>RJWH01001421.1:0-379309 GCA_004363575.1 Solenodon paradoxus | reverse complement strand
CACCACCACCACCACCATCACCACCACCACCACCACCACCAAAAATAACACAACACAGCAAAACAAAATAAAAAGCAACTAAAAACAGCCTAAAAATACCCCACAAAATAAACACATGTGAAATTGAGATGATCACAAGCATTTAGGAGAATGATATTTTAAGCCTAAACGGGCTTTGATCTTTAGTGCTAAAAATCTGTCTTCTTGAATATTTGGAAGGCTAAATTGATGCAATAAGAGACACCAACCAAAGAATTAAAACAAAAATAGACATTTAGTCTATAAACTCAAATTAGTGGTTACACAAAGGGAAGCGGGAGGCTCTGGGCAAAGTGGGAAAATGTGGTCTGCCTGTGGTGAAGGAAGACCTGAACTAGAGTTGGTGAACTTGATATATTCTACACAGAAGTTGGTTTACCATGATGTACACCTTAAACCTATGTAATGTTATGCACCATTCCTTCAATAAATTCAATTTTAAAAAGTCTTAATAATTGGGTACATCCTGGTGAAGTAGGGATTAGGAGAGGCCCACCTATATCCCCAGGTCCTAGGTTCAGGTCCCAGGTCGACAGTAACAATCAAGAGGCACAACTAATTAAAGTTAAAATAAAATGCTTCTTCCTCCTCTCTCTTCTTACCTGCCTGCCTCTTTCCTTTACAACAAACGAGTCTTCATTATTGACTAAAACATATTTAGAAATGTTTACTGATGAGATGATGCTTAAAATTATTCTTCTTGTAGAATAGCCAAATGGAGCTGTTACGTGTTTCCATCTGGTCACCTGGTTAGCTGGCAGCCAGGTTATTTTGGGAGATAGTGTATACCTGCTGCAAGGGTGGGATCAGAGAGGGCAGCACTGATCCTATGTCTTCCTAGGCAAGTCTCAGGTAAGCTCATTTCAACCTTCTCCTTCCACCAATTATAAGTTTTGCTTGTTTGTGTCTTTTATGAAATAGCTTTACATTTCAAGATGTATAACTTTTTATCTGATTATAACACATTGTAGTTATCAAAATGTTCACATCCATGGACTTACTTTTAACACTCTCAGGGTCTGTGAGGCAGACAGGTGAGTTGTACCATCCTCTTTTTATAAATATGAACAGCCAAACCTTACAAATACCAGGTCAGAACATGAAATTCCTTAACTAAGTTAAAATGCTTCCTTAACTAAGGTGCCATTCTGAGCAGAGGTAATATTGATGTCATCCTTCCTAGGGCATGCTGGGGCATCACCTCTGAGTGGGAGGTTGGCAGCTCCAAGAGTATTACTGAGATAGATTCAGGTTATCCTGGTCATGGGTGCCAGGAAGTTAGATAGCTCCCTTGCTTTTATTGCCATGTGTTAGGAGGATTTATGCAAGAATTGCCTCACTCTGCTGGGCCCTGCATCCGTGACTGATCTCAGGCAGGAGACTCTGTGTACTGAGGGAGAAGGGCACCAGGGACAAATGCCCAGGGCTGCTGGGTATGGCTGAGCAGTTTCTATGCTATACAACTCGGGGCCCGTCATTCACATCCACACTGTTCTAGAAGCTCTGGTTTATTATGATATGCTTTACTATGAAAGCAAAGTGTGGAGGAAGAGATACTTTTTCTAACTTGGATGAAAGCTCAAGGCAAGTGTGGTGCTGAATCAGGACAAATTTATGAAGAAAGTGGGGAGAATTCAGTCAAAAGGGATTATTAGGATTCTTTGTTTCCTGGCCAGTTAATTTAGAGAACAATTAATGAGGAGGTAATCCAATTTATATTTGAGGACAAAAAGACAACAAATAAATTCTCTTGTATTTTATGTGTCCCATCAGACAATACTGTGAATAAAGAAATTGCAGTGGTAAAGAAGCCTAAAAATTGGAATCAATTGAAATAATTGGAATTAATTAGAAGGTAAGTCTACACAGCTTCAGTTAGCAAGCAATTCAGGAAAAAAAAAATTCTTAACCTAAACGTCACTAAAGGACTGGGTTCTAAGTTTCCTAAGTCATTGGAAAAGCGGTCCAAAGAATTATTTTTATTGTTTCCTATATTTATGATTTTACCAAGATTCTCTCATACTCAATGTGTCCTCATATTATGTCACAGCCAAAAAAAGAAAGAAAATGAATCTATTTATAAAGAAGCAATGGTTTAAAATGCTTTAATTAGATTGGATAGTATTTGATTGACTTGTAACTTGACTAATAGGAGTATGCAGTCTAAATTGAATGTATGGTCATAAATCAATAAACCTAGGAGAGTCCAAACTTACCAAGAGTGCGTTCTGCATACTGAGGCAATAATAGATAAATACAGCAAAAGACTGCCATCAAATATTTTTCTCCAAAATTCTAAAAAAAAATCCCATTTCCAATTATTTTACTAATCAATTTCTTATAACCTGTGCAAAGGATTGCAGAACTTTTTCAAGGGATGTAATATCTCTCATTTTTCATAGCTATACTCTTCAACATTTCCTCTCTGGGTTCAGTTTCCCAATGAGACCTCTTGGTGATGTCCCCCAACTCAAATCTGTCTTCTTTCCTCTTTTAAGTCTTCATACTGTTCTAACACTACTGACCACCTTCTTGTCTTGGGTGCTCTTGATTTCAAAGTGTCTGACTTCTTTTACCATCTTCACACCTGACTTCTTTCTCTTTTTATTTACACTTTTTGGGGGTTTTCCAATTTTCCATCTTGTATACTGCCTACCTATCTGGATGGTTCACACATACTTCCCCAGCATCTTTATCTGCTGATATTTCTCCAGATTTTTTTACTCTGAATTTTCCCTGCTTCCACATTGTTAGTCATGTCAGCTTATTGTTTGCTTGACTGGCCAGTCATCAGTTTACCATCTACTTCTTTCCCTCGGGCATTCCTAAATCTTGGTGTCATTTAATTCTCTGATCACAGAGCTTCCAGCTTGCTCTCTTCAGCAACTTTCTTGCCAATTTCCCTGCCTTGAGTCTATTTGATATCTGATCAGCTGCTTTCACACAACAAATACCATTTTCTTTGCTGTAAGTGACCTCTTGTAGTTTCCAGTGACCTATCACATTAAATGTAAGCATCTTCTTTAGAGACTATGATCTTCTCATTGTCCTTTTCCTTCTAATCTCATTCCCCTCCTCTCTCTGTAAAGACATATATATCCTGATTCACCCAGGAATTTACCTAATTCTGGTGTATACCTGTTGATCCAGAATAATTATTAATTATGTGCTTTTACTCTCCAAAGTTCCCTGTTTGGGTATGAAATTATAGGCTCATTCTCTCTACATGGGAGCTTGGTCAGAACAGCCTCTTACACATTTCTATTTGAATTGTCTTTCATGATTTAGTCATGATGCACACCATCCTTCAAGAAAAACTTTTTCTCATGCTCTACTCATTATGACTCACATTTATCAAATTATGCTCAAGATCACATGTGGTAAAGGCTTTTCATTCTCTCTTCTAGTCTTTCCAGAAATCTTATATATTTCATCTCCTACAGCCCAATTCATTAATGCTGCCCCTATACTACATTGATGGTCTGGAAATGTTATTTTCTTCTCGATGGGACCACACTGAACCAACAGCCATTTTTTCAAAACTGGAGTTTTACTCACTACCTGTTATGACTTGCTTACAAAATCCTTACAGAATTAAAAATTCTGGAGAGAAGTATGTTTTAGACAAAAAACGATGATCTGATTTAGCTCCCTTGTGATCTAATGGTACAAATATTCAAGAGCCATTTTTAATCCATGTCAATCAATTTGAAATGTTACCTGGTATATTTTTATGGGAAATAATACAGATTTGAGTTTTTTAATTTCTTCTGGAAAAATACCTTGTACCTGTTTCAGTTAAATAGTATCCTAAAAATAAATAATTATAAAATAAAGTGGCATTTTTGTCATTTCTGAATGTCTTTTCTAAAGAAGAGAGCTGGATTTTTTCCTCATACAAATTTGGGAATCCAGTAACTTTAGTTTTTGCACATTGGTTGAAGGTCAGACATAGTCAGGAAGTGCTCTTGCTTCTCTCCTGGGGTTTGCCTTAACAAAAAATAGCAAGGTTGCTTAGTGTCCAACAGGATCATATCTTTATCTCTGAAGTGCTTCAGTGGCATTCAGAACAAATGCTAGTCAATGTTAGGAAGGAACAGAAGACTAAAATCAACAATTTATGTCTCTTTTCTTATTCCTAAATGAATTCTGCTGGACCTTATCAGAATGCTAGAGAAAAATAGCTCAGGATGGAGCTCAGAGAAATAATTTCTTCACCATCCTCAATAAGCAATACTTGATGAAAATGAATATAAACATTCTTCAGATAAAAGGAGTTCAAAAAGAAGCTCTAAATCCTTAAAATTAATAAACCAAAATATAAGACTGCGTAACTATTTGCATGGTTGGTAAGAAGAAAAATAATTTCAGCTATTTTTTGAAGAAAAGGACTATAAAACAAGGATACTAAAAATGTAAAGCAAGATTGATTATCATACCCTAGAAAACTTACAGAAGGCACCAAATAAAAGAATGTAAACATAAACTTCTATTGACAGAAAAAGCCTTTAAGTACAATGATTCATCCTGTAAGCATCCTGATCCATTGCCCCAAATTTCTGAATTATTTTCCCTTTTTTAAGTGTCTCTTGTACCTTTTGACTTTCCCTATCCATCAAAGCATTTCAGGAATCTTCATTTTCTGAGTTTCTTACTCACTACTTTTGATAGTAATGGTTACATGTTTTTCATTTATTAGCACTTGTACTGAACTCTCAACAACACACTTATTTTTTAAGGAAGTTGTCCTTAATTTTACTATGTATTATTAATTAACAATCAATATTAGGCATTTCAGGTGGTTATCTGGAAGCAATGATGGATTTACATGGTCCACTCATTTTTTTTTTTAACGTGGTTCTGATAAAACTATTGACATTAATTCAAGTAAGCATATTTCAGGGCTGAGAGTACCACCATTTTGCTGTATATCAGATCACCTAGGAAATTATTAAAAATCTTCACATGTCAGTCAAACCACCAATTAACACTAAATCTTTGGTTGAGACCTAGACATCAGTTTGTTGTTCTTTTTGCTTAGTCTATCATGAAGGACATGGACATATATTCTTTTTTTGCAATGTCGTCTTTCTTTTGTAAAACAACTTTTTTTGAAGTATAGCTAGTATGCAATGCATTTTGAACATATATATACATTTATGAGACCATCACCATATTTAAGATAATGAACAGATCCATAGGTTTCCTTATGCCTCTTTGTAAACTCTTCCTTCTGTCTCCATCCTCAGGCAATCACCAACCTACTTCCCATCACAATGGATTAGTCTACTCTCTTTTTATTTGTATATAAGTGAATCTAAAAGTATGCCTTTTGTTTGGTCTGAATTCTTTTGTCAGAAAGAGTTTGTGTGTATCAATGGCTTATTTTTTTGATTGCTGAGTAGTATCCCATTGTATGGAGCAAACTTGATTTGCTTTCAGTTCAGTCCTTGATGGACATTTGAGTTGTGGCTATTACAAATAACACTGCTATAAATATCCCTGTGTACGTTTTTGTATGGGTGTATGCTTTCATTTTCATTTTTCTTTGCATTAGTAACTAAGATTAAAATGGCTAAGTATATTTCAAGCTTTAATAATTTGAAAATTTATATTGCAAAGTAGCTACGCCATTCTTCATTTTCATCAGCAGTATATGTGTTCCAATTCCTCTACATCCTCACCAACACTTGTTATGACCATCTTTTAAAAAAACTAGCCGTTTCTAATAGATACATAGTGATATCTGATTGTGATTTTAATTTGTAGCTGCCTAATAACTAGCAATGAACACATTTTTTATGTGTTTATTTGCCAGCCAAATATATTCTTTCATGGAGTACCCAACTTTTAAAATATTGGACCACATGCTTTTTCATTATTAAGTAGTATGAGTTTTCTTCTGTTTCCTTTGGAGTTTCATTTGTTCTTCTTCTGGTTTTATAAATTGAAAGTCAGGGTCTTTGAGGCAAGTTGTTTCTTTTCTAGTGTAGGTGTTTAGTTCTACAAATGTCTCTTTAGGTATTGCTCTACCTAAAACCCACAAATTTTGATGTGCTGTGGTTTCACCTCACAATACTTTCCCTTTTGATGTTTCCTTTGTCTTGTGGTTTACTTAGACATGTGTTTTGCTTCCAAATATTTGAAGATTTTCCAGAATTTTTTTCTATTTAATTACACTTTGGGCAGAGGACAGATTTTATAGGATTTGATTCTACTAAATTTGTTGACTCTTGTTTTATGACTCACTTAAAATGACTATGTCCTGTGTCCACTTTAAATATTCTCTGAGTAAGGGAATCAGGTGTCAGTGTTTCTTTAAAGACCTCTGGGTAATTTTAATGTTTAATCAAGTTTGAGAACCATGTACTAGACCACTCAATCTCACATTTAGAATGCTTCCGAATCATGTGGGGAACTTGTTTAACCATAGGACTTTAAAAAGGCCATGTGCCTCAAGATCAAGAATCACAGATTTCATGCTTCTTCCTCCTCTCTCTTCAATCCTGCCTTAATTCCTGCCTACCTTCCTTCCTCTTTTAAAAAATAAAAGACCACAGATATTAATTATCAAGATAGTCTGTGATATTTAGCAATTAAAAAAAACCCAATATGTACTTGTACTTTTTTTCGCTTGTACATTTTTAAGGCTTCAGAAACAACACCTTTACCAGAAATGGGGAGAATAAAATCATGAAGTGTTTGCTAAGCATCTTCTATGTTCTGTGTTCACTAGGGGTGAGACAATTAATAAAGCTCCATGGCTGCTACTGAACATGTTTATAGTTTATAATTTATTGGGAGACATGGACAAGTAAACAAAGAATAACATTATAATATGTTATATTTGAACCACATGCAGGACAAATGGGGCAGGAAAGACAGATTATGTGGTTTCTTTTGGAAGGAAGATTTAGGAATGTTCTGAACCTTAGAAGACACACTGTAAATATCATGAATTTATCTTACTAAGTGATTTTTGTCTGCCTGGGAAAAAGATAATGCAAAGCAAGGTAGTTTCAGGGCAGTGAAAAAACAATGAAAATTAAGTACTTAAACACTGTAGAAAGAGTAGAGATGCTTTTAAAAGACCTTTACATTTTTGAAGAATCTAGAGTCATTGTTTTGTACTCAGTAGAAGCAGGATTTTGGGAAAATTTGCTCCACTGGATGATATTAAAATGCTAATCAAACCATGACTTAGAACCAAATTCACTAAATTATTCATAGATACTTCCTAGTCTCAGTGAAATAATGTCACACTCATTAAAAATGTTTAAATTCTATCCATTGCATCCAGGTGAAAACAACCAAAATATTCTTGAACATTTTTCTCCTAAGAATAAAGAAATGTTTGCTTTAGACTAAATAATTAAATTCTTTGCTTTCAAATGCTTTACGTTTCATCTAGCATTTTTAAAGGGTAATGCGATATTAATGGCTTTCTTTTATGTTAGGCCGTGAAGAAAGAGATATTTTTTATTGTAATAGATGAATTGAAATGTGGCAGTTTTAAAATGTCCTCAAATTCCTTGACATTCTTCTCATAAGGGAGCTTCAATTGAATCTGGGTTAACCCTAGTAACCCTAGTAACCCTAGTAACCCTAGTAAGCACCAGAACATAGTGTAAGTATCAAACAAGGCAATGCAACATCTTCCTTTTGTGGTATGTTCACTCTGGGTGAAACGGCTATCAGAAGTCCAACTTTGAGACTTCTATGCTGTGGAGGCCATGTGTAGATATACTGGTTAGCCCCATATGACTGTCCAGTTTTAACTGCTAGTGCTATGAGGGCGACATCATGATGGCTAATCCAGTAGAGTCTTAAGTTGACCCATGCCCATATTTCATTGTTCTCTTTTGACAGAATTCAATTGAAAATCTATACCCAGGCAATCCCTTTTTACATTCCTCATCCACATTGTACAAAACAATCACTTAAAGGCACAAAATTTTGTGATAATATTTGACGTATGGAACCTACTTTGAATCAGGCTGCATTTAGTATCTAACTACAGGGTTGAGAACACTGGGTGAACTGCTGAGTACAAACTACTCAAAATTCCTTGTTTTCTAATTGTCAACAATAAAAACAAAACAAAACAAAACAAAAGACTATCTGCTCATTATTATAGAGGACCCCACACTGCAGCTTTCTGTATGAAGACATTTGTTACTCAATTATCAATAGACTAACTTAAGAACTAATCCTGAAGTTTCAAAACAGGTGACCCAAGACCAGACCACTTCTCTGCTTAACCCTTTAAGTATTCTCTATTCTTTACCTCTGGTGGAACACACTTTGGGATCGCTTCTTGATTGTGGACTTGGATCATGATCCTTATTCTGGATAAATGACTTTCCTAATTCTAGTAAGTCTAATTATTTCTGTGTTCACAGATGCAGCAGTGTAATTAGAAGAGTATCAGAAAATGTTTGCAAAACTCTATATTCATTCATTTATGCATTTCTGGAACAATTTTTAGTTTCAAAGTTAGTATCACAGTCCACAAAAATGAGTTTTCTGACCAATTTTGCCTCATTTTAGTTGTGTTTTCTAGAGTATGTGTGCATTTATTTAAAAGGAGTCAATTAATTATATTGTTAATACAGTTTAAATATGTTCAGAAGGGCACCTGATGTCTGGGAGGCAGTGTGTTCCAATGAGTTGTAGACTTCAGTCCCAGTTTTCCTGGCTCCAGCCACCTGTTTCAGCTGAGCTCAAGTAGCAGATATGCAGAGATTTTTGGAAGTAGTCATTTGGAAAAAAAATCAGCTATATTCATTGTGAAAATTTTATTTTATGGAGTTAAAAATTTTTGGAGGTTCAATGTAGAGTACGATTATAAGAGCAATTTATAAATGATTTAGGTATATCTTAGTGGAGAATTTTATATCCAAATGATAAGCACTTGGCACTGCTGATTACAGTAAGAATATAAAGCGATATGGAGAAAGAAGCTTAAAGACGGCTGATTTCATGAAACTGCATTGTTGTAAATGCAGTCTAAGTCACTACAGATATATGGCAGGTGAGTCTGTTTTCAGGGGCCATGCTCTCTAAGCAAGGCACAGGACATAGTGTTTATATGAAATGGAATGAATTCACCGGGGTGTGAAAATAACCAAGTTAACTCTGATACCCTGTGAATTTAGACATTGCGCTAATTTTCTGAAATATGTAAGTTCCTACCTTTATTATTTGCCCCTTTTTTCTTCTTTTACTCTAATTAAGCAACTAAGAAGAAAGTAAGTTAAAAATAAGAGATGGAGAAAAGAAAGAAGAGGAAAGGTCAATCATTTATCCAAGAAAGAGAGAAATTAAGTATGAGATAACTATCAGTCTAATTTTTAATCAACACATTCTTTAAGTATTATGGAGAGACTATAGGTGCTTTGTTATTAAGTAATCTAATCTTTTCTTTCTTCTTTTTGAGGTGTTTTGATTGTTCTATCTTCCATTTTGAGTAGAAATTCTTAGTTATATAAAGCACTTGAATGGGCTGAACCTGAGAGGGTTGCTGTGTGTCTAGAACAGGTTTTTAGAAAGAGGAAAGGGATAATAGTTAACTTTGGTCTCTAGATTTGAAGCTTTAGTCAAACTCTGAAATTATTGAAAAAGTAGTTTTCCATATCTTGTTACATTTAAACTTGAAAACAGTCAAATAGCAATAAATAATGAACACTGTAATTGGAAAACAATTCTTGTTTCAGCTTTGAAATAATTTTTATGTAATTCCTGCCTATAATAATCTCTACTCTAAGTCTTTCTATGAACCTTTTACTGTTTGAATTCTGTGAGACTCTCTTTTCAGTTTAACATGAAATACAGTCCATTCCTTTCCTTGCCTTACATTAATTCCCTCCCTTTTTCATCCTTCCTTCCTTCCTTCTGTCCTTCCTTCCTCCCTCCCTCTACTCCCTTGATCGATTTCAGTTCTCCTTTCTTTATTCTCTCTTTACTGATATTTTTTTTGATAGCAACTGAGGTATTTTACAATGAAATTCAACATAAATTGTAAGTAGTTCAGAAAACAAAAAGAAGAAAACTAGAAAGAAATATAAAATAGAGATAAGAACAACCCGAACATAGAAATAGATTCCATGAAAGTCTACATAGTACAGAAGAACTCTGAATCTGGTACTAATTGACATCCTTTCAGCCAAGAAGAAAGAGAAAAAGCTGCTTGACAGTGTACACAACTTACAGTGTCCATAACATAAAAAAGAGACTAATTGGATAGGAAAAACTTAACTACTGCTTGTTATAAGGAGAGACAGGAATTTCTCCCGGGGGTATAATGCTATAAACAACAAATCCAACAAACTACCTCTGAGTAGACACAAGAATGGGTTTTGTGGGGCTGTTTCATAGACTAACTCTTGGTGTGAGTAGATGGCATCTTGCCAAAACTCAGTTCAGTGAAAATAATTTTGTAAGCCCTGTTCACTACTTTGTCTCTTCCTGTCTACTAGACAAGTGTCTCAGTATCCTAGTTATGATCCTAGGCAAACACCTTAATTCCGCACTTAAAGGACATGTAAGATACCTAAGAGTCATATTCTCCCCAGAGGAAGCAAGAAAGTTGTGTTCCAGAGAATATAAATTGTGTTACCATGGCTTCATGAACAGTCTTCACCAGCACCAGCACAGGAGGGCAGTAAGTAATTCCCAGAGAGCATCTGGACCTTCCCGAGGTTGGGGAGGGCCAGGTACAGCCCAGAGCACATCCCTTGAAAAATTTAATTCTGGACCTGGAAATGCCGCAAATGAAAATTTCCATTGCTTCATATTTGAATCCAAAGAATATACTTTTAATTTAATAGCATTGAAAAGATCTTTCAAGAAATAAAGTATGCTTCTGAGGCAGATGTGAGACAAGGGAGAATTTCTAAAACATTTATCTGTCTGTTTTGTAAATCTCTAGGATGTTTTGTGTCTCAGTGTCCTAAATTCTCAAGAACAGCATCTTAATCTGCCATTTCATTTGTAGTCTGTTTTCACGTAGCAAGGTAGACGACATGATTCTTAGTCTTGTTTGGGAAAGAATTTTGACTCTCGGGTAGTTCTTTTCAACATAACTGTGCCAAAAGCCAGAGTATTTCCTCCTCCCCTCATCTCTCATATACTCATGTCAAATTGTTAAAATTATTTTCCAAACACTCTCAATTTCTGTGTTTATCTCTTTGAGGATTGATAACAAAGAGTTTGAAGATGAACTTGGTGTACCCCAGGTCATGCTTGGAGGAGTCATTCAGATTCTAGCTAGTGAGGAATCAGCCTGAGATCATATTTGACTTACTAGCTTCAGACAGTTATAACTCAACTTCCTGCCCATTTAGATGGCATGCTGATGACGAGCGGCCAAGAAGATGCAGGGCAGTCACTGGACACAGCTTCGACTCCATGCTTCGTAGACCTCAAGTGCAAAAATGAAAATATAAGCTTCCTGTTAAAAATTATTAAGAATCCCAAGACAATAACAATGACACCAGAGTATTACACCGAGTGCTGACAACTTCTGAGGACAAGGCTGGCGCAGCTCATTTTGGGGTCTACTCTGGTATGGCACCTAGGTTCAAAGATGCCACATCTACCTCTCACAGAATTGTTCCCTAACACATGGGTATGACCTAATTAAAGTAAGCAGCCTCTGTCCTTTTCACATTGCATTCGGTGAAGTCAGGTGTGTGTTAGAGTCTTAGAAAAGCAATTACAGTTTCTTAGCCCTTTTGAGGGCATTTACTTAATATGCTCTTTTTATTTTGAAATTGTTTTAGACTTATAAAAGAGTGAACAGACAATAGAGTTCCCTGCCTAGCTTCCTCCAGTGTTGACATCTTGGAAAACCATGGATTTATCAAAATTGTAACATGAACACAAGTGTGATGCTATTAAATACAGGCTTCCGATTTCCTCTAATTTCCCGCTGAAGCCCCATTTCTGTTCTAAAAATCCAACCCAGGATCCTGCATTGTATTTAGAACCTTTAGTTTTTAACTTTGGATTTCCCTAGACAGGACTAGGGGTCCTTGAAATTGTAGTGAATTAGTAACACTCAGCTGTAAAATCTGAAGGTTAACTTGCTTTGGTACCTAAGTGCCAGGACAACAAGGGTAAATCAAAATGTTCATCTTGGTGGCAAGTACTAGAATTATTCATACAAAATCATTGTGTTGTCTTTTTTTCCTTTCTTTATGAACAAAGTTAAATGAACCAATAGGGTGTGAACAAAAGAGACCTGTGTTCTTTGGGAAGGTTCAATCTTAGGGGTGAGAACAGCAAAGGGGAAGGAGCACAAGGGTCTAAGACAATGTCCCTGCGCTCAGCATTGTCTGGTTGTAAGGTTGATGAGCAAAGTGGGTGGAATTTTCACTTCTCCCATGTCTCCTTGGGTTTTTTCTGGATATTCTAGTTTCTTCCAACGTTCCAAAGATGCACATGTTGGATTCGTTAGTGTGTCTAAATTGTCACAGGCTGTGTGTGTGTGTGTGTGTGTGTGTGTGTGTGTGTGTGTGTGTCCTGCCATGGAAGGGCATTCTGTCCGGGGCTGGGTCCTGTGTTGCTCCTGGAGCTGCCTCGACAGGCTTTGGTACCTGTGACTTCGAACTAGAACAAGTGGGTGGGAACATGAATGAATGAATGCAAATACTCGTTTAATAGTAAAAATGTTTACTTGAAAGTTTGGCGATGCTTTTATAATCAGAAATATGCTATAGGAGCATAACTTTAGTTTCTATCAATCAGCTGATGGTAAAACTGGTTTGATTTTGCCTCTTTTCAGTTAAAGTCACAGTTCCCAGGAACCTATAAATGACATCAAGGACTTACTTGTGCACAGCTTTTTTTTTTTTTTTTTTTTTTTTAAGGAAAGATGCAAGCAGGAATGAAAGCAAGCAGAGGAGAGGCAGACAGGCAGGCAAAAAGAGAGTAGAGAAAGAAACACCTTATTTTTATTTAGTCGTTCATTTTGGCTGTTACCCATCAGCCACGGATAATAGAGCCAGGTCTTGTGCTCAGCTGAGGGCCGCAGACCTAACCCCTACTGCTCTGCCAGGGCATACCACACTGCTATTTAAAAATAAGTTTAGTTATTTTTTGTTTACATTGCTATATGCATTTTAAGATATTAAAATCACACCCCAATCTGTGTGTTTTTCATACCATCCCACCACCAGGATCCCAGGGGCCCTTACCACCACCTCATTCTCTCCTTCCTCCCCTCCATCCCCGACGGCAGCCCCCCCACCCCGTAGCCACTGGCTTGCATCCTGTGAATTTTGTTGTAATTTGGCTGTTTATTTTGTTTCTTTATATTCCATGTGTCAGTGTGCACTGCCGTTTGTAACTCAACTTGCAATTGCTTTAATTTCAGAAGAGCAAAATCACGTCATCCATCTTCCCAGATTTTTAATAAGTTTACTGCACACATTAATTCATTCTTTCCTTTTTTTTTTCTGGCCAATCTAATGAAGCAGTGATTCTATTTTCTGGTCCACAAGATTTGGGGTAGAAACAGCAGATGCAGGATTGTACAAAATTAAGCTGGTAAAACTCAATGGACAAAGACTGGGACTTTGGGACTCCACTGCCTGCACTTGACTCTCAGCACCAATACTTACCAGTGTATATCTTGGGAGGTTATTATTTTCAATAAGCTTTAGATTGCCCTGATAATAGCCATAGTTCTAAGATTGTTATGAATATTAAATAAATTATTATCTGTAAACTTCAGAGAATAGTGTTTGATTTAAAGTAAATAATATATGCATTTGCTGTTATTATTAATCTGTAAACTACATTCATTTGATAAAAACCACGCAAACTAAGTCTAAGGCACAAACACATCAGGAGGGCACTGGGGGTTTCTGTCAAGCTGATAGAGTTGTGTTAGAGTCTTAAACACGATATCTTCAAATTTTGGTAGTTCTGATTTACTGGGTCTGGGTAGGATCTGAAAATTTGCATTTAATCTAGTTACTAGATGGTGTTTATGCTGCATGGACTGAGTCCAGCAATGGACAGTTGTGATGCCCTTCAGGATTGGGGAGAACTGAGGCACAAATCTATGGGGTATAGAATCACACACACACATGCTCAATATCTGTCTGTCACCTATCAACATCTCTCTACTATACATTTATGTTATAAATGTGCATATAGACATGCACATATGTATATATAGAGAGAGAGAAAGAAAGAAAGAAAAGAAAGAAAAGAAAAAAATCGAGAGAGAGAGAGCTCTGTGTATTTCATTGAGATGAGGTCTTTAATTCTTTGTAAAATGTAGTCATTTATCTGTGTCATTCCATTCTACTTGAAAGTAGACAATTTTTAAAGGAAGTCTAGATTCATGGCAAAATTGATTGTAGAGTAGAGTTTTGATACACCTTCTGCCCACAAATATACATAGTCTCTCCACTATAAATATTTCTCCTGTCAACAATGGAACATTTGTTATAATCAATGAGCCTGCACTGACACATCATTGTCACCCACAACCCCTCATTTACATTAGGGTTTTCTCTTGGTGTTGTGTATGCTGCAGGTTTTGACAAATGTTTAATGCTTGCAAAATCCTGCTTCAAAATCATTTTTCCCCACTATTATTAAGTAATCACATTTGAGGGTGTTTCTTCTTTAGTGAAATATGTTATAGTTTTTCTCAGAAGTAAAATAATACCCATCTTGTTGAAAGGCTCCATCTGCTCCCCGTCGCCTCCAACCACACTGAGACTACATACATTTTTTAATGGTAATATTTATTATTTTTTAGTTTGCTGTGCTAAATTCATTTTAGGATACCGATACTGCATCTCTGTCTATATTTCACATCACACTCATAACCAGAGTTCCAGTGTCCCTGATCACCACCTTTCCCGTTCACCCCACACCATCGTGGGATTTGTATATTTGTTTCATTTCATTTATCTTCCACATATGAGTGAAACCACACTTTGTTTTTCTTTTCTTTCCTTACTTATTTCACTTAAGATGATCCCCTCCAGTTCCATGTAGATTGTTGCAAATCATCTTTTTAAATAGAGGCATAGAATTCCATTGAGTATATGTACCACAGTTTCTTTATCCAGTCATCTGCTGATGGGCATTTAAATTGCTTCCATGTCTTAGTTATTGTGAATTGTGTTGCTATGAACATAAGGGTGCAGATGTTTTTTCTGTTTAAAGATTTTGTATTCTCTGGATATATGCCCAGGAGTGGGATTGCTGGCTCAAGTGGTAGATCCATATTTATTTGTTTGAGGAATCTCTAAAAAGGAGGATTCCTTTTTCTCCACACCCCCTCCAGTTACCTGCTATTTATAGTCTTTTCAATATAGGCCATTCTATCTGGTGTGAAATGGTATTTCATTGTAACTTTTATTTGCATTTCTCTGATGATGAGTGATGAAGAGCATTTTTTCAGGTGTCTTTAAGTCATCTGTGTTTTCTTTAGGTAGGTTTCTCTTCAGTTATTTTGCCTATTTTTTGTGTGGGTCATTTGCTTCTTTATTGTTGACATATATGAACTCTTTGTATACAGTTTTTATCTGCTGAAAGTTGTGTGAATATATTCTCCAATTCAGTGGGCTGTCTTTTTGTTTTAGTGGTGGTTCCTTTCAATGTCCAAAACTTTTCATTTTGATGATGTCCCAATTGTTAAGTTTTGCTCTGGTTTCTTTTGCTGTCACTGTTTCTCCCCAAAAGGTATCTTTGAGGTGGAGGTCATGGAGTGTTTCCCCCATTTTCTTCTAAGTATTTTATGATTTCCAGTCTTACATCCAGGTCTTCGATCCGTTTTGAGTTAACTTTTGAGGTTGGTGATAATGAGTAGTCTAATTTTTTTCTTTTTGTTTTTTGTTTTTTGCAGATGTCCTTCCAGTTTTCCAAATACTCTTATGTCTTTTGATTCATGAGTTTAGTCCATTCAAGTTTAGGGTGATGACTGAAATGTAGGGCTTTATTACTTTGTTTTCTATTGTTTTTCTCTTCCTGTTGCTTCATTTCCTGTTAGTTTTGGTTTGCTTTTTCCTTTGGATGTTATTCAAGTCCAGTCAAGTTTTTCTACTTCCCAGCTATGCATCTCTTTACCTTTGAGTTTTGTAGCTGTCCCATTGTCTCTAACTTCATTGCTTTGTGATCTTCTCTTATGAGCTGATTTCATATCATATTTATATAACTATATAGGTTATCTGTTTTTCTTCCCCCCCGTTAGTTGTTCTCTCTTTTTTGTCTCATCTTTGTTTCTGTTTTTGCTTTCTTGTTTATCACCATTCTTGAGGTTTGGTGAATTTTTGTTTTTGTTCTAGGACACCTTTTGATATTTTTTGAATGTCAGGCTTAGTGATGAAAAAATCCATTAACATTTTTGTCATGAAGAGCTTTATTTCTCCATCATATTTAAATGATAATTTTGCAGGTTGCATTATTCTTGGACGGTAGTTTTTGTCTTTCAGTGATTTGAAGATACTGTTTCACTTTCTCTTGGCCTGTAGATATTCTGTTGAGAAGTCTGATGATATCCTGATGGATGTTCCTTTGTCATTGACTTCTGCTAATTTTACTGTGATGTGTCTGGGGTAGATCTGTTTATATTTGAATATTTCAGTGTTCACTCTATTTCTTGATCCTCAGTGGTTATTCTTTATGATAAATTTGGAAAATTCTTTGCTATTACTTCTTTAAATAGATTTTCTGCCCCTTTCTGTCCCTTCCTTCCAGAATGCCTTGATCCTTATGTTTGTTCTTCACATGAAGTTTAATATTTCTTGTAAGATTTCTTTCCTTTCCCTCAATCTTGTCTCTCCTCCTAGGGTTGTCTCTGCTATCTTGTCTCCAGTTTCTGACATTTGTACCTCTCTAACGTTGTGTTCGTTTATGGAGTTTTCATGTTTACCTTCAATTCCTTGACCACCTCTTTGATTTTTAGCATTTCTGCTCGGACTTTATGTGTCAGTCTCACTGATGAATGTTCCCTTTGATCTATCACTTCTTTTCTGAGGTCTTCCTGTAAGGTTTTTCTGGGCTCCGCGAGGAGAAAAAGTCAATTAGACAAAAAATGTCGAATAGCCAGGGCTTTACTGGGGTTTGCACACCCGGGCGAGACTCCCAAGTCCGCAGAGGGCCGGGAAGTCGCGGGCTGGGAAGTCGCGCCCAGAACAAAGGGGGACCGGCTCTTTAAGCAGAGGAATTTCGCGGGCTTCCCATGTCGCGATTGGGGATTGGCCCTGTGAATCCAGGTGTGGGGGTCGCATCCCTTATTCTGACGTCATCCACCTTTTTCCCGGGCTTGGCCTTTCCCGGGCATGGCCGCTGCTGCTTTTGTCCCTGGGCCAGCCTAACACTTCCAATTGCCTTTGGGTATTTCTGTGTGCTGCTGCATCTCATTAAGCATTTTTACAACTATTTGTTTTAACTCTTTATCTGTTAGGTTGTCCCAGTCAATGTCCATGGAGCTCTTCTCTGAAGAGGTCCTGTCATCTTTCTCTTTTGGTGGTCATTCTTCTTTGGTGACTTTGGTGTTGTCATAGCTTTCTTTTTGCCTTGACTTCATCACTGCGACTTTGCTTTGCTTTTACTTCAGATTTCTTTTTACTTCAGGAAGGGGTGGAGGAGTGCATTTTCTGTTCCTCAAGTGAGGTGCAGGGGGCTCACTTTCTTTTTTCCTCTCCTCAAGTGGTATGTGAGTATTGCATTTTTCTCTCCTACTGTGGGGGTACAGGGATCACACTGTCTTCTCAGGTGTGGAGAAAGGCACACCCACGCCTCTGGCCTCTGGCCCAACTGGGCTCAGTGGGAATAGGAGCATACATGTGCCTGATGTCTCTGTGCCAGCTGAGAGGTGCATGCTGGGTGGCGGGAGGGGACGCACTTTTTCCTCGATGGGGAGAAAAGCCCACAGGTGCCTGTGGTCTCTGGACCAGCTAGGGTTACGTCTTTGCCAGTGAGGTTGGTGCATGCTTAGTTATCTCCTCTTAGGTAGGGAAGAAGGGGATGGATTTTCAGGGTCTACTCTGTCTATATGCCACTTCTCCAAGTCCAAGCTACTGGCCCACAGCAACTTCCCTGAGCTGCCTCTTCTTTCATATGGGCTCGTTCTCGTCTGTCATATGCTCAGAGTCTGCAGGTTCTGTCCGGAGGGAGTTCCATATATAGCCGTAGATTCAATTTATTTCTTAGAGAGGGTAAGACAAGGGTCCTCTTACTTCGCCATCTTGAAGTGGAAGCCCCAAACATTGCCTTTCTCACAATCGCTCTTTATTCTTCCAATTTCCTTACTCTTTGGTGTTTCCAGTAACTTTTTCCAGACTCTAAGAATGTTCTCACTCATCACACATTTTCATAAGCAATTACGTCTCACCTGAAAAGTATTTCTCAAATAGCAGGTCGCCATCCTTTCTGCTTCTCTCTTTTTCTTAGAATTTGAGCAGTTGCTTTCAGGGAAAGACAACAGCATAGCTGGATTCCAAGGGCCTGAGAACTGAGGATCTGAGCAATGTGACACCACACCAGAAATTCCTCTCTCCAAGAATGAGCAGAAATATATGTGTATTTTTTTTAAGGTAAGGAAGGGACAATAAAAGTTCTTATTGGTTCATTTATTTTTTTTTTAATTTAAGAAATTCTCAGAAAAGGAGGCTCTGTTTCAGATTTCAGTGGCAAATAAACCATGAGATTAAGTGGATTAATGTAAAAAGCTTTCTCAAAAAAAAAAAAAAAAAGAAAATCCACTCTTCTCTTCCTCAGCATGAATGGGTCTGTGATGTCATTGACGCTGACAGTACCAGTATGAAACAGCCACCACACCAATAGATGTAACAGCTGTCCCATGACACCCGGGGAGACAGTGACTGCACTGGTGGGGCACAGTTCTGAAAGACGTCTTGTCTTTATGTGGTTCCCTTTGTTATAGGTGGTGAGGGTGCCCCTTCCACAAAGCTTCACTTCAATGTATGTCAGAAATATCTAAAAGGTGCTGTCTTGGGGTGGAAAGCGTTATAAGTCTCTCTTTGCTAATTTGTTTGTTTGTTTATTTTCATTCACTCAGGTCTGCCTCCGAAGAAGCTTGAACAGGTGTCTCAGAGAACATTGAAATGGTGAAGATGGATGACAAAACATACCTTCTGGTAAATAAAAGAGTACTATTATAATATTTGCCAAAGGTACTTTATTCAAGCAACCATTCATCTTTCTATAAAGTTAATTATTCATAATTTTTTTCATGAATTCATTTGTTCACTCACTCATTCATTTTTTTGAATATTTATGTAAGCTCTCCATAAGAGGCATTCCAAAGCCAGCTTTTTTCCTTTTGTTTTGGATGGAGGGAAGGGGAGGTAATTGCTTCTCACCAGGCAAGAAAACAACATACAATATTGTGTATGGTTATAAAAACATAGATAACATATGATTTTTGATTTTTAATTAAAAAATTAGAGCTAGAATAAGGACCATCTCTAAATGTTAGTAGTGATTTACTTTTTTTTCCTTTGTGCAGACATTTTCTAAAAGTTCCTACTATAAGGTTAGATAATTTGGGAATAAGGAAAAGGACAATTTCTAACAAATTAAAAAAAGTGTTTGGCTAATTCTCACCACCATTATAATCATTATAATCATTAATAACAACCATTAACTGGATCGCCCTGTGTATAAGATTTTGTGTTCTACATTGAAGGACTAAGAGACAAAACTCACGCTTTAGGAGTCTTTTAACAAAGTTATAATAGAAGATGCTTCTCATGTATTTTAATGCTTTTATATGGAACCTGAATGTTATGCCATGAATCAGCTACATTGCTATGTTTTTATTGACTGTCCTATTTAATTTGATCAATGATATACCAACATCTTTTCAAATTTGAAAAAAGATAAAGATAAGCTTGAAGTTTACAAATAACATAACAAAATTATGAGAAAATGGTAACAGCATCTGCCTTGGAAAGAAATAAATCCTCTTCAAACAAAAATATCTTAGAAAGCTTTCTCATGCTGCAGATATAATCATTATACACATTGTTCTCTAAGGATGAGGAGTTAAATTTTTTTCTTTCTTGAAGGACAGGTGAAAGCAGGAGTGAAGGTGAGTGGCAGGCAGATAGGAGTAGAGAGGAGGCAAAGGAAAAAGCATTTTATTTAATTTCATCTCATTGTTCACAATGGTTGATCCCCTGAGAGGTGAATGTGGGGCCCTTGGGATGCATATGGACAGTGCTCCTTCGCAGAGAGCTGACTTATCCATTACTCCACTAGGGTACACAAGGTGTATTAAAATTTTTAGTTTCATTTTATTCTTTTAGATTATGGCTTAAATGTAGCTCACACTAGTTTTTATTACTCGGGTTAATGTCCTCATTGGTTTGCCCATTCTAAGAATTTTTACCATTTCACTGATCATGCCCTTTACCATGTCTGAGTGATTATGGGGGAAATTTCCAAAGTAAACAGAAGATGAAGTCATGCCAGAGGCTCTCCATTCTAACCAAATTTATGACAAATGGGAGGTTGTCCTTTTATAAAATACATTTGCTGCTTCCTATGAGATGCCAAATTTCAATTGCTCTGAGATTACAAGCATATAAACATTTTGAATTTAAAAAGAACATTTTTTAGGTATAAATGAGTACAGTAGTAAGATTCATAGACTATTTCAAGATGTTGAGGTACAGAGGGATAGGCAAACCTGGGCAGAGCAGTGTATGCTGGAGAAAAAATATTGTATTTGTGGTATTTACTGATATCTGGAGTATTTCTTCCTTATATGTGATATTGGACACTTGAATCACCTGTTTGTCAGTGCTGCAAAGGCCTCAGGAATTATATTTGTTTTCTGAGAACTTCTGATAATAGCACCTACTTTTTTCCTCAGCATACAACCCGATTATATTTTAAGGACTTATACCAGTAAAAATAATTATTTCTGTTTCAAGCTTGATTCAAATTATTATCAGAGCTGTTAGGCCTGAAGTGAAAAACAAAAACAAAAACAAAAACAAAACTACAAAATCCATTATTATGTTTTTAAAGGAAAACAAAATGTAACAATTACTACTTAGTCCCAGTTTCTGTATCTTTGAAGCATAATTTCATACAAAATGTATCAGGTTTTATCAGGTTGAAGTGGTTTTATCATAGATGTGATTAGTCAGTTGGAGAGAGAAGAAAATGTATTCCATTTACTGCATGTGTGCTTGTTTTACCTAACATAGTCAGAAGTGACCAGCTAAGGTGTTCACGGTGATCGTGTCGGTAGTGTGTAGCTATCCTCACATTTGGATTCAAGGATACAGTGGACTAGAGAGTAGTGAAAGCAATAACACTG
Source organism: Solenodon paradoxus (assembly GCA_004363575.1). Lineage (NCBI taxonomy): Eukaryota > Metazoa > Chordata > Mammalia > Eulipotyphla > Solenodontidae > Solenodon > Solenodon paradoxus. The sequence continues at coordinate 357,945 of RJWH01001421.1, read as the reverse complement.
GTTGCTGAAAAAATCTGAAGTCCACCTATCACAATAAAATTCATTCCACAGCATCTTTTGGATTCTGGACAGGCACCACATTTATCAGGTAATTAAAATCACTGAGGCAAATCTCTAACTTCATGGGGCTCACAGTATAATGGCGACAATCAGATATCAACACCCTGACAGAAGTTCCTGTGGGACCCTTGGGTAGGGAGTTCCTAAATTCTGTTACGTAGGAGCACAGCCCAATTTCCCCATCCCTCTGACGTTCTTCTAACATAAAGGGAGCCAACATATTAACATGGGGCAGAATTAGTATGAGAAAAAGACCAAATTTAATGACATAGGCATGGAGAATTTGCATGGCTGTAACTTGGAAGATAAATAGAGTAAGTCAAAGACTTGTATCCTATACTGAAGTATAGGAAAATTCACCTGAGTTGTAAGGGGAATATGGGGGGTGACTTTAAATGACGAAATGACGTAATTTGACAAAACCTTGCCTCTAGATATTTGCCTTGACTTAAGATAAGTTTCTCTGATAAAAGTTTGTTTCTAAAAGTGATTCCATATCTAAGTATCTATGATAATGAACCTCCGTTATCTTTTAAGTCCACATACCAAGATGTCACCTATTAGAAAAAGTCTTCTCTGGACTTCTTGAAAAGGGCCTGTCTGAACATTCTTTTTTTTTTGTGGGGGAAGACTTATACTTGCTAAGAGAGAATATTGAAGCTTAAAGAGTTGATATAGCCAAAAAATGACACAGCTGGAATTTGAAGCCTTTGTCCTTTCCTCATATTATGTCAATTTATTGGTGAGTGGGGAAGGGTAGTAGGGGCAGAGGTAGAGTGAAAAATTTTGTAAGTAAGATGTAGTGACTGATTGAATGCTGAGTTTGTGACTTAGAGGAAGAAATCCAGATGACACTTGGTGGAATTCTGACCTGGGCAACTCGGGAGCTAGTGACACTAGTTACCAAGAAAGGGAAGCAGTACGTAGGAAACAGAGTAAGCATGGCAGGAATCTCAGTTTCAGATCTGTCGTGTTGCTATTGTTTATGTCTAGCTGATCATTAGAGCCCACAGGAGAAGACTGGGTTTTGGAAGTCCTTAGCACACAGATGGTGGTTGAAGCTGCGTGTGAGGATGGCATTTCCCAGGGAGAATGTGTAGAAAACAGCTTGGTTTGAGGCCAGTATTCTGATAAAATACAGGGGTGGGAAGAAGAAAGGTCGCCAAAAATGATTAAGGGAAGATATGATCTGTAAGAGAGAGAACTAGGTGTACAGTGGTATGAAAGTAAGAAACGTTGGTTTCAAGAATGGTGCAACTCCCGTGTGTTCATAGCAGCACAGTTCACAGCAACCAAGACGTGGAAACAACCCAAATACCCAGCAGCTGATGACTGCATAAAGAAGCTGTGGTCTATATATACTCAGTGGAATTCAGTGTAGCTATTAAAAAAATGGAAGTGTGGCCCTTTGCACCAATCTGGATGGAACTGGAGAGGATCATGCTAAGTGAAATAAGACAGAAAGAAAAAGAGAAATGCAGGATGGTTTCACTCAGATGTGGAATATACATGTGGAAACAAACACACAGAGAAACCTCAACAACAACTCACAGGACACAGGATGATCTCTGCCAGAGAGGTGGGAGAGGGGAAGGAAGGAATGAGAGGAAAAGGTGGTGGCCAAAGACACTGGAACTCTGGTGGAGGATGTGATGTGAAATATAGAGTAAGATACAATGTCGATAATCAAAAATGAATATAGCATGGTGAACAGAAAAGATAATAAATAAATATATATGAAGAGTGGTGCAACTCATAGTTGGTAGCAGCAATCTGACCAAGGTTATATAGTTAAAAGGCAGTAGAGCTGTGATTTGCACCCAGTCAGCCTGAGTCCAGAGTCTGTGCATTATATTCTAGTATGACCTATGAAGTTTCCAAAGTTTCCAATGAAGCTGTAAAATGTGACGGACTCTTTATCTTGCTTTTGTTTCTTATAGTTATTTTTTTCTTTCAAATTCAACCTTGGCATCTTTTAAGCCCAATGCCTTCAATGGAAACCTCTGGGTGGAGTGACTTGCTAGAGTACCCATTGTTCTGGGACCTGTTCTCTTTATGTCATTCTCCTGGTATAAGTTCAAATTAGTGTTTAACATGGTGTCTGGTCCTTAACAAATGGTGTTGCATGAAAGACTGAAGCTGCTTCACCTGGACATCTATTTGGATTTTTCAATACATTCCTTTTTTATTCATACCACACTACACCAGACCATCCCCAGCATACCAAAATGACGCGGTGCTAACCAGTTTCCAAGATGGCTGTAATGATCCTTGTCTCTTGGTCTACATGTCATTTATTATCCCCTACCTTCTAGGGAGAACTGGGTGTAGTGTTATGTTCCTAACAAGTAGAGTAAGGCAGAAAAGAGGTTGTATGACTTGGAGATGAGGCCATGAAGGTAGTACGATATCACTCTGTCTTAAGGAAGCCATATAATGTATTTTTCCTGGAAAGAGGAACATGCAACAAAGAACGGAAGCCTCCTGCTAATAGTCATGTGAGTGAGTTTGGAAGTGGGTTCTCTAGCCTCTGTTAAGTCTTCTTAGAGTATAGCCCCAAATAACACTTGATTTAGGGAGATCAACTATCTCTGTTTCCCAGGGAATTTTCCAGTTCTTACCCTGAAATTCTGTATCCTAGGGAATTCCCTGTCATGAGTAAACTGCAACAGTTGGTCAACCTAAACTTGATTATAACCTCAAGAGATCCTCTGAACTGGGATCACTGAGTTATAACGGAGAAATGTTAACCATTCCTGCAGTAGCAGGAATTCCCTTCATGAAAAGCATTGCCAAAGTAATGTTTAAACCAAATAAAATTGATTTAAAAGGTCTGAATTCTTTTCTTCTAGCTTTTACTCCTGCTTCACTTTAACCCGTGGTGAATAACCTGGAGTAATGGTTTCATGTTAGTGTTCACTTTAGGCCTCAATAAAATATTGTATTTGTAATATTTGTAACTGTTGCAGGTGATTATGGCTTAGAAATAAAAATTATTATTCAGTTTTTGCTTAATAAGTAGATGAATTTAGCATTTAACCATACAATAATAAAATTGACTTCTCGATACATGACTTTATTTTTTCTGCTAGACCTAAAATGTGTGGATTATACATTGTTTTCTGTGGAGCTTTGTCTTCTAGGACATAAAACAATTTACTGATACTAAACTTTAAAGACATTGTTTAAATATTCTGATTTTTTTTGCATTAGTGGCATTTAGGTATTGTGTTGCATGAAAATTTTAATCAAATCCCATATAATTGACTTTTAAAACTCAGCCCAAACACATTTTCATTGACTTTAAAATAATGTGTGTATTTTCTATTATTTCATTTACCAGAGATAAAGCTTAGCTCCTTACTCTAATTATCTACCTGTATTAACTGTATTCCATTATGAAACCTGAGTCTAGGCATCAAATGCCTTTGAAATGAGTTTTGTCTTGCTTAGAATGAAATATTTAAACCAATTTGCTTAATTCTCAATTTTAAAAAATTGGAGGAACATTGCATCATAGTATTATATAGGCTTCAGGTGTGCATCATCCTGAATCAGCATCTGAATGTACGACATTAAGTTGGTGTACCCTGGTGGAGAAGGGCTTGGATGCTTCCACATATGTTCCAGTGGCTCCGGTTTGTATCCTGGGACCAGTGGGAACAGCCAGGGTGAACAAATAAATAAAGTACATAAGGTGCTTCTTCCTCTTCTCTCTTCCTGACTGCCTGCCTCTGCTTGCGGCTTCATTCCTGCCTGCAACTTTCTTTAAAGAAAAGAAACAAAAACAAAACAAAAAAATCAATTACATTTATGGCCAACATTCTAATTCTATTATCCTTCATCATATAATCTTAAAAGCAAATTCGTGATTTTTGACATAAGATGACTAAAGGAAGCATCATTCAGGTAAAGAATTCAAAACTACTTGTCTATAAAGCTGGAGATTTTTCTGATAAAAAGGATTTTTCTTCTTTGTTCAAATATTTCCTTGTCCCCCATCACCCCATCATCTCAATAGATGTGTGTTTTTTTTTTTTTTTGCTTTTTTTAACAGACATTGCTAAATCATTTCTTCTGTCTTTTTTTTTTTTTCCTTCTTGAGTTAAAAGGTCAGTCTTTCAATTACTCCCTTTCTATCTTTTTTTTGTACATTGGGTAGTAGTTATCTGACTTATTTTGTTTCTAACTTCTTGGAGTATGTTGGTTTCTTTCTTAGCTTTCTCCAATAGTTCTTTCATTGTCTAAGCTTCTTTATCCTTGTCTTAAAAAGCATTCACATTCATTCCTTGAAACTTACAGCTTCCACACATTTAATCACTCTCTATGAAACCTGCCTATAGTAACCTTCCACCCCTGTGGCCTGTGGCACCCAGATGCTTCCTGTGAGACAAAGCCCAGGCATTGACTTGTGAGTTACAGGAAACACAGCTCTTTTTTTCTAGAGTTGAAAACGCTATAGCATTGTCACAATGCACTGTTATCTCTTGATTATTGGAAGGGTGGTTCCCATGCTTTGAGATTTTCCTCTTCTTCTAGTCTAATGATTCACATGAATTGCCACACCTGTACCAGGGGCTGGATAGAGACTAGATACACAGGTAAAACTTGGTCCTACTTGTTGACATCACCAATTAAAAAAAAAAAAAAAATGGAATGGAAGAGCATGAAAACTCTAGGCAACCTTCGATTTTATCTGTTATTGAAAGAAATATGTCACACATTTTCCATAACTGAGATGTTTCAAAAATATTCCATTTGAAATATAACTCAAAAGCCACATTTTGATCTGAATATATTTGATATTCAACAAATCTGCAAAACTTCAAACAAAATCATGAGGCTAAGCTGTTAAAAGGCAACTCAGTGGGAAAATGATAAAATCATTAGTCACATTTCCCTGTTCAGACTCCTCTACAATGGAAAGAAATGACATCACATCTTATACTGATACAATGCTAAAAAGCCCAGTCAGCAGGAAGCCAACCTGTTCATTCATCTAACAATTATTCATGAGAGCCAATTTTCCTTGCACTATGCTAAAGACTGAGGATGAGTATGCAGGAAAGAGATGTGCAAGACATTTTGAGATCTTGGAGGAAAGATACTCAGTCTGGCTTGGGGATGAGGGGGTGAAAGCTGTCAGAAAAGTTTTAGGAGATTATGTTTAGCTCATTCTCAAAGGATGAGTGGAAGCTAGTTAGCTATGGGGTGTTGGCCGAGAAAGGGAAGATTAGAAAATGCAAGAATGGAGACAGCCTGAGGAAGTGTGAAGAAAAGAGAATGAATGCTGTATGAGAAACTACAGGCATTTCAAGATTTCTGAAATATGAAGTGTAAGATTGGAGTGGTGAAAATGAAAGGTTAGAGATTGAGTGGTGAAAACTTAAAGGTGTGAGATTAAGTGGCAAGATGAGGGCAAAGAAGTGGGCAAGGGGCCAAGTTCCATGTCAAAGTACTTGGACTGATTCTGAGGAGATAGGAAACCATTAAAGAGACAGAAATTTCAGATATAACTCTAATAAATAGTGGAAGTTTAAAAGAATGTTAATGAGAGATTAGTGAGGAGGTTACCACCATGTTTACGGGTAAAGAAGAGTCTTCATTTTAATAGTAGTAATTCAAGCAATAAAAAGATAGGTTTTAAAAGTGGAGATAAAATCATCTGAGTTTTTGTTTTCATTGATTACATACCAGGGTTGAGGGAGATAAGCAGAAGCAAAAATGACACAGTGTTCCTAGATTAAATATTTGTTTGAACGGTAGCATCTCAGATGAATTGCTGAAAATAAGAATAGGAACAAATCTAAGGGAAAATTAATAATTTTAGCTTTGAACATGTTGAATCTGGAGTTACTGTTTGCTCTGGTGGAGCTGCCCAAACTATAGTTCAGCATATGAATCTGGGCGGGGGATCTGGACCATGAATTTAACCATTGGCAACCATTAGCAAGCATATGGTCCTTGAATTATAGGTATAGATGAAACCACGGAAGGAGAGAACACAGGTAAGAGGAGGGTGAGCTGAAATTCTATACCTGGGCAATACTGAATGGTTGTACAGAGAAAACAAACAAAAAGGAAGGTATAGTAAAATAAAGAACATCAGGAAGATGTAGTGGTATGGAGATGAAGGGAGTAGAGCTTTAATATCCAGAAGTTGGTCATTCAAATGAAAACCAAGTTACCTTCCATAGGTAAAGATTGAAAAATATTCTTTCATTGTGGAAACTTAGAACTTGCTTGTGACTTTAGAAGTTCCAATCAGAGCTATTTCAGTCAAGTAGTGGAGATTTCATGTCCAACTGAGTATAATGGAGTATAATTTGCATTTCTGAGAAATCTGGAGATGGGGATACAAAATCGAATAACAGACCAGATGCTAGAATGGAGAGAAAGAGAAGGTGTTTGTTTTGTTTTTCCTGATTATTATGGGAGAGACTTGTATATGCTTAACGACTATTGGAAGAAAAAGTACAGAGGAGGAAGAGAGAAATTAACTCATGTCAGCAGTGTCCTAGCCTACAGTGCTTTCCTGAGGACAGAACTTCAGAAACCAGCACTTTGACAGAGCAGAATCCAGTTGATCCAGTTTTGCCAACCACAGGTACTCACTAATGAAATATGTTGTCTTTCTGGTTAGCACGTTGCTTGGGGGTGAGTGGAGTAATTAAATGTATTAGTGAAAGAGGTGTGATCTAACTCCTTCAGGCCTACAGAATACTGCTGGGGTCTTAAAAAACAAGTATTAAATGGAGATTTAAGAAGGAGAATAGATGAAAGTATTACTACAAAATGAAAGCAATATTTTTCTTTAATAAATTAAAAAATTGACTATGTTGTCTAACATAAAAATCTCTTGATGAAGTGAACTCGTCCCACATTGGTATGGATAATTCAAGGCTGCTTGCTCCTGCTTATACTTTTGAGCTATATTCCAAAAGAAAGTTTCCACCTTATGACCACTTTCTTTTATATATAAAGCATGGGGCTGTATGTTTAACAAAAATTAATTCCGTGTGTCAAGTCCAAGCAACTAGAATGCAAAGGACTTTTAGGAATGAGTTACTCATGTTTGGGTGGAGTTTTAAAAGGAGTGGGAAAGAAAGACGCCTTTTCTTCTTTTGAGCAAGAATGATATTCATTATTTTTTATTATGCTATTTAGACAGCCTGTAGGCTTTTATGGATATTCTTCTTGTGCTGTTCTTACTCCAGGAATACCACACTTTACCCATGGTAGAGAATATTCCTGAAAAGTGAGATATAATAAATAAGTAAATAAATAATAGTTTTATCCAAAAGTAGTGAAAGAGTTATTTAAAAAAAATCTCACAAGTCTTTTTATGAGCCCAAGGGACATTTTTACATGATTCTATTTAGGAGACAGGAGTCTTTATAAATCGTGCCTTGACAGATGAAAGCTCGAAGACATCTACCATAGACAGAAAGGACAGTCACCTCCAAATTCCTGTCCATGTATCAAGCTCTGATTAACAATAAGAGATCCTGAAGATCAGGTCAGATGTAGCCTTCAGCCAGTGCCATTGTACCAGACTATTGGAGGGTAAAGAAAGCAAGACATCCCTAGAAAGTTTGTAAGATGAACGGAACTGGGTCAAACATAATCCACAGCATAATAAGGCTGGATGTAGAGGATAGAAAACAGTAGCACGCAAAGGTGCCAGAAGCAAAGCTACCACAATGGCCCTTGGGCTAAAGATTGAAGGTGATCCCAGAAGGGATGGGTTGGTATGTAGGGAAAGGCTCTGATTAATAGTAATAGATCCTGAGGTTCAGCCAGTGAAATTCTACCAAACTGTTGGAGGATAAAGAAAGCAAGACACCCCGTGAAAGTTTGTAAGGTGAACAAGCTGTTCTGCAAGCATCAGGCAGACTGGAAAAGAGAATCGCTTAGTTCTTTGGTTTATACTTTCTCTAAATGTCACTTTTGATTGTGTCTTAGGGAAGTTAGTTATCACATACTTTAACATCTTTATTGCCAAGTTGGTGATTTCAATTATATTTTATTTGTTCGTGTGATCTCTTCTGAGCCAACTTCTTTCTTTTCTGTTTTGTGAGCTGCCTTTCCTTTTCTCTACTTTTATCATTAGCTTTAGTATCACCTTTTGTCAGACATCATTTTGACATCCTTCCTGTCAGAACACAATTTTGGATATGACTTATCTTAATTTCCCCCCTTGACATGAATCTGAAAGCACTTGGAGAGACATACCACACAATGAATTCATATATTCAGCGGCAAACACCTAGCGACACCTTGTTCTAGGCAACTGTCGACTTAATTGTGGAGCAAATTCTTAAGAAATGATTATCTCCTTAAATCCTGCCACCTTGTCACTGTTGATATGGACCTCAGCTTGAGCTGGTTGTGAAATACCTAACCCAGAAGTAAATAGCACATAGCTGCAGTGTGCTCATTAGTCATCACTGCTGCATATTTGACATGTGTCACAGAGAGTGTGTGTGCTTGTTTGGAGGTGGGGGTGGGAAAGGGGTCTCAAATGACTACATCTCCAGGTGTGGAATCTCCTTAATTCTAGTACTAGACTGGAATTTGGTTTCAGTGCAGGCAAAACAGTGAACTTCATGTCTCAGTCCCTCCTCTGGGAAACTGCTATTTTTGGTCACTGCGCAGCGCCAGCCACAGGGTTTCAGGCAGCATGGTAATACTTTCATCTCTCTATCTTTTAAAGGCTGCTGTGAAAGAGCCCATGAATATATGAAATCACAAAGTACCCTTGAAGGGTGAAGGATGCTGAAAATAAACAATCAGGGGAGAAAAACATCAAGACAAAAATTAAAAATGTTTCCCTCTCAACACACGTGACAATCACAGCGTAGGTCAAGAAACCCCTTTAGGATGAAAAGGGTCTAGACTGCTATTGCAATTTTTCTCACTCAATTCTGTAAAGGAAAATCCATCCTAAGCATCTTGTGTTTATAAGCCTATAAGCATATAAGAAGCGTCATTGTTTAGCTTTATGCAGGCACAATGTTCTGTTTGCCATAAGACTAGTTTCGATTGGCTCATGGGATCTCAGGAACCCATGTCTCGGGCAAGACAATGAAATGCCAAGACATGCTTCTCTGTGGATTAACTAGGGCTTTTATCTAACAGTCATGGGAATATGAAATTTCGGTCACTTGTAAAACTGTTTGGTAGTTTCTAATAAAAAGGCACAATTCATTCCACTTTTAGATATACATCCATAAAAAATCTTTTACAAGAATAATCATGGTGGCTTTTTTTCTTAATAGGCTCTGACTGGAAAGAACCCAAAAGACATGAGGAGTATAATGGATAAACCAGTGGTGGCCTATATGTATATGTGTGTAGACATGATTGTTACTCAGCAATAAAAAAGAATAGTGTTAACACTTTCAAGATTCTATTAACCTAAAATTCAAGAACAGGTCAAACATCTGTAGCAGCAGAACTCAGCATAATGTTTACTTGCGAAGTTGGGAGAAATAAGGGGCCGTGGGGTATAATTGATTATGAAGGGGCTGAAGAAACTTTCTGGAATTGTGAAAATAGTCTCTATCTTGGCCAGCTACATCCAAGTATAATATGGGTGCTCCATGGTGGACCAGTGGTCAGGTCAGTTGCCTCAGAAGGAGCAAGCCACGTACTCTTGGGTTCGAGTCCTGGGATTGGGAGGAAGTAACCAGTGTGAACAACTTCAAAAAAAAGTATAATATATATACATTTTCATCAAGCTGTACAACTAAGGCTTTTTTATTACATTATTTGTTAATTATATTTCATTAAAGTACTATCAGCATACATTTTTAAAAACCTCCTAAGTTACTGTAAAGTGATGAGATGATAAACAAATTTTTGTGCTGAATTCTCAGTGAGGACAACCTGATGGATTGGTAGAGGTGATTAGATGACATTATTTAGTCTACATTAAGATTTCATATTGGTGTGTGAAGGCAATCTGTGTATCATGGATGGGAAGGGAAGGGAGATAGAAATAGCGATCATTGTCGGTGACCTATTGATTCAGATCCGCAGCCTAGAGAAGATGTGAGGACATCTGTATTTCAATTAATTGAGGGCCACATAATTTCAGTACCTCAGGAGAGAGCACCTTGAGTAAGGAATATCCTCCATAAGAGAAAATATAATAGTGGACCCAGGGGATGTGCCTCGGCATGGTGGTTGTCTAGTATAAGCCTGGGAAAAAGTTATACGGTCTCGTGGATTAGAACTTTCTCCAGAATGCATGTGAGACCCTTGCTGGGAATATTCCTCAAGTACATCTTTGGGGGTGGGGTGTTCTTTTAAAAAAGGCTAAAATTCTGCATAAAAAAGTAAGAGATGGGTTAGAGACATTGGGTGTGAAAATTACTGTGACTTCATCTGTACTCAAAACTGGTGAGTCCAGGGACACAGGGTTCTGTTAAAAAGGAGACAGCATGTGTGTATTTGTATTCATGTGTATGCTTTTGAATGCCAAGCTCAAAGTCCAATAAGTCAATGTTACTACTATAATCTGTAAGCAGCTAGAAACTAACTTTCAGCTTCCAGACTTTTAAAACAGTACAGGTGAACTTGCCAGGAATATTGTAAAATTCTATAGCAAATCCAGCCGTGACTGCCAAGAAATGGAATCTCCATAGCAGCAAATGGCTGTACTCAGTAGGAATGGATCCCCAAGTAGACAAAGTCATTGCCTTTGGAAAGGTTTCCTGATAGTCTCTGAGCCACCTAGAATGCTAGGACTGAGAGGTCCCTACCCACTGAGTGGCCTAATAGCATCTTGCCAAGATAAAAGCAGAAGGCTCAAAATGCCCTCTTTCCTCATCCATAGGAATGGTTCAAAAATAAAAAGTGACAGGCACCCGTGAGTTCAATTAGTATTTCTAAAGCAAAAAGACAGGGTATTTGCTTGAATGTGGGTGTTCTGTTTGAATAGTCAGGTAAGAACGCTAACCAGACACAGGACATCTTAGCTGGGTAGTAGACTGTAGTCATGAACAACAATTTCCAGGTGACTAAACTTTCCCAAATTACTTGTAATGTAATAGAAGATATACAAGTCATGGGAAGCAAAGTGCTCTTTGTTTCAGCTTTACATTTAGAAAACCTTCCTAATCTACAGAAGCTATTATTTCATCATCATGTTTTTCTTTTTCAGCATAAACATACATTTCGTCAAAACAATTGAAAACTTGAGAAGACAGTGTTTTGCAGTGGAAATTGCATCATGGGCACTGGTGTCAAATAGAGGATTAGGATTTTGTTCTCACTGGTTTTTAAAGACTTGCAATGAATTGGTTTAGGATAAATCGCTGTTAGATCTCAGTAACATATGACAACAAAGGTTTACTTCTCACTCACGTGACTTATTACCTTGCTGGCGATGGCTCTGCTCCCTCATTTCTTTATTTCAGACCCCCAAAGGAGGAAGCAGCCCTGTCTTGTTGAGGACATTGTTGGCATCGTGGGACAGAAAGAAAGAGGTACTGTGGTGAACAAAGCGATGTTTCTTCTCATTGGTCTAAACAAGCACAAATCAGTGGGCAGATTGTAACTTTCATCGGGCGAGTCCACTCTAAGTACCAGAGCGCTTTCTGAGTATAGTCTAACAGTGTTATTAGCGAAGTGACTTCTCAAAATCTCACTCTTCCTCAAATTGTAAAGAAAATGGATAATATCATCTGTCTCAGCAAAACAGATGTAAATAATCTGTGTTTAATGTTCTCTGAACAATTCTTTCTCATCTTCTTTTGTAGTGTCTGTGGATGAGCACTGATTTGCATTCATGTGAATGTCAGAGAATTCAAACAATTAAAGTGTTTAAACTTCAGGAGTTGTAATTTCTTAAGAGCCACTTGTTGGCCATCTCATATATCTTACTATGTGCCCTCTGGAAGTCATTAATGTGAAAGAGATAGAAGTCGTTCTCTTCTTTAAATCTTTATTAACCTCTGGAAGAAACCATGTTAATAACTGAAACAAATTCAAATTTAATGGTGTCTTCATTGCCATGTGTGAATATGGGAGGAAGCTTAGTATTATTAGTCCCTTTTTACAGCTAGATAAATTAATTTAATATTTTTTAAACTCATTGATTAATTCTTTAGCAAAGTCTTAGGACATTTTGATTATTAGGCAGTAACCCATGTACAGTACAGAAAAATGAAAATATAGAAAAGGATTTAGAAGAAAAATAATCTTGTATAATTTCATTGCAAGAATATGGATTATTAACATTTCACTATTTTCATAGTTTATTGTGTGTGTGCTTATGTGTGTGTAGGTTTGTTATATTACACAACCAAAATCTTAATGCATAGTTTTTGAAAAATCTTGATTTCTTCGCTTAATAGTATGGCTTACCTTCCTGTATATTAAAAAATTATTTTTCAAAGATGTTTAATATCCTTTATCACTTTTCTTATCATGTATCCATATAGACGGACCTCTTTATCATTAGATAATTCTATGACTTGCTCAGTCTTAATGCTTTTGATAATTATTTATATTGTTTCATTGTGCCTTCATATTACTTTTTGTTTTGTTTTGCAATGAATGCGACATTGGATCAGACATCTTTGCCTATATTCGTATATATTCAAAGAATTAAGTCAAAGAATATGTTTCTTTTTAAAGCACTTAATATCTATCACTATTTTGCTTTCAAAAAAAATTTGGCAAACTTTTGACCAGTATTTTTTATTTTTTTTTAATCACATGCTAGTATTGTGGAGTGGGGTTGGAGTAAGGTAGAGATGAAGGCTGGGATGGAAGATGGGAATACAGATTTGAATAAGATCTGGCCTAGGGGGAAATAGAATATTATAAACAAATAATAAGGCTTATGTAAGAAGAACTGAGAGTGGGGCAAATCTAAGAACAACCAAGATCAAGTTACTAACTGGGAGCAGTGGCATTGGGTTTTAAAATCCCACCTCAGAGAAGTGATGAATAGCGCCCTTGGTGGTTTGGTGGGCAGAGAACAGGCTAGTCAGTGGAATCAGGCATGTATGCATCTTTCTCCGGGTCAGAGCTCCCTAATGACCTAGACCCTCATTTTTCTGACTCCATATTCAGTGCACTTTACACCATCCCATATTGTTCTCAAGACAAAGCATATGCATGTACATCAGAGGGTCAGATTGCCACACCAGTCAAGGCTTATTTTAGTGAGTGAGGGGAAAGAAGGAAAAAATGATTCTAGAAACATCCACAGGGACCAGATCTTGTGGGTGAAGGAAACTCTGGTAAGAAGTTTGGGTTTTGTGCTAGCTTCAATAGGAAGCCATTAGAATGTTAAAGAGAATATAGTGAATGTGCTGTTTAGACATTAATAATAATTCTAGCAATAATAGCAACAATGAAAAATTAATTAAAATCATCTGGTTGTCTCTCCCCAGACCTTACCTTCCATCACATGAGCTTTGGAGATAAAGCAATAAGAGGATTGGGGAGAATGATAGTAAGAAAGGAAAAGAAATAGTGGACAATAAGTGTGGGTGGTTTGGGCCATGTGTCAGCAAAAATTTAGTGGTGCCAATCATCAAAAGAGGAAGCCCCGAGAGGGAGCAATCTCTTGAGAAAGAATGATGGATTAATATTAATTTTTAGACTTTTTAGGATTGAAGTGTCAATGGAGTTTCTAGATGGACGTTATTTTCTTTTCTTCTATTTTTTAAAAATAAGGACAGAAGGAAGGAAGAAAACATGGAAGGAAAGAAAGATTGGAAGGAAGGAAGGAAAGAAAGATGGAAGGAAGGAAGGAGGGAAAGAAGGAAGGAAGGAAGGGAAGGGAAGGGAAAAAAGGAGAGAGAGAGATGAAGAAACATCTTTTTTCAAGTGGCTTAATTTTTTGTTCCCCCACCCGCCTCCACCCCCTCTACACCCTGCCCTGGGTTTTTTGACAGGATAGTTTGAAACTGATATGAAAAATGTGAGAGGGAAGTATATATTTGAAAACCAAAAACATACTTAGTGCTCAATTTTTGCAGTTGTGGATTAAATGTGGTTGAAAATAGTGAACAGTGCATATATTGAAAAAGTAAAATTTCCATAAAGCATTATTTTGGAAGATATTCATCATCTGGCCTCTAGTAAGCAATAGACAACATGGTGACCACAACTTGGGAACCCTTCTTCCTTACAAATTGGACATGAAGCTAAGGCGCTAACAAGGAGAACTGTCATTCTGCTGGAGTGAGCTCAAATGCATACCATATTTTTGGAGGCCAGGAAGCCAATGAAAACAAGAAAGAATCCTTTGATGTATGGGAACTCAGGTATGAGACTAAGAACATAAAACATTATGGTACGGAAAGAAGGACTATGGCAGTGAGTATAGAGCAGGGGTCAACCAGCAGGAATGAGATCATCCATGGAGGTGAGTTTTATGAAGCCAGCAATTGACTGTACCATTTAAAAAGTGAAAAGGAGAATTTTCTCAGTGTGAAGAAGATAGTGTGTTGTCTTTATTTTCATGTCAAACCAAAAGGAGAGCTCTACTCTGATAGCATATGAGCAAGCTTGTTTTGAAACTTTGGAAACAATTTTTCTTTAAATAATGTATATGACACTATCTTCTAAAACCATTGTTCTTACATTAACCTAATAGCTTTGAATGATGTCTTTAGAGAGGTAAATATGTCCCTTAAGTACAAAATAAATTTTTACTAAATAAATTGGCTTCAAAAACATTTTGTACTGTGTTTTGTCTGTTTTCTCTGTAACATGAATATCTCTGATGTCCTTCTCCTGTTATGCTGGTTAATCTTAAATTGATCATGAATAGAGAGAATAGTTATGGAAATGAATAGAATTATACAGGGAGGGGCAACAATGGAACAAATGATCCTAAGAAATATCTAGGAAAATAATGCAGAAATCCAATGTAGTCTAAAATAGAAGTCTTTAGAGATAGAAGAAAAATGAAAATGGGCAAGTTTCTAGAAACCAGTAGAGAAATGGAACCTTAAAAATAACCAACAGTGTTAGGTGCTGAAATCAGGAGAGTCATGGACTAAATAAACCTCTGAATATTATTAGTATCATTTTGATGAGCCATTCATATGGGTTCTGAAGTGAGTTAGTAGCAAGATAAGAAGAGTATATGAGCAAAGAAATTGGAGATGGTGAGTACAGACTTCTCTTTCTTGTAACATGGCTGTAAATGGATACAAATACAGGGCCATGACTGAGAGAGACAGAATCAAGGAAGAGATTTGTTCTTTTAAAATGTGGATACTTCTGAACATATTTATTAGCTAAGAGGAAAATATGGCAGAAAATAAGAAGTTGAAGGTATAGGAATGAGAGGGAAACCAGCAAAGTCCTAGAAGAGATAAAGAAGGAAGATATACAACATAATTAAGCCTATCTAGAAGAATAAATAATTCATCCATTAAAATTTAAGAAAAGTGATGACTTAGAAATGAATACATTTATTGGCAGAAAGGAGTCATGATGTGGTATGTGGACTCTGTCAGAGGCAACAGACTTGACAGCTAAACCAACAGATGTGCCTAATTTTGATAACAAAATATCTATCATCCATCAGGATAAATGCTAATATGCTTTCAGTGTGCAATACCCTCAATGATAGATTGTAAGCAAAATGAAGAAGTAGACGAACATGTTCCCACAACAGCCTTCTTCACCTAATTAGTTGATTCAGAATTCATGCTCTGAAAATTGCTTGGAACCCTGATATCCATGAGGGTCCAAAGTTTCTGTGAGACAACAGCCAGCTGTTATCTGTTACCTCTGCCCTTTTACCTCAAATTTGCCATGTTCCTGCTAAATCTTTTGACCTTTTCTTGTGGAATCTCATCCCCTCAGAAACTCATACCAAAAGTATTTCTCAGAAATAACTGTCAGCAACTCCTACCTCATATGGTTGTATATTTTGTCAGCTTTTGGTCACAAGGTCCTCATGTTCCTAACGTCACCCAGGAAGAGATTATAGCAGTGGACTTTCAAGATGCCTCTCCTGCAAGATGACTCAAAGTACTTCACAGAGAATATTGGTGACATGAGGACACCCTCAACTTCCTGTTCCTCTGCCACATATATGGTTACATTCACTCAATGTTTTTCCCTCTTTATCAGGAGAAACCTTTGCCTAAGTTCTCTTAGCACACTTTGCTATCTTTTTAGCGAGCTCACTGTTCTGTTACTTCCCCTTACTTAAAGTTGCCACTCTTTAATCCAAAACCTCTTTCCTCTCAGAAGATAAATCTCTTCTATGATAAACAGCAAAATAAAACCATCTGACAGAACTAACTCCTATTCTGAGGAATACATTATTACCCCTCCCTCTCATGGTCTAGCTTCATTTCCCACATTCTCTGCCTCTTCCTTTTTCCCTAGTTCACTATCCTAGACTAGAATGTGCCCTTATGAACTTCTGAAATTCTCTTATTGAAGACCCTAATGAATTGTTTGTTGCCATTTTTAGTAAACACTGATCAATCCTTACTTCGCTCCCAAGCTGTTCCAATTTATTCTCCTCTATGGGTGGTTTTCTTCCACTCTGCCCTTAAATAATGGCTTTTCTCAGAGTTCTGTTCTCAGCTTCCTTTGTTTTCACCAGATAACTGTGCAGTTTGATCTCATTCTCTCTCATATCTTCAACTATCACCTGTATTAAGAAGTTTCCCACATCTTCATGTCCAGTCCCTAGCTGTCTCCTCATGTAGCTACTCCATATGGAATCCCAGAGTCATCCACGATTCCTCCTCTGCTGCATCCTCTATTTCCGATTGGTCACCCCAAATCTCAAACTCATCTCCTCTCTAGTTCTACTGGCTGGCACTTATTATGTCTCTTTAAGGTATAGTCTTCTAACCCTTTTTCATAACTTCAGACTTCATCATCTTGTTTCATTCCCATATTAACACTGCATAAGTGCAGTCTGGATATACCACTTTTTCAAGTAACACAGAAACCAAATTTTTCAAAGCAAATAGAATCTCTCCTTATTTGGCCCAGCCTCATTTGTTACCACACTCTTTTTTTCTCTTCACACTTCTCCCTCTTTATACCCTCTCATCATATTCCCTTTCGCAAATCATCCATAGCTACTCTCTCTGAACTGGCTATGCTTTCTTCCGTCAAGTAACATGGGTCCTCTTCTCTCTTTACCATGCCCCTCTCAATGCCCCCACTGCCACGGGATGCCCCATCCTTGCACTCTGCACATGTTGTAGCTTCTCTGACACACTTACATGTCCATTTCTCTTACTAATTTGGGAGCTTCTGGGGTGGTGTCTAAGTCTGATTTGCTTCTCTGCTCCCAAAATTAAGAGGAGGGCAGTACTAGACCCAGAGGAGGTACTATGAGAGTGAGAGAAAGGTGCATACGCCTTGTTGGGCTTCATAAATGATGTGTTTAGACACAAGGGACCTTGATGTGTTTCTGAGCCCACTTCTGATTCATGATCTCAAGAAAACTACTAAAACACCCCATTGTAGTAAGGATGTTGTTTTATATGGAAGGCACTAAACTTCTCTTTAGTCCCAAGTGATTTGTCTAGGCATCAGAGAGGCTAAATACATATTCAATAAATTAATAAATAATTTAGTGACTTAAGATAGTGATTATTTCTATTTTAAAGTATCCCTGGCAAGGAGAGTGCCCCTTTAAAAAATGAAGCATAACCTTTATTCTCCAGTGCAAAAGCGGCATGTATTTCTTTAAGTTTTTTTCTTATAGTAAAGCTAGAATTGATTTAAATATGTCCTGTGTATGTATGTGTGTGTGTGTGTGTGTGTGTGTGTGTAACTGTGTGTGCATGTATGCGTGTTGTTTATTTTATGTTTGTAGAAGGAAGTGGTGCATTTACATCTCACTTCAGCTTTCTCAGAACTCTCTTCCTAAAGTCCCAGGAGCATACATAACTGTGAAGTTAACTGTTTCTTGACAAACCCAGAGCATATGTTCACACAGACAAGAAGGAAGTTTGAATGACAAAGCTATTTAAGGAAAACGTGCCTGTACTGAGATGTCATTTCCTCGGGTCTCAGATTTTTTATTTGATTAATTTGATCAGCTCTAAATGGATGAACTTAAATTCAACTTAAAATAGAGGCTAAACTAATCTCAGAAAAATATTTTGAGTAAAAGTCAGACTAAAACTATTATTAATTCATAGCCTTGAGAGCTTGATTAAATACAACGTAGTGCTCTCTTCAAAAATTCATCACAAAAAGGAGATGTGCAAGATATGATTGAGATTGCGTTACATCATCACATTTTTAAAAATTCAGGAGATATATTGAACAAAAACAATGACTGAAGATATGTCAAGGATGCTTTTATTTTATTGTGGTGTGAATGTTCCGTGAAAATTGCCAAGTTATGACTAGCTCTTTGAAACTGGTAGAATAACAATGCTGCATCTTGTATATATGATGACAAACATAATTCTTGTAGAATGAAACACATCTCTGTATAAAACATTCAGGGATGTTAGTGAATGTGGTATGTCTTTCTAACTCTCATACTTTAGTGTCAAGCAATATGTATAGACTATTTTTTAGAATATATTCCCAAGTCAAAATCTCTCTTCGCATGTACATTTGTCTATACATACATATATATATATAATATTAAATAATGTAGATCAAAAGAAAAAGTCTACATTCAAAACTGGAGAATAGGAGGAAGTAGAAACAAAGAAAACTCTGAAAAAATAAATTCATTAACCCAATTCCATGTGGGAGGGTTGGGACCAGAAATCTATGTTTTACGAAATTTGCAGGTAATGCTGAAGTATACCCAGATTTGACAAGAACCAATAAGAACTCAGTTCTTTCTACCTGGATTAATGCCAGTATCTTTCAGGATGCCCTACTATACTGGGCAGGGAGATTGAACAGTGTCCCTAGATGGTGGCAAGGGAGAAGAAAGCAGGTGTTTCCTGCTTCTTTGCATCATATGGTAATGTCTGTGGTAGGCAGGTACTGTTGACTACAGTACTTTGTCTCACTCTAAGTGCCAATTGACAGAATCAATGAGAAGTATGGAGGTTATTTTAGTACAATCACTTTACAGTCAAGGACATATTTATATAGATATTAAGTTACTTGTTAAGGTCATATACACAGTTCCAAAAAGATTTGGGTATAGAATGCAAGTCTCCTGAGATATCATTCTATGTTTTTATCATTAAAAGAAAAAGAACTCTTCATAATTTGTCTTCAACCTAATTTTCCTACTATGTCACCCTAGAAATGCTGTTCATTTTTTCATAATACAGTAGACATCCATTGCAATACCTGTTCAGAGACCCTGCTTCCTGTTTTCAGTACAAGCCCTTGACATTTTATTGCAAAACTATTTATCTTTCATTTTCTTCTGTTTGAGTGGGATTACCTTACTCCCTGTTCTGAGGAATGAGATATGGCCCAACCAGGCCCACGGAAGACTGAGTGATTTGCTCCTGGAGGGCAGGAACTCATGTAGGACAGTGAGAGGGCACTTTGCTGGAACCACTGGGAAAGAACCACTCCCTTCACTGTGGCCTCATGGGCAGGATAGAGGTTACTGCTGCTAGAGGCCAGATTTCTCAGCAGCTGGGAGACTCTGCTTGAGGACAAAGCCAACCCAGAAGAAAAGTCATATGGAGAAGAGACGCTGATCCTGCCATTATAACTGGAACATCTGGGTCCAGTCATGCCATGTCCTCATCTATACCTGGAATGTTCACGTAGACAGTAAATCAACTTTTGACTTTAGTGAGTCAGATTAAACTTAAACCTGTTTGGTGAGAACTTTGTTACTTGCAGATGAGAGAGATCCTGCTAAAATCCTTATTCTGCTGCTTGGCTGCTACTTTATCATTTCACTGTAAGTCCTGTTCTCTAGTTTCCTGCTGAAAAATATTTATTAGAAAAAGCATGAAAAAATGACCTGCAATTGCTATTTTTGCCATTCACACAAACCAATTACCTGGTTAACAATAGCTGTGACCTGCTGTCCATTAGACTAAGCATTTGGATTAATAGGTAAGCATCACATCTATCAAAACATAGATCTAAGTCCCTGAAATTCATTGGAAAAGATTCTTGCACTTACGGAGTTTTAAATGTTTTTACAGGGTGAGATAATAATAATGAAGAAAAAAAAAAAAGCCGTGAAAAACTAAGCAGGTAAATGACTTTCTGGCTAGAAGGTGATTAAGTACTACGTGAAAAAAACAACAACAAAAGCTACCAGCAGAGAAGCCAGAGTAACAAAGTCAGGGGTACTAGCAATGCTGGAGGGGAAGGGTTGCAATTTTAAATAGGCCTCATTAGAAAATAACAACCAAGCTAGGACTTAGTGGAGAGGAGTTAGGCAAGTGGCCATCTGGGGAAAGAATGCTTTAGATGTTCAAAACAACCAGTGCCCAGGGCAAAAGGGTGCACGTGCATGTGTGTGTCTGTGTGTGTGTGTGTGTGTGTGTCTGTGTGTGTGTCTGTGTGTGTGTGTCTGTGTGTGTCTGTGTGTGTTCCAGGAACAGCCGGGAGGCCAGGATAGTTGCCACGGAGCTAGCAATGGAGAGAGAGATGAAAGTCAGAAAGATCACAGAGGTTAGAGCACTTTCTCCTTGCAACATAGAGAGCAAGTGATGCTTGTTGTATTGTATTCTAGTCTATTTATATCGATTTAGCAGAAGACTGCCATGATCTACTTTGCATTAAAATGATAAATCTTCATAATTTTTATGTAGAATTTTTGAGAATTGTAAAAACCAAATCATATCATCTCATAATGAAATTCAGTGTTTGCTTTCTTTTGTAAATCTTTCACCAATTTTTTATTTTCTGTGGCTGCGTGGGTTGGGTCTTCTCAGGCATACAATTGTATATATGCATGTCCTCACCTCCCTGCTCCTGATCAAAGAGGAAGTTTTAACATTTCTTTATTAAATAAAAAGCTGTCTGTTTTGCCACCTTTTTTTGGTGATTGTGCATGTTTCCTTCTACTACTTCAGCTGCAATGGTATTGATCAATTTTGAAGTAAGCTCCGCATGTCTTCATGGATGAATTAGAAGTCTATGGTTTGTCTTTTTTAATACATGAGGCATGTTATACTCATTGAAGTATTAATATTTTAATTCATGGTGGCTTTTTGGCATGAAAGAAACTTTGCGTTGATATGAAGTCCCTCAGTGAGAATAGTATGGGAGGAGGGGTGGAAGCAAGGAGACCAGTTAGGAGATGGTGACAGGAATGTCCACAGATGGTCAGCTCCACCAGCAGCATCTAATTTGTCCTCTATGTCATGAGTCTGAACGCTTTACAATCTACGATTCCTAGCCCCTCTTTCCAGCTAGTTTCCACATGGACGCTTCCAATGGAAAGCATGGTAGGATAATGAAAGTCAGAGGAAAGCAGACACCATTTTTCTGCTTTTGATGGCACTTCCAGTCAACAGCAGAAGGAGCAGTGGGTAACTAAGTATCTGGATGACAGGGAAGTCATCAAATAATGTGGCGATGAATTCAACCGTGTTTAGGATAGAAGTGGATTGGTGGATGGGGGAAGGCAGGAGTTTGGTTTGAGTTATGACATATGAGAGGAGATGCCTGTTAGCTTTTTCAAGTGCAGGTGTCAATAAGAAATCAAAGAGTCTGGAATTCAGGAATGAAGTCCAGGCTGCAAACATCTGGAAGTCAGCAATGCTACTCAAAGCCATGAGAATGGTGAGATTGTGGAAGAATGGAGCAAAATACCACCACTGGAATCCTGAGGCTCATGGACATTCCAATCCCAGGGAGATGAAGAGAAACTAGCACAAGAAATTGAATGAAAGTGACCAATGTCATAGAAGGAATCTAGATTCTCAGCAAAAAGCCAATGAGCAGCCTGGTCAAATAAACTGATGTGTCAAAAAGATGAGGATCAAGAATGAATAGAAGAATTGAGCCATTTGGGGTGATTGCTGAATCTGAAAAAAGTAGTTTTTATAGAGTGCGGACATGAAAACTGTGGCACTGGATTATTAGTTCACTCATTAATTCAACAATATTTCTTGTGCATCTAGTCTACGCCAAATGGAGGTGAACAAGAAAGACATTGTCCCCCTCCTCTCCAGGTGTAGCGTATTCTAATATAGCAGCAGGTTATGATTTTATGCAGAGATAAAATGGACACTTATATGTGTGTACACATACTTATAGTCCACCTGAGTGAATGAAGAAAGTGAGGACATAGGATCAAGAGTGTTTACTGAGGGGAACATAGGACACATGAGAACAGGCACTGCTTCTATGAGTTAGAACTTGTTAAATGCTATTTATCTTCTGACCTGAAGCATCTGGCATCTTTAAAAAGAGATTACTGGTTCTCTCTTTTTTTGGAAGGGGAGGAGTTGGCTATTTGACTAGGTGCCATAATTGAAGTTAATCTGATTTTATCTCTGTCATACTTAGATAGTTTAATTGCTGGTTTGATCAGGCACCTAAAATATGAATTGTTGGGAAAATAACATGCTGCATTCTTGTAGGCAGGGTTGTTTCCAGGGAGTCTCACTCCTGAAATAAGCACTGATTCATGCTCTGCGGGGATTAGGACTTGCAAGCCAGTATTTTGTTCATCTAAATATTGTTAAATAGAAATAATGTAAAACATTATCTGAAACCCTAACACATTTTTGGGTATGTTTTAGCATGAAGTCCTATGCAAATTAGAACAACTGAAATAGAAAAAAAGCTTAAATGGTAGATGCTCTATTTTAGGTTTCATTAAAATATGGTTCTTAAATATTAGACTCCTGTAATTTTTAACAGCAAAGTAATCACTAGAAGATAAAAAATTGAAGTTACTTCTATATAAATAAGTGACCTATTGCAAAATACAGGAAAACTTTATTCTAGCAAATGTATTTAAAGAGCATCAACATTTTGAGTTTTCTATTTGAGTTCTATAAAAGACATTATTAATCACCTATAAATGAATGCTGTTAGGCCATGGCAAAGTCACATTTTATTCAGGGTGCTCATCTCATCTACTTTGTACAAAATTAAGCTCTTAATTCAGGCAATGAGATTGTCATGCAAAGAACTTCCCTTCCCAAGAATAGGTATAGTTTATTGTCCTGGAAACATTATTAACAGGTAACTGTGTATGTCTTACAGCCAAATTCAGAAATCTGAAATATAAGCAATATTTGCCCCAAACATGGGTTTTTCATGGAAGATATTTTCTTGCTTGGAACTTTTATCAAGAATTGGTTTATCAAGTGAATTATATGTTTTAGTCCATTTCATAAGACATCTAAAATAAAATATAAGGTGTATGTAGCAATGGCACAATAATTAGTTGATAAAATCAGAAAGCCCTGATGAACTTTGTGGCCCAGTTTCAGTTCAGAAGCCTTGAGATGACATGACTTGGCCCCATGGAGAAGATGTTTGCCATGTTTTCTTAGCTACTCATCACGGAACCCATGGAATCAGTGGCTAGAATGAATACATCCTAGTTTTATTTTTAAGTTCTGTTGACTTTTCCAATGGGATTTTTATTTTTTTCTCTCCTGTATTCTTGAAAGGAAGATGAAAAGTTGTTTCCAGGAAACTAGTCATTATTTGAGATTATTTCTTACCCTACATGAACTCCAATCCAGGCAGTTCATTGCTAATGAGATAAACTTTTTTTCCATTTTTTTTAGGACTGGATTTGTGGGGAAAAATCACAGAAATATCCTCCTGCTTTCTCCTTTGTGTCAATACAATTGCCAGTTCAGGCTGGGCACTATGATCTGCAAGGTTAGACACTCCAGTACCAGCGGGAAATGGCTCTGCACTCATTTCTGTGGGTTCACCCAGCTGACAAGATGGATGAAATCAAGATTTCAGAGAACCTTTCATTATTGAAATGATAGTAGCTTTTATTGGCTGAATTTGACTGCTTAGGAAGTATAACATATTCTGTATTGATAATAAATGCTGTGAGAAAAGTTAACACATTTTATTTCTCAGAATCAATCATCTCCCAGGAAGTTAGGTGAGGGAAGTAAAACAGGAAATTCCGACTCATTTTGACCCCTCACTTCTTAGGTTCCTTGAACCAAAATATTTTTTCATCCAGTTATTTTAGATAATACTATGTGCATTTTAAAACAACACTGCAAATGTGTTTGCTGCTTTAAAATTAGTTTGATAGCACAGTTCACAGAGGCCAAGACAAATGGAAACACCTAAATGCCCCATCACTAGATGACTAGATAAAGAAGCTGTGGTAGGAAATTGTCTCCTTTTCAGCAACCTGAATGGAACTGAAAGGCATCATGTTAACTGAAGTAAGTCAGAAAGAAAAAGTGAAATACAGGATGATTTCACTCATATATGGACTATAATCAAGTGAAACAAATAAACAGAGAAACCTGACCAAACATAGGGCTCTTGATGATGGTTGCTAGGGATGCAGGAGGAAGGAGGGAAGGCGAGAGCAGATAAGATAGTAAAGGACCCTCGAACTCTGGTGGTGGGTATGGGGTGAAATGTAGACTGAGATGCAGTTTCAATATCATAAAGTGAATGCAAGTTAGCATTGCAAAGAGGACAAACAAATATTACCACAAAATTTTATAAGTGCATGATATAATTCTGTTTGCATCATGTTGATAAATTTATTAACTAATATGATCTACAATTACTTTATTGCATTTAAACTAAGTTACATAAACTTAGGTATCAAATATGATTTTATGCAAGAAAAAAAGTTAATTTAATACCTAGAGAGGTAGAGCTTTATGAAAGAAAACAGCAACTAGGTGAGGAGTAGTTATCAGATACGGTAGTGTCTGCTAATTGTTCCCCTAAATCCATTTTCTCTTTTAGTGATAGAACGCTGATCCTCCCACTTTCTTCATATTTTATCAGGGCACAAGTCTACCTAATTATTCATATTCTCAGCCTCCCTTGAGTAGCTTCAAGTTATGTGAGTAAATCCCCTCCAATAAGATGTGAGCAGAAGTGGAGTTATGTACATTCTGTGTCAATTAAAAAACAAACAACTGACTATCCTCCCTTCTCCCTGTCCCACTTTTCTATGGCAGGCACTGTCACCTGAGTCTTTAAGATGGAAACCATGAGTTGAAGATGTCAGAAATGCTGCATATTAGCTAATCTATTTGAACAATGTGTATGGGTGAAAAATAAAATTCCTTGTTGAGTCTCTGTATTTTGAGTTTGTTTGTTTGGTTGGTAACTGAGACTTTACCTAAAGTAATACAGCAAAGGTCATGTAGAGAGCTGTGAGGTCTATTTCATGAGAAAGATTGACTTTGCAGAATTTAATCTTCAATGTAATTGAGTTTAATCTTATGTTTACCAAGAAATAATATAGTATAGCGTTATATCACATCAATCAATGCTGTATAGACCAAAATAGATTCTAGTCATTATTATCCTTATTATTTGAGACAACACAAAAGTAGGACAGGATTAGAGGGTGAGACATCTCTAAAAAAACAAACATGGGTAGAAATTAAGAAGTGGAGGTAGTATTATGAGATGTATGCCTAGTATTTCATACTGCTGAGGGGAAAGTATAAAATAAGGAGAAATTTAGGCAAAATGTCAGGAGGGGGAAATTTTAGCAGAGTTTATCATTTTGTACTTACTCTACCTCTTTTGTGTAGAAGCATCTGAGTCTTTACCAAATTACTACAGTTATCTAACTGACACCTTGCAGTTGACATACTCCATTCCTCAGGAATCTTACTATGGTCTCTTATCCAAGAATTTCTCAAAGTTTATGACAACCTCAGATGATCTGTTATTGCCTCAAAATGACCACATTAAAATATAAACTCTTTCTTCCGGAGATTGCTTCCTTTTGCTACTGTCTACTTGTCAGTGTTACCTTTTTTTTTTCTTAAATCATTTTTGTGAGATTTTTCTTGATATTTTTCCCTCTGGTTCTCTAGCCAAAGGCAACATGTCTTTTTCTTCCTTTAATTGGTTTTTAGATTCATCCTTTGCTCTTTGTTTTCTACTACTTTAGAAAAAATTTTGGAACACGTCCTAAACTAGCCATGATGTTTTTATGGCCTCTGTTTGTGCCTTCTTTTACACTCTACTCTATCCTGCATAGCATGACTAAATTTGAGAGTAGTTCATTCTACAGTGAAGCAACTAATGAGATGATAGAATCTGAGGACTGAAGGCAGAAGGGGCAAAAGGGAAGAAAAAATAAATGAAATTATGAGAAAGAAAGGAAGGTAACATAAAAGGCTTATGCTGCAATATACAGAATCCTAATATCAAGGATCTCATCAAATTCTAATCATGTGTGAAAAACAGGTGTTATCATATGAGCACACTTTGTTAGAGTCAAAACTTTGCTTTTGAATTCTTTAATCTGTAATGCTCAGCTTAGTTTTGACACTACTTCATTTTCTCTAGATCAGCAGATGCCTTCAGAGCAAAATTGACTTCGAAGCATTAGCTTTATTTTTCTAGAATATTGTCTTTTAGAATTTTGTCCAATAATTCTTCAGTACCTAGCTACCACTTTGATGTTTTTAATAATTGTATTATTATACTTTGTTCAGTTGTTGTGCTTATTCTCAGTAGACGTGTGGGGATGTAGTGCTTTAATTGCAATTATTAGCAGGAAGCCTATTATTATATTTTATAGATATAGAAATGGGAGTATAAGGAGATGTCCATCCAGTTTATCAGAGTTTGAATCCAATTTTTCTTACCCTAAACTTCTTGCTCATTCTGGCCTATCTATATGTCAATGAGCTTGGTGAAATTTGACTATACAGTCGATGTATGGGGTCTAAATTGTGGGAATTAATATATTTTTGCATTCTTATTTAACTGTCTTTACTTTATTTTTATCCTTTTGACAACATTGTTTGACAAAGAGATAAAAGAAAGGTTAATACATGTTGCTGGTTTTCTTGTTGAATCTACACATTGTGCATCAAAGAAAAATGGATTT
Organism: Solenodon paradoxus; assembly: GCA_004363575.1. Taxonomy (NCBI): domain Eukaryota; kingdom Metazoa; phylum Chordata; class Mammalia; order Eulipotyphla; family Solenodontidae; genus Solenodon; species Solenodon paradoxus. Next base: position 330,932 of record RJWH01001421.1, on the reverse strand, counting down.
TTTTTTTTTTAATCATGCTCCCAGGTGGTGAAATAATGGAATCTATCTCTAAGGTGTTTGGAGCATTTCACCAATGTGATCTCATTAATCCTCACAACACGACTTGATGTCTCTGCTCTATAACAGGTGCAATTTATCAGTAGGAAGTAAATAACTTGACTCTAATCTTGATTTTAAAAACTCTTCTTTTTTGGATTCCCTGACTGCTATACACATATCTCGACTACATTTCTATAGTGACAACTTTGTGATTTATCTTGTGTGATATTCCAAAGCACGACTTCATGGGAAAAGTTTACGTAGACTTGAGTTAAATATGTTAAAGTTATGGAATTAAAAGAATGTATTTAGGGTAGTAATTACAGGACTGAAATGAAAGCTGGGTCTGATATGAAATCAAATATAGAACTGGAGACAAATCACCCATAAAATAAGGTCAATATCATAACATTATCATTTGATAAATGTAGAAAATTGTGACTAATGGTTTTTTGCTTCAATTATGTAAATTGTCCCAATTCTACACTATCAGTTTTCAGTAATACACAAGTGGTTAAATTGCAAACTATGATATTTTGCGTGTAGTATGTTCTGAAAAGGAGGAAGTAGACATTATAAGGGTGTTTCTCGAAAGTATGCTAAGAATAGATGCCTAGTCAAAGATTCATAGAGTTCACCTTAGGCTAGAGAGTTTTTCACACACTAAAAAGTGTCAATAGAAAACTTTTCCACAAAGTTTAAAAACAATTCCATAGAGTTGAAAAAAAATCACTTTCTTGGTCAAAGCTTGCTTACATACCTGGTATCTATCTACACACCAGAAATGATGCACTCTCAAATCAGAATTTAATCCCTGACCCCTTCTCTCTTCTGAACTTTTAACAGGAAAGAACACATAACCAAAGTATGAAGAAGCAGGAAACTCACACTGCCTTGGTTTTTTTTTTTTTTGCCACATCCTGCTAGTTGCAGGAATGAGATTTTTGTTAAGACAGTCAAAGATCACACTAGGATGGTATGTTAAATTCATGCTTATGCAGCAAAAGCAAATGATCTCTGGGCTAGTTGAGGGCACCACTAGCAAATCTGACCTGAGTTAAATGTAAGAAAACAATTAGTGAGCATGAGTCCTATTACAAACGTTCTCTACAACCAAGTTTCAAGAGTCATATGCTCCTCAGTATTCGTGGGCCTGATGGACTAACCCACAGCAAGGTCTCTTGGCAAGATGGGGACTTCTACAGCAGATTGTGGGGATTCATGGTGTCACTGTCACTTTACTTGGAAGTTATTCCTTCTGTTTCTCATATTAGGGTTAATAGGTATTTCTATTTCTCAAAGCTATATGTGTTACTACAGGGCATTTCAGAATTCAGATAATGAATCTCCCAATGATCACTCCAAGCAGCACAGCAAGAAATGATGACTTTATGTCAAGATTAGACTTTGAAAATAAGAGAAGCCACTCTGTATTTGCATAATAATGAGGGGGAGCAGGTGAACATTAACAAATGAAAACACAGAGGGTGGCTGGTGAGATCACTAGAAGCTGTGCAGACCCCAAGCAATTTACTATCAAATACAAGATGATAGCATGCTGGATTCTACTGGCACATGGGATTGATAGGAACCTAAGAGAAAGAATTACTCATTTCTTTCCTCTTTATAATATCTTTCAGCTGACACAATAATAGTCAATGATGGGGCTATTAATAAGAAATATTGCTAATTTCAGCACAGAGCCATGTAACAGACATTACCAGGACACTAGGAAATATTTTGATTTTAATGAAATTCTGTGTGAGAATACTATCCTCGAGACCACAGGGTTTAAGCAGGTTTTGAAGTCAAACAGATGGGGCTGAAGTGGGTCTCTCCTACTTATTAGTCCTGGGATACTTAATTACTTGTTCTTTCAGAACCTCAGTTTCTTTTTGCTTTAAACTGGGGATGATAAAGTATTTCCCTCACTGGTATAACATAATCTTATGCAGGTAATTTAGTGTTATAAATGAAGTGACAGATGAAAATCTGTGCCAAGAATATTTTTTCCCAATGATTTCTAGTTTGCCTTTTTTAAAAAAAATCACCCCCAGTCCCAGGTTTTCATAGTCTGCACCTTAACCATCTGAGCCACAATGGGGGACTAGTTTCTGTCTGTTGAGGGATCACTTTCTGGTTTATTTAAGATTGTCACCGATTTATACAAATCTTGACTTAGGCACATTCTAATAACTTGCATGCAACCATATAGTGTTTGCCCTGTACTGATGGCATGGAGTTCTTCTTTCCTTTCATCCCATCTGCAACCTCAGCTCAGAGCTAGAAGTCCCAACAGAAACACAGTGAGTATGGCAGAGTAGTGGATTGGAAGAGGGGGAATGCTTTAGCCCTTTCTCTTAATCCCTTGAAAGTCTATAGAGGGAAGTTGTGACTGAAAGCTTTATGGTGTCAGAAGGACCAGAGGAAACCCTCAGGCAAACATGGATAGATGTTGGGACTTTTATTGGTACCTATAGAAATGTAATCAATTGCCCCTTCTATAATACAAATATGATGTAGATATTCTATAGGATCACATTCACTCCACCTTGTATTCAGGACTTCTGTTATCTTTGGTCTTTTATGAGACTCAGCTTAAGAAAGTAAATATCCTGAGTGGCCATACTTTCTAATGGAAAAGTGATAGATTTTTTTTTTTTTCCTTCTATTGTGCTTTAAAAAAACCTAACCTATTCACAGAACATTGAGTTTCATACATCATGACAAAATGAGATTTCTCCAGGGGATACAAAGATGATTCAACATATAAAAATCTATTAATGTAATACACCACATTTACGAAAGCAAGGAAAAAAATCTTATGCCTGTACTACATAACCCTAAAAAAATACAAGATGAAACTCTGTCATTTGCCACAACATGAATGGAACTGGAGGGGATCATGCTTAGTGAAATAAGTCAGAAGGAGAAAAACCATATCATCTCATTCAAACGCAAATATAAAGAAATGAAGCAAAGGAAAAGACAAAACAAATACCAACCCTTGGATGAGAACAATAGAACTGGTACAAGAGCAAGTGGTAGTGGGGAAGGATTCAATGAACAGTGGTGAAGGATTTGGCAATTTGGTGGTGGATATGGTTGTTGATTTATATTTGACAAATGGTGACCTTATAAATATGTGCTTATATTATTTGGTAAATCAAAGTTGCCTCAATAAATATTTCAAAAATGGATTTTGCACTTCAGAAAAGGTAATTTTTTCTGGAAGAAAACTTCTCATTTGAAATTGATAATCCCAAGTGAATTACTAGGAATTGGAAGAGGATATTATATCTATTCTTGCTATAGGGTGTCGTACACTTTAGAACACTCTAGAATAGTGACTTCCTCCTGCCTCTGGTACATGTTACCCATAGACTTTTTTTTTCCTTCTGAAGACTCTCACATCCTCCCTTTTTTTCTCTTCCTCTAACCTTTCCTTATCAATAAGATTTCATGGAGCCATAAAAATAGTAGAATTGGACTTCCAGTGGTGATTTTAGTTTAGTCTCTGCAGATGCTAATTTATAAGTATGTGCACCTGAAACTTACAATGCAATGTTACTTCAATTAAAAAAATATAATAAATTAAACTTAAAAAAAACCCTGAACTTGTATGCTTTTTCTCATTCTCTTTTTTTACAGCTAAACTAAAAATTAATTGATTTTTCCTGACTATGAAAAATACATAATTAGCAATCTCAAGTTATATTAGGAATCTATTGATTTCTACATGAATAGGTAATAGAAGAGAAAATTTCCCGTTTTTGAAATCTATTACATAATTATATTATACACTATGATCATTACTTAAGGTTAATTGCTTTTTTAGGTACGGAAGGAAAATAAAAACCAACAAGTCATTTCTTTTGATTTGATGCCTTGGATTATATGTTAACAACACTGCATTTTTATTACATTCAAATCATTCCCTTATTGTGTTATTTTTAAACAACTAGGAGTCTTGATTTCTGTATCTATATGAAATCAGAAAGGGTTGATTTTGCTTGCTGTGTGTAAATTGTCTAAGGTGGAGGTGACAAACTAAAGCCTTTGGACCAGACCTGGTACGTGGCTTTTTGGTATACAACACAAGCGTTAAAAATGACTTTAATGTGTGGCAAGCAAAACAAAGAAAGATCATATGACACAGAGACTGTGTGTGACCCTCAATGCATAAAATATTTATTATCTGACTTTTTCCAGGAAAAGTTTGTTGACCTCTAATCTAAAGAGTTGCAGAAGATATTGGCTTATTGACATTCTTGATTCTTTTTGTCCTCATTCTTCCCACAGCTCACTTCTATTTAACAGTCCAGTCTCTCCAAGGAGAATGTCGTGAATTAACATATACACACAGTATATCTTCACTCAGAGATAAACCTGTGGTTTTTCCTGCTTCATGTGTGTGTGTTTTTCCCCTATGGCTTATTAGAGTAATATTTCAAATTCAGTCTCTAACCTTTATGCCAACTGAAATTAACCTACCCTGATTTTGTACAGAATCTTTTTCTCTGGAGTCATAATTGAGTCATACTATTCTTCAAGAATAATTCTCATTAGTGGGTGGTAAGGAAAACAGAAAACCAAGAACACTGAATGTTGAAATACTGGTGAGCCCTAATAATATTTATACATATGGTGCAAATAAATCTTTTTTCAGAATAAGAAAGAAACATAAGAGAAACTCAGAAATCAACCAGTTAAATAAAAAAAGACTTTTTGCTTTTGAAAGAGAGATAAAGAGGGGCAATTTTGGAAACTGCAATCTGCTGCTTTTTTCATAAGTGGAAATAAACTTGTAAAAATCATCTTTGTATAGGAAAACAGAAAACAAATTTTGAATTTCTCTTTCTCTTTTTTTTTTGTGAGCGTGAGGGGAAGACCACTGATGATGTGTATGCTTGGTCCAGAATGTGGACTTCGGGTGACATTCTAACCCCAGAATCTGACCTTCGGTTGCACCACTGCGTGGAGGCAAATTTCTTCTGTTAACTGTGGTGGGGAGGCAAACAGTTCAGTGCAAAGCAGAACTCGTAACTATAGAAAATGAGACCTAAAGCAAGGTGATTTTGAAACAAATAATAATAGTTAAAAAAAAAGTCAGGTTAAGCTTGCAAATTGTTATCAGACCCCCGTGAAGTCTGTGAAAGTTTTTTTCTTGAGAACTTCTCGGGTTTTTTTCTTGTTTGTTTTCAAATACTAAACATCATTTTAGGGATCTGTACTATAAGTAATAACTTTTATTCGGGAATCGGTCCAATCTCAGCTTATTCCATTTGCAATCCTCCTAATTGCCCAATTATATTCTCATTCTGACATTGGTCTTCATGTAGAAATAAAGAAACAAAGGATTAGATGAAAAGTTTTTACACAGACGGGCAGAGTTCCAGCAGGTTCCTCAAAAATCCCATTGGAATATGTGGGAATGGTGCAACCAACCACAAAGTCATTCTTGGCATTTTTACTCTTGTCCAACTCAAGAGGATTCTTAGTTGTCACATGGAGAAATGTGTGTTCTTGCTTCCTTCCCAGGGTGCTGGCAGAGACTCCATGGTGACCTTTGATGGAAGGCAGCATCCACTTCCTGGCTGCCTGCTAACAACATCCTTGATTCTTCTTTTAAGAAAGCAAATTTCAGGGAATGAAAAAGTAGCCAAAGGAAGTCAGGAGGAAAGACAGAGATTGTGTGACAAAAGAAACAAACAAAAAAAGCAATTTGTTAACCCCTGGAAAAATACCATAAAAGATGACAATTCTGGTCTATCCCATTTAGTACCAGATAAGGGTTCAGATAAGGATACTGTTGTAGAATGCAGTATTAGAAAACAGTCATTTCATTTTCTTTAGCACACAATGTCACATCACAGCTGGCAAAGCATTAGATTTGAAATCTAAGAGATCTGGAACTGAGTCATTTAGTAGTTGTTTAAATAACGATGTCTAATTCGGAGTATGTGAAGTATCATCTTTTTTCTCTGCTTCAACTTACCCTTTTGAAAATCTCTTTTAAACTTCTACTATAGATTCCTTTGCTGCAGACGTTGATGGGAAACTGAAAGCTTGGAAGGGTGTGAGAGGTATGGGCAATGCACATATGAGCATGTGTGTGCATGTGAGTGTGTGTGCACACAACTTCTGGCAGCTCCTTCAGCAAAACCAGCTCATGTCTGTGTTTAGAATAATGCCTGTAGCATAGAATGTGTTCAGTGGTTGACTATCATTATTGTTAGTGTTTTATGCACAGAAATGCTCCAGCATTAGAATAATTTGGGAAGGTAGTAATCTTCTTCCGTCTTTCTTATGAGATTTACAATAAAAGTACTAGACTTCTTCATTTTAAAAGATGGTGTAACTTTTTTTTGTCCCAGCATTCTGTAAACCTATTCTCATACCCATCTCTTCTCTATGCTCAAATACATCAGCTATCATCCTGCAGAACTGGAGTTCTACAAAAGATATTTTAGAAAATGCTGACGAGTAGGACATCTATGGGGAACCCTCAGTCTGAACTGGGTTTAATCCTGGACCTGATCTTTTACTTTCCTTGTTTCACATCAGCTACCATCGCAGACACATCTTAGGTGACATTTGATGACCCATGCCCTTTCATAAGCTCTTCTCCTTGAGTGTGACTTGCTTCTAACCAACAGAATGTGGCAATGCGATGGATCGTCACTGTTGATTATGTTTCCTCATATAAAGTTTTTTCTCAGTAAACTGAAGACAGAGAGACTCTCCCCGCTGACCCTGAGGAAGGTAGTCACTATGATGTGAATATGGAGGGGGCCACATGGAAGGGTACTGTGGACAACTTATAGTACCTGAGAACCTCAGTGGTACAGCTTCAAGGAATAAATTCTGTCCACAACCATGTGAATATGGAAGAAGACCCTGAGCCTCAGAAAGGAACACAATTCATCCAACACCTTAACTGTGAGAACCTGAGTAGAAAACATAACTAAGCTATATCTAAACTCCTGATCAATGAAAAAAGAGATATATGAATTGTATGTCATTAAAAAAAGAAATAACTTTATGCTAATTGTTATAGTAGTAACAGAAAGATAGTACAATTGGCTTCTCCCTCTCCATTTCTGTTCTTCTTCATTACTAACAAAACTGAACTTTCATTTAGAATGTCAAGCTACCACAAAACTTGTTTTATTTTCCTGATTTTTTTTTTAAAGGTGATACATTTCTAACCAATGAGCTCTATGGAAGTCTGATGAGGATTTGTAATGGTGTGTTTTCCTGATGAAGAGAAAGACACATTGCTGTGCTCCTCTTTCTCTTTGTTCTGAATATGAACCTGGTATGTTGGAATCATGAGACTCGTAAGTTGAGACACATAATCAATACTATCACCCAATGCCTCCATATACCTTGTTATGTGAGAACAAAAGTTTCTTACTTATTTAAGCTAGTGTGTGTTGAATTTTCTGTTTTGGACAGATGAATACATTCTTTAATAATTTTTGGACAACTGAATTAGAAAACAGACAAAACATCTATCACAATATTAGTAGGGTTGGTCACTCACATTTGCACATGCCGTCTTATTTTTCCAGTCTTTTACTTTTTTTTCCCTCTCTCTTTTTTCCCCTATATTCATTCATTCATTTGTTGTCCTATTTCCATTCATTCCTTTATGCATGATAAGGGGTTTAATGATTGGTTATATTTTAGTGTGATTGGGTTTCACTTGTGATCAAATGTATATTTGAATTAAAGACTCTTAATCCAATTTTCCATGAATGATTTTATTCCCAGGTGAAGGAATATCAGGCAACAGACAGAAGCTGATGAAGACTCTTAGGTGTGGAAGTTGGAGGGTAAACGTGAAGCAGGTGACTATTGTGTATGAAAGAAGTTATGTCTTTTGGTATACATGCTTTCTAGGCCCTGTCACATTTTTCTGATGGCACTTTCTTACCTTTATGTACTTGATTACAGGTAACTCTTCTTTTTGGTAAGTATAGTCTAGTTTCTGCTCCTTTGCATCTCTCTTTTTGCCTCAGCATTCTCAGGCACATAACCTATGATTTCCAGTACACTTTATTTTCTTTATTGCATAATACTATTTCTGTACTACGAAGCTTTTTTCTGCAACCTTCCCTATCATAGTATCTATCTTATTTCTACCTCTGATAATAACAATTCAATCCTGAAAGTGTAGTCAGCTAATATATTCTCTTTATTAAGAAAATATTACCGTGCCCTTGACTAATTATTCAATAGTTACTCTGTTTTTACATACCTTACTGCCCTTTATATATCAATTTGACCTATCTCAGACCACGGGCCAATTAAGGACATATTCTGAAATAATTCACATCAAATTATTCTCTGGAAGTAAAAAAATAATGCTTATGGTGGCGATGAATTCTCTCTGAAGCTCTGGAGACCTAGGCTTAAGATCATCTACAGTCTAACTAAAATATACCTAATTTCTCTTTCAAGCTCTCTAGAATGAGACAGAAACAAACCCCAAAGGACATAAAAATATGTGGAAGATCATTTTTAGTTTGTTTCAGGTACACTTAAGATAACTAACATTTTAATGTCCCTATTATGATCATCCTCAGAACAACAAGAAACAGGGATAGATGTATACCATCAACTAGCTTGAAGTGATTTGTTTTCATGACTAGGAGAAAAATGTGCAGGGGTCTCAGAGTTCTGTGTCTGGATGTTTAAATGATCAATACTAACCACCCCTTTCCTTGTCTGAGTTCATATTCTATTGAGAGAGACACAGCTACAGAACTCAGGCAGTTGGAGAGTAAAATATTAACGTTATCACCAAGACTGGTGATAAGGGACCAGATGCTTTGTCAACAAAGTGGACTTGTTAAGACCTCAGAGTTGCTAGCAACTCTGACCAACTGCAGGCCCTCCCCCACGGAGGCCTGGGAAATACTTGCAGATTAGAGGAGAAGGAAAGCTGAGCAGCTTCCAAGGAAGAGTATGTGCAGTTCCTTCTCTGAAGACAGGAGGTTGAATAGGGACAGAGGTAGCATGAAGGAAGGGAGACAAGAATTGTGTTCATGTATGATCAGATGCTCTTTATGCAAAGTTTTGATATTTTATTCATCATAGTTTTTTTTCACATTCATTTTGATTTAAAAAAAACATTACATTTTTATTTTTCTTGATATTGTGTGTTTGGGTACCACCTTAAATTTTGAACCTGAATTGAGTGCCTCATAAGCTTCATCCTGTCCCAGTCCTGCAAGATGATTAAAAGGTATTATGAATATAACACACCACTGTGACTCAGTGGCTAAGTTGAAGGCCATGTAAAGCTCAAGGACCCCTGTCCAAATCTGCAGGTTGGGGAAAGGGAGAAAAAGATATAACACCAAATGCAGGACCTCCAGATAGCACTCACAGGAGCAGAGAACATCTTCTGTCTTGGATGCATGTCTGGTAGCTTAATCAACCAAACACAATAATAATTGTTCTAAGATACTCAAGTAGTCTGGGAAACTTTTATTCTTTAGTCAAGATATTGCATCTCTGATGTTCGAAAGGAAAATGAGGAATCAAGACAGGTTTTAGAGATACTGGAAAGTGACAGCATTGTTTAATGAAACTGTCAAATAATGTTGGTTCTAATGGTCTTCATAATCAAATTGTTCTTTGAAACAAATGTTTTTCTCCTTGTCTTTTCCCTAGCTAAGATTCAGAAAATATCTAAATGTATATAAAACTATTATTAAAAATATAAACACTCATTTGGATTGGATTTGTAGAATTTAATGCATGAATGTATCCAACTAAGTCTTCAGGCTATGTCCGTCAGAAGGAAGGCCTGTTCTTTGACAAGTGTGTGCCTGTCTTTGGAATTCACAGCACATTCCAGGCAAATCATATCCTAACTGGTTTGGTTGTTTACTCCGAAGAGAGCATTTTTACACTTCATTTTTCAACTTTTCGTTTGTTTACATTGAAGCAAAACATTCTCATGCAGGAAGAGACTAGATACTTCTTCTCAAAGAGGGAAGTTTTTCTTTTCAGGGTCAGGAACTTCATGTCTGCAAAGTTAATTATCATGAGATCGCAGACCAGTCTTTCAGACTCCATGTCTGCATCTCTGACCTTTGCCAAGGGCACAGTGCCACTAGACATACCACAAAATATGCAAAGGATGTGGTCTAACTTGAATAGCCTTATTAACAAGCTTTCTTCTGTTGATAGAGAGATCTTCATCAGAAATTATTTTGATGCATTTGAGGTGACTCTTCAAAAGGAAGAGTAGTATCAAAATGCTTACTCAACTAACTGACATTTTACATTCTCCCAGCAAGACCTACAATGGAAAGCATTTCACATTTATTCACGTAAGTCACTGAACCACGTTCATCAATTTTGTCATTTTGTAAGTATAACAAATCAATAATAGCTATGGCTTACCTTTAAACAACATATATTTTATCAAGGCCATTGGGTAAAACTTTGATCCAATTTCGTCAAGTACAAAAGCTTAACAATTCCAAAAAATCGGAAAAAAAGGACAAACACTACATAATATCAATAACTATCTATATAAAATCAATCAAAAAACAAATAGACAAAAAATAAATGATTTCACACATACAGACAGGTTGGTAGCTCCTAGAGGTGGAAAAGAGATTAGGTGAAAGGTATCAAAATGTACAAACTTCCAGTTATAATAACTCTGGGGGATGTAATGCATAGCATGTTGACTATCGTTAGCAACACTGTATTACATATTTTAAAGTTACTAAGAGAGTAAATCTTAAAAGTTTTCATCAGAAGAAAAATATTATAGCTAAGCCTGATGATGAATCTTAAGTTGACTTATTATGGTGATCATATCATGATACATAAAAATATTGAATATTAAATTATACACCTAAAATTAACATGTCAATTATATCTCAATACAAAGAACAATTACTCAAAGTTTATAACTTAGATCTCAGTGACTTTCAATAACTGAACACCCAGACCTGTGATATTCAATTTGGAAGTAACTAGTCACATATTAGTACCAAGCACTTGAAATGTGACTTATTTTTGCTGACATATATTTTAACTATAAAAAACACACAGGGTTTAAAGAGTTATTCTTTAATATCTTGAATATAAATCACAAAATAAAATATGTAATCCATATTTATTTCATCTCTGTTTTCTGCTTTGTTAAGTGATTTTACCTAGGAAATTAAAAATCATGTTCTATTTCTATTGGATAATGTTAGCCTAGAGACTTTGGAAATAAACATCATGGAGAGAGATTCTGATGCACGTAGTACATTTAAACTTTCTTTGAAGTACCCCAGAAGCAGCATTAATTTACACAAAGCCCCTGTGAGGAGGATAGGAAGTGCTCTTACTAACATTTCAAGGAAAATAACTTCAAAGGATGTTGTCACCATGACTATGACTCATAAGTCAGAGAAAACACCGGGTTCATGCTTCAGAGAGCAAAACGTTCAACATCAGCTGTTTCCCTTCTTACTAATTCTTCTCCAGGTCCATTCTGAAATCAGAAAAATCTTGGGGTGGAGTGGGGAGTGGTGTGGGTTTGGAGAGTTAGGTGTGGGGAGTAATTTTCATAGAATACCTAGCAGAGAGTAGATTTGTAAGAAATACTTCTTAAATTGAGGAAAGGGGACTAATTGATTTAGAAGACAAGTCTCATGTGGCTAAATTGCACAGGTTCTCTGGAGGACTGTGGTGCAACCTGGCAATTCAACATCTCACTGAGAGACAGTGGTTTCTGTTCTACATGGTATTGCTAGGCTAGATCCAGTGGCAGCCACAGATTCTGGGGTCACTGGGAAAATACCAGGCATGAGGAGTCTAGGAAATAGTATAGGACAGAGAGTTTTGAGACACTAGAGGAGGCAAAAGATCAGAGATGCAAATATATCCAGAAAGCACGCTGTGAATAAAAAAATGCTTTCTGTGATAATGATTCAAAAGTGTTGGGAAGTAAGGATTCACGCAGAAGCGTTCAAGTTTAATAGAATAGTTTCTCCCAGAAGTCAGTGTAGGCACTCTTGTCTTGAGCCTTGAAAGAAGAGTAAATATGGTGCCAAAGTATAAGGCCAGTAAAGCCAAAACTGGCTCAGTCAGTGTTTTCTGATTCACTTCCTGCCTGTGCAGTGACTATTTCCGGGTCATGTGTAGATCTGAATGTCCCACTGTCAGTAAAAGGTTCACTGGTTTACAGAAGGAATGAAATAGTGGCTGAACTTAGGTTCTCACAAATTTTCTATGAGTTTGGGATTTTGCCGTGTAAAAATGTGAGCCAGGCATCTTTAGCGGCTCAGTTGTGGTTCTGGACCGCGTGGAAAGGATCTGAAATGAGAGCCTTAGATTCCTTCATGACTTTTTTCACCACTGATTAAGCGAGCAAAATTCTCTTTTTTCGCCATTACCACACATACTAGGCACAAGCTACTAGGTGATCTAGATGCATGATTAAGCACTCTTCTTTATACTCTTTTCCTACTTGGAGGAAGAGAAACAAAATGGAATGTTTGGCATATAGGATGTTATCATATGTAAGGTCTACTTACTTTCACTATAATCAACTATCAAATAAGCTTAATTGAAACAACCTTGTCTCAACATGAGGATGTAGGATATCAAGCTTGTAAACTATTCTTTTTACCCAAGATACTGTAATGTCTAAATGAAGCCTAGCAGAGTAAATGCTTAATGTACCTGATCTTGCTATCTTAATCTGGGTTGAAATAATGACTTTGATGCCTTTTTGATTTTGACTAAATGGCAAAATTGACAGTTTAAGCAACAGTTGCTTAAGAGGTGATCATTCTGTTGTTTCATGAGTTTTTGAGCTTTTATTATTGATTTGAAATCAAACTGGCGTGTTGCATGTAGTCCAGCTGCTCTGAGACCATCATTAATGATTTAGTGACAGAGTCCACATCCTAAGTGGGACACTTTTTGTTTCCTTCAAGAATCTGAATCATATCATCTTCCCAAATAACCTCTGGACAGAGATGATCTCTTAAAGCGCTGTTTGTTTTCACTGCATTACTAGACATGTAACAAATCATAAAAATGGGTACAGTTCTCAGAATTGACACTTGAACATTTTTGCTCAGTACTGGATTTACTTAGAAAATGGACATCTTCAAATTCTTGATTATGGAACATCTGAACAAGCAAAAATACTTTCATAACCCATAATTGCTAGCTTGGACCATTAAAAAAAAAAGCATGGCTTTTCGTGGATTAAAGACTTAGATTTCAAGTACTCCCTCTCCTGCCCAACCCCCATACCAAATCCAGCAGTCATATAAATACAGCATAAATTCTCATGCACTGTAATTATTGTGGTCAATTATGCTAAACCAAGCACATACTTTTTCCTCAAACATTTTCATAAGTAAGGGAAAAGTTGCCTTTACGACTCATTTTTTTCAGATGGGCTAACAAATCATGTGAGAGCTGACTAACTTTTTTTTCTTCCACATTTAAGGTTTGTTCGTGTTTAGGGGAATCTAAGTTAACTTTCTGTTACCTTGAGTTGAACCAGATTAAAAGGAACTAAAATAGGTCAGAATTCTTAAATCCTGAGGATATCTCTATAATAAATAAATCTCTTACTTACCAAGTAGATTATGACCTGAAACCTTCTAACATATTGTAATTACTATTTTTCAACAGCTTATTGGAAGTATAATTTGTACACCATAAAATTCACCCATTGTAACTATACAGTTTATCTTTAGTACATTTATAGAACAGTTATTACCGTATTTCAGTTTTAGAACATTTCATTACTCTTAAAAGTTTCCTTGTCTCCATTTAGTTTACCCTGCATCTACTTCCAGTTCTTTTTTTTTTAAAAAAAAAGAATATATCTTTCAGCCTCTAGAAATCATCACATGATTTTCATCCTTTATTCTACTGATATGGTATTATATTACATTAATCAAATTGTATTCTTTAGACAAATAAGATTCATCCCAGGTATCCAAGAGTCATTAACACTGATGATTAACTATATCTGTGCATCTCTGCATCTATCAATCTGTCATGTATCTCTCTATCTACATCTGGTTTGGTTTGCTCACATTTTAAAGTTTTTCGTGTCTGTGTTCATGAGCCGTGCTATACGGATGCACAGTTCTTGTTTGTTTTTTTCCCTTGTGGTTGTTTTTGTCACTCTGCAGCTTTTTATTTGCTTTCTTGGTAATAAGATCTGTGGACCTTCTAATTTAGTGGAAGTTGAAAAGTTAAAATTGTGCCTTACTTGTAATGTCTGCTTATAGGAAATCTACAAAATTACCTGAGGTAGAGTCAAGTCAAACATATTTTCAAATTCTTTGATGCAAAAAGTTTTACCAAAATAGAAAGTGTCTCATTGCAGTGAAATCGACTTGTCAGTGTAGGAGCATCCTAAGAGCAGAATTGTGATTAACTTCCTTTCTACAGAAGAGGACTTTTATGAGGATGAAGTCAGGTACACATCTGAGTGGCAGCTTCAAATCCATCCCGCAGTCTTTATTGCAGTTAATCCCGACAATACCAGCATTAACAGCCTCGAGATGAGAATTTCGTGACACACGCACACTTTAATTTTCTTTCATCTGTTACTTGTTTACTGGTTTGTCAAAGCAAATTTAACAAACTCTTGGATCTAGGGACATGTCATTTTATCAGAAGAAATTGCGGTGTATCCCCTTCTAGAGTTTTCAGAACTGCACTGGTGTGTGAATTTGAATGTCAGCAGAATTGCCTGTCCCTGAGGTAACCAGGTGATAAAACATACTAGCAACATTGCTCCTTATAACCCAATCTTCCCCCCACCCCACACTGGGAGATAAATCAAGCTATTGTCCCTAGAAAACCACTAAAAATCAGTGTTTTCCATGCTTTTGATAAGTGCTTTGTGGTAGGTAGAGCAAAGCCTATCCACAACTCCTTCAAACATGTCCATACTTTAATCTCTGGAACCTGAAAATAGTAGACTACATGGAAGACAGAATTAAATTTGCTAATCAGTAGACCTAAAATAGGGAGATTATCTTGGATTATCTGGGTGAACCAATGTAATCACAAGGATCTTTAAATGTGAAAGAAGGAGGCACAAGGGGAGGTCAGAGTAATAAAATAAGGGAAGAACTTAACTGGTCACAAATAGGCGGAAAGGGATCATGGTCCAAGAAATGTGGCTCCTAGAAGTTGAAAAAGACAACAAAATAGATTGTCCTCTAAAAGCACCGCCTTGCTAACACCTTATTTTTTGATTTGATAAGAGAATGTTGGACTACTGACCTCTAGACTATAAGATAGCAAATTTGTATTATTGAAGCCACTGAATTTGAGGTAATTTGTTGTGGCAACAATATGAAACTCATACACACTTGTTTCTTGTTGCTTCCCATTCTAGTCTTTCTTCACCCAGCCTGCCACCTTGCACAGCGCCGCGGAGTGGTGTTCCCCCAGCATGTCTTCTTGTGCCTTCCACACATGTCTCTCTGTGTCTACTGGATAGTAATAAAACTTCTCCCTAATTCTGAAGTTTCTCCAGAATGGAAGAACTTGAGAAATACTTCAGATCTTTCTTTTCTCTTTTACACACTTCTTTTTCCAGAGAGAAGAGGTGGCCTGTTGGAGTGGGGAGTTTGGGTAAAGGAATGAAGCCCTCCCTGAGCAGTATCTTCTTTTTGAGATTCATTTTTTTCTGTAGGAAACACATTTTCTGCTCTCCTTTGCAACTTGGTGAGTGTATTTTCCAACTCTGATGCGTACCAGAAAGTACTCCACTCACATTTTCATATCTAGCTTTTAGGGTAACAAAGGCTATATTTTTTCTCAATTGACAGACACCTATCCTCTCTCTCAGTTGGTTCCAAACTCAGCGTGAAAAAAGGGCAGTGTTAGACCTCTGAAACTCTAATATCCACAGGGATATTTCAAAGCACCTCTTCTTCAATATATGAAAACAGAAGCAATCATCTTTCTTTCTAATCCCGTTGTTTCCCCTTGTTTCTTATCTCATAGAAGGGCTGGCCAGCTGGCTAGGCCTAAAACCTGGGTTTCTGATCCTCCTCTCTTGCACACGTCTAATCACTCCTTAGAGTCTCTGCAATGTCTTTCAAAATTAGCCACATTCTTCGATCTCATTACCACTCTTTGGTGTAAGCTGCCTTTGCCGCAGGATTACTGAAAACATTTTTTTTTTTTGAACTATTCTTATTTCTCAAAGTGTAAGCCACAGCACAGATAGAGATGTCTGCATTCAAGTCCCTGGGGAGCTCATCTGTCCTGGGACCCGTCTCAGACCTGGTGAAACTGAATCGTAGCTCATTGTTTGCATAGCAAAGACTACAAACCCTGCCACCTTCCCACTGCATCCTGACATTTTTGCCAGAACTCTCTTTCTATAAGAATTATGATATCATTCTCCTGTTTAAGATTATACATAGGCTCTCGATAGATCATAAAGATATGGTCCAAAGCTCGCTCATAGCATGATCTGACTTTTGTTCAGCCCCACACAGCTTCAGCTCTTAACCTGGTTTTGTTCTCTATTGTCCCAATCAAAAGGAACACCTGCACTCTTGTCATTCTGTCATTTCTTCTTGTGGTCTTTTGTTAGGCCTGCTCTTTCTACTCAGAATATGCTCCTATCTTTCTTCCCTTCTCTGGCTAAATTTTTCTCTAACTTCTTTGTAACTAACATCATCTAAAAACCTTGCCCTGGACACCTCTTCTGAATTGGGTTGAGTGTTCTTTCTAATATCTCCTTTGCCTACCTCAATCCTAGCACATTTTTCTGTAATTTTCCATTATCTTGTCTATTTTACTGATCTGAGAGTGCATTTTTTTAGATAAAAGATTGCATTTTAGTTTTTATTTGCATTTCTAGTGCCTAGCACAGCAGTTGGTCATTATAAATACTTAATAGAGATTGGTGCAATATATCCTGTGTTTCAAAAAGTCATCAACAGTCAGATTTTGAAATAAGTCTGTTTAACTGTATATTGTGGACACCCAGACGTAAGTATTTTTCAAACCTATGTGTTTAAGGAAAAACAATATCAGCTGGTTTTGGTTTTAGCATCAAACCATTTACTCAACTCATATTCTAGAATAACACTGGACTCTATGCTTTACATACATTTTCACTAATATTCAAAGCATCACTGTTTGAGACAGGTAATTATTGATGTCTCTGTTTAATAGGCAAGAAACGCAGACTAAGTGACTGAGGCCACATAGCCTTTGTAATGACAAGAGAAGAGATGATTTCTAACTGAGCATAAAAAGAAATTCTAGTTTTGAGGAATACTTTTAATAAATATTTAATTAGCGCAGACCCTGTGCCAGACAGTATTTTAGGGGTTATGAATATAGAAAGGAAAAGAAGAAACAAAATGTTATGCTTTCACAGAGTTTATATTCTGGATACTTTTATCTCTACTAACAATTTTTAAACAGATGTTTTGGGGGCACATTTATTAAGCAGCATTGCATTACAGCTTCATGTGTGCAGCAACATAAATTAACGACTATATATGCTATGATCGGTTTAGTACTGAACCTTTTACTCAATTTGTCCACCCCATCCCTTCTCCCTTCTGCTAACCACTAAAACAAAAAAAACTTTTTTAAAGGAAAGGTGCAGATGGGAACAAAAGCAAGTAGGCAAGAAGGTAGGAAGAGAGAGGTGGAAAAAGCATCTTATTTATTTATTTAATTTTTCATCGTGGTTACTTTCTTGGCCCTGGGTCTTGAACTAGGGATCTGAGAATGTATGTGGACTATGCCCAGT
This sequence comes from Solenodon paradoxus, assembly GCA_004363575.1. NCBI lineage: Eukaryota > Metazoa > Chordata > Mammalia > Eulipotyphla > Solenodontidae > Solenodon > Solenodon paradoxus. Next base: position 313,096 of record RJWH01001421.1, on the reverse strand, counting down.
GAGCTAAATCACTAGGGCACCAGGCATCAACCTAAACAAAATTTTAAAGGAAAAAATATTTTGAGCATTTGACTCACTGGAGACAGGAAAGACAGGAAAAGATAAAAATTATTTGATCTTCCCTTCCTTCCTTCCTTCCTTCCTTCCTTTCTTCCTTTTCTTTTCCTTCTAAATGGTAGTTGGGAAAAGGAACTGTTTCCAGGTATATGTAGTTTTGAAAGCAACACAGAGATGCAAACCTGGACTGGTACCTGGAATGAACAACTGTTTGACCACGATATTCATCAGAGAGTCTAGAAAATACTCGTGTACAATGGCAAGCTTAGGGAAGAGTATGGGATTTGGGGAGGGGGATAAGTTGGAAAGAGGCAAGAAGGGAGTAGAAAATAGAAAATTCAATTGCGAGGAAAAGGGAACAAGGACACAGTCATTAGCAAAAGCACCATCTGAAGATCTTCTCTCTGTCTCTGATCTTTTTTGTGTGACTAAAGACCAAGGAATCTGCCATCACTAAGCTACTGTTGTCATTACATTTATTGGAAATGTAGCTTATGGAAGTCATTAATTTAAAAAACATTGATTGCTCTGATATCTGACATCTTAGCCATAGTCTGAGGTCTTGGTTCATGTCCTCCAGAGATGCACAGAAAACTGGGAGGACCATGTTACTGAAAGGAAAGGATGTTAAGCATCCTAATAGAGAGGAACAAAGTGATATGGAGATGTTAGAAGTTGCTGCTTGCTCTGTCTCAGGACTCGGGGGAAGGCTTCAAAGAGAGTGTGGCATTTGAGCTGAGAAGGATATTCAAGGTATGGTCTGAAGAAAGCCTGCCTAGACGAGTTTGGAAAATAATGAGACTGTCACGGTTTTGCTAGAGACAGAGCACATAGGCAGCAGAGGCTAGGAAGTCCTGTGAGGCTTTCTGCAGCCAGATATTTGAATTATATGTAGGCAAGGGTATCTGAGAAGCCGTTGGGATCCATTTTATTTTATCTTATGCTTTGCTATCAAAACAATCTTCCTAAAAATGCACATTTTCTAATGTTAATACCCTTTTTCAAAGTCTCAAAGTGACTCAGCCATTGCATAGTATTATGAAATATAGGTTTCCATATGCAGATGTGGTCTTTAGTTAGACACCGATACGTAAGTTTTACTGCAGAAGCACTAGGCCACAGAGCTGGTAGAGGTAGCGTCAGTTTCAACTCCTGGCAGCCCTGCCTTGACACAGTCCGCATCCACGTTGCGTCAGGTTGATCTGATGACTAATGGAACACAGAAGCCATAAGTCACTTGCAAAGTGAGGTCATACATTGTTGCATCTGTTTTGCTCTCTCATTTGGATTATTTACTTGGGGAGAAGCCAGTCGCTATTGGCAAGAATACTGAAATAGCCTATGGGTTGCCCCACATGACAAAGAACCAAGGCCTCTTCCAATAGCCCTGTGAGTATCTTCTAGCCTCAGTCAAACCTTCAGATGAGTGTTGCACCAACTGGCTTCTAGGCAGCAATCTACTGAGGACCCAAAGATGTTTTGAGATGATAAATGTTTACTATTTAAAGTCACAAAATTTAAGGTCATTTGTTATGTAACAACTGACAATTAATACAGTCACTGATCATATAAAATAAGAAATGAGATGAACTCTAGAGATGAATCACTGATAATTGTGTTCAACGTTTTCCGTGAAGCTTGAAGACATTTGTGGGGTTCTTCTCCAAATCTATTGATGTGAATTGATGAATATGTTAAAACCTTTTCACTATCACTGATTCCCAAAGATGCAGGGCCTCATACAAGTTTGTTTATATAACAACTCCAATTCCTGATGCAGATCTAGGGCTCTTGCCATTATTTTGTGTTATCGATCATGAAATAATTTAGTTTAACTTCTTCCTTTGAAATACCAAGCCAGTTGCTAGTGATTAGTCATTCGGCTTGTTAAAAATTATTCATCTAGAAAGAAGATAGTATACTACTTGAGAAAGTGGAAGGTAGTTTGAATGCTAATTGTGGTCTGTTGACTAATGACCCCCCCCAAAGTATCCAGGTGCTACCTGGAATCTATGAATGCCATGGCAAATATGTATATGTATATATATAATAAGTCATGATTTTGAGATGGGGAGAGTATCCTGTATTATACAGATAGGACCCAAGTATAATAACAACTGACCTTACATAACAGGAAGGCAGAAAGAGATGTGATAAAGGAAAGATGATGTGATGCTGAGTTGGGAGTGAAGGAATGAGGACAGCATCCATTCTGGAAATGATAACAGATTCTCCTGTAGAGTGTCCAAAAGAAAACCCTGCTAACTCTTAGATTTTAATGCACAGAGATTTCAGATTTCTGACTTCTAGAACTGTAAAACTATACATTTATGTTGTTTGAAGTCACCAAGTTTATTATAATTTGTTATAGTTGACATAAATAAATACAGCTACATCAATTCCAATATGATCTAATTCTGTTTGCCTATGTCAGGCACTCTTTCTAAGACTATTTTCTTATCTGTAAATTGGGATAATCAAATGCCTGTTTCAGAAGGCGTTGTCAGATTGAATAAGACCATTGATAGGAAATGCTCAGTATAAGACTTGGCACATGGCAAGTTCTTTATAAACTTGGCTATTCATTTGATCTAGACAAGAAGATGGCAACATTTTTTTGACTCCTTTTGAAAGCTCCAGTAGGTATTGAGTACCTCTTGGAATATAAAAGGGGTTTAGTATGTATTAACTATTCTGTTGTTACCATTGTATAAGAAACTCTGAAGTCTCTTGCCTTCATCTTCCCTGATCTTCCTTTCTTAAGGATATTGACTGCAAGATGGGGAAAAGGCAAACAGAAACGACTAGAAAATAAATTATGGGTTATGGGAGCTGAAGAGGATTTTGAAAGGATTTCTTTGTCTATCATCTGCTTTCAGTGAAATGCACACAAAACAGGTGAAAAATTATCCAGTTTATAAGATCTCCAGAGAGTGAGTGCCACAATCTTTATAAATAATCTCCCTTGGTGCATATGGAGACTGCTCTTCATTTTCTAACAAGACAACCCTGATTCTTCTTAAAAAAAAAGTAATTTTATTTTTGAAAGTTGCTTAATGTAAAATGCCACCTCTTAAAGGAGTCTACTGCATGTTTGTAACATGGTTTAAGGATTACTGAAGTCACGAAGCAGCATAACTCACCAAACCTTTCCTTTTCTTTCCTTGAACTAAATTTCACTAACTTAAAACTTACAATAATCATATTTAATTATTCTATTCATCCCTCTAACTCGGTTTTCAGTAGAGGCTTGCATTCTATATTTTCTACTGACTTAGAGTTTGTATCCATTGTTTATATGTACTCATCACATTTGTATAGATTAAGAATTCTGTAGTTTTTATCATGTGCCCTAGTGGGCCAGAATGGTTCTCTTGCATAGTGCTGGGTAGAAATTCTTGCACCTCATTTGTAGTGTCTATAAAACGTAATCAAAGGAACATTTTAAAAACAGGATCTAATACTGTTGGATTAGATATCTCTCCATTTACAGAGTACAGAACTGAGGAATGAAACTGTTGTATTATCAGGATAAACCAGTGACATAATCGAGGAGAGTGATCTTCTAAGGACCTGAGAATGATGCTGGTCCTGTTAGTTAGAAATGACTGTGGAAATAAATGAACTGATCTTATTCATTGACTTGATTCTAATACCAACTAAAGGTCACCGAGAAGGCTACAGATCAAGTTCCCTTCTATCTCTGAACATTTCTCAACCTTGGACTTTAGTCCTCACTAGGTCCCAGGTGTGCTCACCACCATGACTAAGCATACCTAAGAGAAGGGGATGCATTTTTCCTAATCTGGTTTGGGTTGGTTGATACTTGTTGAACTAGAGAGGTGTGGTACCTGGCACAGGAACAAAGTCCATTTGGAGTCAGCTGACCAGGTTGTTATTCTCTGTCATGCAGACTCAACTACCTAAATTGGTAATGGAGGTAGATATCTCCTCATTGAAGTGTCCTTTCTTGGCCAAGAGATTGACTATTGAGATAGAGCTCATCTCTACAGCTGAAAGGCTTCCTGACTCACTGGTGTCATATAATGGTGGCTGTTGAACAGTAATCGTAGTAGGTTTTTTGTGATACCTTTAAAGCCACTGAGGATAGTCACAGAAGCACAGAAACTTAGTTGTCCAGAGTAGAGGAGGAATGAACAAAGCTACAGGTCATGTTGTTCAAACTCCCTCCATATTGGAAGCTCACACCAGCCTTTTGCTTTTGTGGAGAGTCAAAATGCAATATGCAACTCAAAATCCTTCCAACTTATTAAACTCAGTTCACAGGTTCTTGCAGAGAAGCAAAAATGCTAATGTATCTACTCTACACATGGGCAGATACCAGGCATCATTGCTTCAGCCAAAATTTTACAAAATTTTGATGTTTTTTTTTCTGTTTACACAAGATTACAATGCTTTCTTACTGGCCTGATAAGCACAGGGTCCTGTGTATAACGGAAGGGCAGTATTGTGGGTGGCACAGGCAGAGAGGTCCAGGCTCCTCTCTCCTTTTCTCAGAGACCCCAAAGGAATGTCCTTTGCACCATTTCACCCTGAATTAGGTACATTTAAAACCCTTTCCTCTGTGAGGCTTGACATAGCAACTGCTGTTCTGTCACATTGATTTTTCTGTCCTGGAGGATTCAAAGCCAGGGTTGATCCCTTCTAACAGGGTGAGTTCTCTGACAAGGAAATGTTGCAACCCAATTTACAGCTGGAGTCAAGCATGCCAGGGAGGGCGTGCGAGAGGGGAGCTGTTGCAATCCCTGGTTAATCATGAATTGAATAGTGTTTGTCCAAGAGAGTTTGGGATTTCTTCACTCTCTCCAACAAATATGTTATTTGTAAGGCCTATCTCCTCTAATCTAGGTGTCTGAAAAATGTCTCTAACGTGTATGGGCTAGAACACATCTTGTTTTTCTTTGGGCACGTTCATTTAACAAGGGCAGTCTCTGAGGAACCCTCCAAAACTGTGTGCCATCTTTCCAAATCATCTCTTTCTGCAATGACCATGACATAATCCTGAATGAAAACAAGGCAATCTTTCAAATAAACATTCTTGAGGATGTTCAGAAGAAACCCAATTGCTAGCCCTCAGAACACTCCCAGTGACCAGAAATAGTTATATTGAGAGTACAGTTACAGTGAGTTGTAGTGTTTGTAAGCATTTGGTATCTTTGAATGATTCACAATAATGAGCTAAATTGCAAGCAAAGATTTGTGTATGTGTGTTCACGTATGTGTGTGTGTGTTCAACGAGTCACATAGGACCTTTTTCTCAATGCTGTTGATGGGAAATGAGAGTCAAAAATTCAGTAGTTAAGGGACATAGGCACCTTTAAACGTTTAATTAAGTCCATTGGCCTTTAAGGGCTAACCTGTTGCTGTGAGATGAAGGCACATTTGGTCATTAAGTAAAAAGGGCTCATTAAAGCAAATACAACTGATTTGTGCAGTATTCTTAGACCGAAGGAATGCAACATGCAACAGAGTGAGCCAATGTAGCGTATGGGTTGAATAAAAAAATTGCTTATATCATCCATTTAAGTAAACAAGGGCATATCTGCTGGAGCCTATCTTATGATTTATAAAACTTTTATATTTAAACTTAATTTTTTAAATACCACTTTCTTTCTCTGGTCTGTAGCATTTGAAAGGACAAATCTCTATTCTTGTTTAAAGCTTGAAGTCCTAGCACTTTATGCTGATCCTAGTTCAAATGAGGACAGGAATAATTAAGTGAATCAAATTGACCTTGAGTTTGACATTATTATCTCCCACTATTTGTGGATCTGATGTTCTCTATATAGTTCATCATTTGTTGTCAAAGATGCCTGTATATTTAAGGCATTTTTTAAATATTCCCCTATGTATACAAGACATAAGTACACTTTATCAAAAAGTGCTATCCAAAGAAATGTGATGTCAGTCACATGTATAATTTTAAATTTTCTAATAGCTACATTAAAAAGTGACAAGAATAATACATTTAACTTAACATACCTAAAACTTTGCCATTTCAACCTGTAAATACAGAATTATTAATAAGATACCTTATATTCTTGTTTTCATACTATTTGAAATCTGATGTGTATTTTTATACTTAATGGGCGTCTCAAGTCACACTTCTCTTCAAACTAAAATGCAGATGATCACAATTAGAGTACTCAGTGGGCACATGTGTCTCGCCTACTAGTCAGAAGAGCTTTATGTTTAGATGTAGATATAAGGAATATCCCCCTTTCACTTGCACGGAATCTCTGCTGTTAGGTTTGTAAACAACCCCCTTTCAGTGGTTTCCATGAAAACTGGGGTGACCAGCTGTTCTGACTATACCCGAGTTTCCTAGAATATAGGACTTGCAATAAACCAGAATCGTGAATAAGCCAGAATGACCAGTCATCCCACTTCTGATCCATGCCTGTCCACTCCACATGTGTTATTCTCCTGGCCACATTGAACGCATCGGACATGTGCATAAAACTGATTGCCAATCATTGAACTTTAGGAAAACCACTGGGAAGAAAAACCCTGCTTGCTGCTGTGGTTAAAATATAGACTTTCAGTTCTATATTATATTGAACTTCAGTTTAATCACGAGGGGAGATCTTAGCTGACAGAAATTCCTTCCTTGGGAAAGAAAAAAAAAAAAAAAAAGAAAACAGAGGCAAGGATAAAATGAATCTTGGGAACTTTTTCCCCTTTGAGTTTCTGGGTCTAGTCTTGCCTGAATCTGCATTACCTTTGGTCTTTTCATAAGCCAATATTCCATTTTTTAAATGTGTTTAAACCTTTCAGGTTTGATTTCCATTACTTGAAACTAGGAGAGTCCTTATGAATAAATAGGACAAAAAAAGGGAGGTCATGGTGATATAAGAAACTTTGTTGGAAATGAGTTCTTCAGGTGATGTATTTTTCTTTTACATGGCTTCTTTGAGAGACTGTGTGTGTGTGTGTGTGTGTGTGTGTGTGTGTGTGTGTGTGTGTGTGTGTGTGTGTGTCTATGAGCATTTATGAGTGGGTGTCTTGTGTTTATGGGTGAGCACATGTATGTTTTCTCTTAGGCTGTCTGAGAAGACTGGGTATATTTATGGTGAAGGGGATTGAGGGCAGTGAAATAGGTGCATTCATCAATAGCCTATGAATTAGTGGGATTTTTAATAGTGGGAAGGAATGAAGACCTACTGTTTCCTCTTTTCTCTTGCTCCCAAGAGCTTGGTCCATTGTGCTTTGTGTTTATGTGCATTTTGTTTTATTGTAATGACTCTCATGATACAAGCCTCAAGTTGTTAGAACTGTCTGAAGTTCGTGAGATTCTAAATTGTGGGCTAAGGACTCTGGGAAGATTGTAGATACTAACATCTAGCATCTGAAAATCCATCCAGCCATTTATCTCTTCTTCATCAATGGATACTAAAAGTGCAATCATCAGCATGTGGGAGGATTATAACATTTTTTGACAGCTCCAGAAGAAGAGTGAGTAAGCATTCAATAAATGTTGAGTGACGGGTAAGTTGACAGGGTTAAATGACCTGTGTGAAACACTTAACATATGTTGTAGCGTACTATTTAGATTTCATAGCAATTCTTCAAGGGTGGCATTCTTATCTTTGTTGCCTTACAATAGAAAGATGCAATTCTTTCTTGATGTTTTTAACATCTATAGCATTTTATTAGCATATTATAGACTTACACATTTTATTTACTGTTCATTTAAGAAACTTCTTTTTTAAATGATTATGTTCTTAGTGAATTTAGCACTGATGGAGAAAATAAGCTTACAAACATGTGGCTAGAATATCTGTGTGAGCAGAGAAAGAACTACTGAAGAAAGAAACGCTACTGAAGAAGAGAGGAGAGGCATCTGATAGGTGAGGTAGTGGCGGACATGGGACATGGGGATGATCAGAGGATGCCCCTGGAAGCATGATGCTTGATGCAGACACATGGGTACTTACCTGGTCTGTCACAAGTTTCTTTCCCTTTTTCAGGAAGGAGGTCCCTTATTTTACAATAACAAATTTGTTTATTTTTCTGTACCGTAGTGGCATTAAGTGACAGTACTCTGACTTGTGAAGCAAGAATCCAGTTCTTAACTGGATTTGCTATTGATGAGGCCCTTGGGCAAAATGTCTCAAGCATCTGGGACTGGAGTTTCTTTACTTGTGAAGTAAGACACATCAACCCATTGATCCGTCATAGTATCCCTTCCAAACAGAAGCACTGCCTTCAAATAGTGCTCTCCATTTCCACCTGAACTGTCTTTAAGAGTCATTGGCTGGAGATCACAGCTCCTTTATAGCTAGGTGTGAAGGAACTCCACTTACAAGGAAAATGTTTTGTCTCATTTTTTTTTTATCTAAATCAAAGGGTCACCCTCTTATAGCTGCAGGGGTTCTTTATTTTGGTATCACTAAGGACAGACTAGTGAAGTTTTGGTGATTCAGGTTAATGATGGCAAACAGATTTCAACGAATAGCTCAATCTAGCACTATTGATTCATAATTAAAGAGTAGCGAGCTTCAGCCAATATTAAATGAATATCCTTAAGGTTCCTTACACAGAAGCAAAAAAAAAATCGATAATTAAAAGTCCTCATTTTTTCATCTGGAAATACTTTGGAAGCAGATAAAATTCTTCATCTTAGAATTTAGATTTTCTGATACAACAGTTTTCTGGTCATGTAAATTTTATTGTATCTAAGAATGCTTTTATGTACGTAGTTATGAAATCAGCTCTCTATACATACATATGTATAGGAATGTGTGTGTGTGTATATATATATATATATATATATATATATATATATATAGAGAGAGAGAGAGAGAGAGAGAGAGAGAGAGAGAGAGAGAGAGAGAGAGAGAGCAGTCTGCTGTGCTGCATTTCTAAGTTCAGTGTAGGTCCCCAGCTTGAAGCTCGAAACCATTTATTTGTGAAACTACATAAACAAGAGCTGGTGGGAAGAGAACATTTGCTGATTATACTGGCACACATAGCCTCTCACACTGGATACTTCTGGTTTAAAAATTCTTGATATTAGTTATACTGTTTTGATTTCAGATATGAATGTGGCTATTAAAATACACTGTATTTATATGCCAAACAATATACATTTGCTTTAAAATCCACAGAAGACTCCATCTGGCTTTCATGAAATGGATGCTTTCTTCACTGAAGGTTGAAGCTGACATTTGACTTTCCTACAGCTAAGCATGCAGCGGTTTGGCCACATGAGAAATCAGCAGAGACTAACTGTCAAGATGCTCTTCCTGTCTCAGCTCTTTCTTAAAAAGACAGTGCTGTAAGAGAAAGCTCCGACTACTAGACATGGTGCACTTGGAAATTCATCCAACTCGTGACATCCAGCTCACAGACTTTGTGCATGCTCGCCCAAAGCCAACAGAGCCAACATGTCTCCACGATTGCTGGGTAACCCTAGCCTGAATGGCTCTGGTATTTTCCACCTAACCTTTGGTCCTTTCAATGTGGTCAGCCCATGCCATGCTGTGCATACAAAAGACAATGGAAGACACAATTAAGCGTTAACAAAAATTGTCAGCAACAGCTTCCTATTTCATTTGACTACAACGGCTACTACTAAGAACCTGAAACAGTCATCGTACCTGGAGCAGGTGTGTTTTTAAAGCTGGATATCACTCCACATCTTGCCTGCTCCCTCTCTGGCCCCTCTTCCACTCTCCACCCTCACAGCTTTTATGTCCCCTGGAAGGGGACTCATTTTTATCTGGTTAAAATTTTATCTAGTTAAGATTAGCTAAACTAACTAATCTTAAAAAGTTGTTTTGCCATGCATTTTAGTCTCTTTTGGCTTGGAATGAACCTCCATATTAATGACTTGCAATGTTTTGAAGCCATGCTTTTGCACAAAGTCGCAACCAGACTGTAGTGTAGTTTGCTGTGATGTCACCACCCAAGTATCACCTGTCTTGTCAGTGAGTCCATGCAATAAGCAACCTGCAATTAGAAAAGGTGGGCTGCTTTCTTCCACCGTCTGAAGTAAAATACCAGATTGGTGTGTGAAAAATGTGGCTTGGAACTACGACAGCACGAGCCAAGAGGGGATAGGCTATGGAAATTCCATTGCGAATTTTTCACCATTGACCTCTACAATTGTCGCTTCTCTCCTGAATCCCTTTGGCCATCCTATGCACCACTTCTACACAAGAAGGAATATCTGACTAAAGGAAAGGCCTTGCTGTTTAGTTCAGGCATCTGGAGGCTGGCACAGTTCTAGAAGAGTCCACTTTTCCCTGAGCTCTGCTAGGTCAGTCCCTGACCCGTCCACCAGCTGTTCAGCAATATACCCTGATCCATTCCTTAAAGAACCTGACAAGAGAGAGCAAAAGCCCTCTTTTATGTGAGAGGAACTGCAGACTTACTAGCTGCAAAGCATTGAGTTTTGCAGAGAGGCTCACAAAGCAGTCCTATTTCTGTCCCTCTGAGAAGGTCGTCTCCATTCATGTACTTTCTGCCTTCCAGACACACATTTTAATAGACCAGCTTCAGAAAGGACTTCCAGAAACCTCTACTGAATTTTGAAAGCGGAGGAATTGGAATTTAGTGCCTATTCTAGCTTTGCTTTCTTTCACTTTCCTAAACACACCTCAAATGATAACTAAATTACACTGTTTAAGCAACCCCCAGGCCCAACCTGATTTTTTTTGCTTGCAAACCTCATGGAACAACCACACTCTTCACCTAGTGAAAGGTTTTTTTCTCTGGGGTCCCCCGAGGAAAGAATGCCATTCAGACAAAAAGTCGAATAGCCAGGGCTTTATTGGGGTTTGCACACCTGGGAGAAGTTCTCCGGTCCGCACAACGGGGGCCGGGGAAGTCACGCCCAAGCGAAGGGAAGCATGCTCTTAAGCAAAAATTTCGTGGGCTTTGTGCGTGGCGATTGGGGATTGGGTCTGTAACTCCAGGTGTCGGCTTTTCATTGGTGACTAGCCCAGACCCGGGTTGCCATGCGGATGTCCGCCTTGGCCCGGGCCTCAGTTTCGCTTCTTCAATTTGATGTCAGCCATCTTCTTTCCCAGTACGGCCGCCATTTTGTCCCTCCGGGTTTCCAGGTATCGCCGCCATTTTGTTCCTTTGGGCCAGTCTAACACCTAGTACCACCACCTCCTTTCCTCCTCAGTGAGAAATACATTGCTCTATTCAAAGGTGTATTTAAAATAGGTCTTCTTTTCACCTGGATGCATTTCTCCTTTGCCTGGTGGGGAGCAGGTGATAGAAAAACCAGTAGCACACTTTGGAATTGAAAGGATCTTATTCTGCATTTGATATCTGTTGCTTACTAACCAGATCTCTTTGAAAAAGCTACTAAGGACTCTAAACCCAGGTTTCCTCATCTTCAAAATGGAAGTGATAATATTGCCAAAGTTATAGCTGTTTGATGAGGTAGTTTGCAAGCGTGGTGGGGCACAGGATCTGACCCTCAGTAGAGACTCTCGCCATACTCATCAGTATCCCTCCTTAGAAGGTGCCACTATTGAATTCTGTTTTATGGAGCTGTTTGTAGGCTTGTCTCCTGTATTGGATGTCCAGTTACTTAAGACACTATAGATTATTCAAATGGGACTCCTTGGACAAAAAGCCTCAGTATTTTAAAGCCTCTTCTGACTTCAGCAAGGCTCTGAAGGGTAGAATAGTTTCTAAGAGAAAGTGGTAGGCTCCACATGCGGGCTCATGTAATTTAGGGTGGCAGTATGACCTTTCCCTGGGGTCACATGTAAGATGAATCAGGTAGAGAGAAAAGACAGGCAGACTGCTCTTAGATCCTTAGACATTGCTAACAAGTGGGAGAGACCCAGTCTTCGTTGATTAATCTCTAGTGATTTATTTTTGCACAACATTTAAAAGGAAACTTTTAAAGTAAATTATTTGAACTCCCATGACCTTTTACCCTACTCACATCATCAAAAGAAACTAGACCTTGAATTAAAACAATATTTGATTTATTTTCTGTGACTTACAAGCTATTGAATTAATATGTTTTAATTATACATAAAAACTCCAGTCTTTTGGCAGTAAGTTGAAACTTCTCAAATTTGAGACATTAAATTTCCGTAAATGAATATAGAGTAAGGCGTGGATAAATAATAACCATATAGTCAAAGATACACAAAAACAGGATTGCTTTGTTTGTCTTCAAGACAGCCAATTCCTCCTCAGTCATACTGGCTTGATAATATTCCTGATTTCACCACTTTCCAACATGACTTGCCTGAGTTCTCATTAATATAACCTAATAGTTATTTTTTTCAGAGCACAGATAGCAATCTATTAGCCAACTGCAAAAATAAACTTAGTACTTGGACTTTTGGGGGGATTAGTGAAATAGAAGCATATAGAGAAAAATAGAATAAAATATATGAATGTATTGCAAAGCAAAAACAAATTTTATTTTATGTAACTTTCATTTGTGTTATATATTATGAAATACATTTATACAGGTACTGAAATTAGGAGTAGGTAATGTTTTTCACTGTGATTATATCTCAAAAACTTTAGAAGGGACTGAACCTGTCTTTCCTCCTGGTACTTTCTTTGCAAATTGCCCAATGGTGGTGCTAGAGTTCTGACCAATGATATGTCAAGGGAAGTCTGGTGGGTGAGGCCCATATGGGTTGGGGTATGGGGAAAGCTTCTTTCCTCAAAAGCATGATACTCAGTGGATCGTCTGTGGTTTTTTTCAATGGATGTTGTCACAGCTACAATGTTGCATGGAACTATGCTGCCATCTTGCAACCCCAAAAGGAGGTCATCTGAAATCACGGTGTGCAAAGCAGAGCATGAAGATGGAAGGAATCTGAGTCCTAGTTTGGTATTAAGGGGAGGCATTAAATATCTCTAGAACTATCCTGCTTCTTGGATTTTTACATGAGATAATAAGCTCCCTTACTGATTAAGTTGCTAGATTTTATGACTCACGGCTGGAAAACCCTGGAAGGTAAAGAAAGTAGATTTTAGGAAGCACAAGTGAGATAACCCTTGGCATATAGGACTGGTTGGAGGAAAGTTTGGAAAGGTAGTTTGCTTCAGACAATGAAAGACATAGAATTCCAGGTCTGAGCATTGATTCAGAGACAGTACAGGTTTATGATTATGAGCACAAATAAAAAAGCAAACTGTCTGGGTTCTACTCTTTGTTTTCGGTTTGTTAGTTGGGTTACCTTGGGAAAACAATTATCTTAAGCAGTATGTTGGAATATTAATCTAGAGTCGTTTTCCAGGGTGGATTGAAAGTTGGGAAAAATTGGAGCAGTGTGAAACTAGTTCAAAAGCTCTTGTGGTTTTCCAACAAAGAATGTTGAGGACTTATGCTCTGGAGATAGAAAGCAAATCCATAGGGAAGGAAGGATGCTGGAGACACTAGTAAGATGGATTAGTGATAAACTGACGATGGGAGAGAGGGCTAAGGAAGGAATCAAATCTAGCTGTGTGATCTTTTTTCTGAAAGTCTGGAGGGGAAGGGGTGAGGTGTGAAGTGGGGCAGGGATAGGGAATAGGCAGCAAAAATAACTTCCTATGGTCCTCTTTATGGGATGGTCCTGTGTTTCTTTTAATTTCCTCATCAAAAACCCCATTTTATGAATGGTGAACTGAGCTTCAGAGAGATTATGGAGACTCTCCTGAGTGATAAAGTAAATGACAGATTTAATCCTAGCTCATTTTCACTTCATATATCCCCTTAATCCCAGGATGCCTCTTGAGGACCACCTACAACGAAGACAAGAAAGGGGGAAATCTTGAGATGAGAAGGTTTTGGTGAGAAGACAATTTAAACTATATATTCATAAAGCAGGTAAGAAAGAAAACAGGGACAGTGTACAGGCCTTAAAGATGGGTTATTTTAGAAACGGGGTGAGAAAGCAAAGGCAAACAAGTGGAGAGACATATGTGAGTAATAGCAGAGAGTACAATTGGGCTGGTTCAAATGTAGTCAATTCAAGGGAAAAGTGTGTAGCAAGAGAGGGTGTGCCTAGAGTCATTGCTTGAGAGTGTAGAGAAGGTAGGGGCTGAAAAGGGGACCAAATATAATAATACCTGGTTTTTTGGTGATTTTCTAGCAAGAAATCCCAATAAGCTAAGCAAACATACGTGCTAGATTCTATGAGATAAAAATGACTAGAAGGCAAACTGACCTTTAATGGAAATTTACAATGAAATGAAGATTTGACAAGAAAGAAAAAAAATTTCTTGTCTAAAGTAGAAAGAAAAGAAAAAAAAATGAGAAGCTTCTTTAGAAAAGAAGAATAATTGAGGGAACAGAACTCTAGAGAAAGTTGAGATGGGAGAGAGGGGAGGAAGGGAGGGAGGAGAGGAAAAGGCAAAAGAAAGGGAGGGAAAGGAGAAAGGAAGGCAGGGTAGGAGGAAGGGAAGGACAGAGGGAGTGGGAGAAAGAGAAAGAGAGAGAGAAAGAGAGGGGATACCTGGAGATAGGGAGGGATTTATTTTGGCTAAAAGGAGAGTCGTGCTATCCAGCTTGAGTAGGAAACAAGTATGGAAATCATCTCATTGCAACTGCTTTGTAATCCAAAAGAGGAATACAAATGTCACAGCAAATGGTTGGGCCTGCAGAAAGCAACGCGCTTCACACAGAAGTTGAAAGGATTGTATTTAATGCTGGCTGGCACCAGTAGAGTGGTCTCCAAAGACTGGCACACGGAACAGGAGTGAGTTGCAGATTTTATAGGCAGGGATTTTGGGGTGGGCTAGAGCAAGGTGGAGGTGGGTCTCTGGAATTTTTCCATTTCTGGTTTCTGTTCATTGTGTGATAAGCCCTTCCATTAATGCTTGTGATAAGCAGAAGTTATTTATAGCTTGGGGCTTGGGCTGGTAAGATAGTTTGGTGGAGGCTTATTTCCTCCTCATAGTTTAGTGAAGCCTTGTTTCCTGAGGCTTATTTCCTTCTCAGGAAGACTAGTGAGTAAACTCAAGGGGTCTTGAGAAATTACAGACTCTGGCTTCTTCTTGTAACACCTGATGCCTATAATACTTAATGCCTTCACCTAGAGTGGGAGGAAAGTACACCTTGGAGGAGATATGGAATTTGCAACCCATGACTCAGAAAAATCGTGCAATGGTATTAGCGAGAGCATAATACTGTGACTTCGGATGTATTCCATGCTGCATGTTCCAAGAGAAAAACTCAGCTTTCTAGTTCTGGCTCTGCTCTGATTAGTGGGAAAATCAGCTCGTTTTACCATTAAGAACTCAGTTGTATTAATTTTTATAATGGGACATATTAACCATGGATTTGCATTTTGTTGTGGAAACTCGGCAGATGACACACGATGTGGTGATGATGATGATGATGGTGACGATGATGGTGAAGGTGATAAAGAAAACTAATGGCAATAAGCAGCTAGAAATAATCTGACTGTGCTGGGACAGATACTGCTTGAGCATACTACATATATTAACGTATTCAAGCTTCTCACTAACTCTATAAAGTTCCTGTATTTTCTCCCAATTTATAGAAGAAACTTAGATTTGGTGAATTTAATCACCAAATATTAACAACCAATAAGCAACAGAGCCAAGATTCAGCCTAAGTCAACTGAGCCCAGCCAAAGAAAGTTAAAAACATAAAAATCTTAGACTTCGTTAAATTATTACAAGAGAAACAAAGTGATAGATTCTTAAGACATGGTCTAAAAGAAAATGTTCAATAGTGGGTGTTTTTGATTTAGTTGATAAGTTGTCATTTATCTGCTTCTACTCTTCTTGATAGCATTGTGTTTCCATAATTTGGGTGGGGTTTCTGCTTAGAAATCACCACCTCCCAACTTCAGCAGCTTTCTAAAGGAGATAAGCCTCTGATGTTTCCTGATCGTTCTTTTGTTTTTTCTTTAAAGGAAAGGTTCAGGCAGGAATGAAGGCAAGTAGGCAGGCAGAGCTGGAGAAAGAAGCATTCCATTTTATTTTTGTTTACTTGTTCAGCTAGTTGGTTGTTTGCCCGTTTGTTTGCCCCCAGACCCGGTACTCAGCACTCAAACCCAGGAGTATGTGATGTGCTCCTTCAGAGGCGATTAACCTAACAGCTACTCCACCAGGGAGCACCAGTGATCACACATGTGATCTTTATTTCTGAGAGAAGCAGCAGCATTGCTCTGGGAAGGATACATCTCTCTGATGAATCGCTCCTAAGAAGCAGGGATGGCAGCAGCAGCTCTTTCCTGCTTCCTGGTCCGCCCTGAAGCAACTGATGTATCAGGCAAAAACAACTGAATTGAATTGAATAGTGCTATTGAAAGGTGAGAGAAGATTCTTCACCATGTCAAACAAATGTGGAATCAATTTTAAATGCATTTCCTCAGAGTGTCACTTAAATGCCTGCAGCCTCAAGCAGTTGTTGAGATAGTTTCCAAGCAAATTGCTTTGAGTGGGTGATTTTTGTACCAATATGGGGCTCCAGACTGTGCATCAAAGGCTTCTATGGCTGTTCATAACTGCTCACCATGCCTGGTAGGAAATCATGACTCCAGTACCGCAGCAACTGTAGAAGCTTATTTGTAATATTTGCAAGTTCCATCAGCTGCAGTTTAGAGTTGTTATCCTTACCTGGGATTCTGATCCAACGAGAGGTTAAAAAAGTTAAGTCAGGATGCCTGCCTCCATTAGCATCCTGGAGAAAGGTGTGGAAACATCTTCATCAGTACATTGTCGCCCCTCCCTTGGGGATAGCCCTGGGGCTCTGTGACAGTGAGAGATTTGGAACCTGCCAGGAGAGAGTCAGCAAGCAACCAGTTCATACTGGATTCATGGGCTCTGTAAGTCCTGTGCAGTGTAGTCATTTTTTTTTTTTTTACCCACTGCACACGCCCTGTCATTTGCAGCCACAAACCTCAATCAATGTTACACAGAGTGAGCAATAATACTGCTTTTGTGACTCAGCAAATGTACACTTTCTAACCTTTCTCTTAGGCTTTTAGGTGAAGATTTGGGACAAAAAAAGGAGATATTGATTTGGATTCACAGGAACTAGAAGACAGACAATTCAAACTGTGTGGAATCCAGGCAGCCAGGCCAGTGACTGCATCTAACCACATGACAATCCCTGAGTGGGGTTTGGGGTTCCTGCCTATGACAGCTCAGTGATCTGACACTTCAGGACCAACTGAAAGTCTTGGTGACCTCGCCGGGCCTCAGAGGTCTGAAAGGAGCGCCTGCTCTGGAGGCAGCACCGCAGCCTCCTGCTTGGGCTTTAGCTTGATTCTCAAATGTATTCATTGAAAATCTATTTTCGTGAAATTTTCCTGTATCTACTGAACCTTTTTATCAAAAAATGGAATCTTGCATCAGACTTGCAAAAAAGCTCTCTACTATGAGACAAACTGTAAACATTTAAAGCACTTGACCCTCACTCTGAGCTCACAGACCTTACTGGAAACTGGTGGGAGAGGCTCAGGTCTGCACTTCCTGACACTTCAGGAGCTTGCTGACTTTTTGCAGATGTTAGCCAGTTTCAGATACAGGATTTTCTGAAGACCGCTAGGTGTTTTAATGCTCTGAAATTCAAGCTAAGCTTGTTCTATAATGTATTCTGGAATTTGGATTCTACTTATGACCCCACTATTCAGAGTCTTATAAGAGATTTGAACTAGAAGAATTGATGTTATACTTAAAGGTCTGCCTCTCACCTGCCTCCATATGCTATTTGACAGATTAGAGAGCTCCGCTAGATAGACAAGATTATCCCAACCTTAAAATGGATCCTAAGTTTTCCAAATCTTTTTTGTTAGCAGAAAATCTGACATATATATGTTTGTGTATATATGTATATATATGTATATATGTATATATACATATATATACATGTATATTATATATATATAATCTTCCTTTCAATATTTTAGTACTTCTGCTTTTCAGCAATGTTTATTACTATTGTATTTAAAATTTCTTATGAAGGCAGAGGCTTAACTTGGTTTTCAAGATCTCCTTTGATTTCTTAAATATATTAATCAGGTTGTGACAAGTCCCTGCTTACTGATCTTTATTGGCTTCTCATTACACTGAGTGAAAAGTCAAATTCTCTCCATGACCTCTAAAGCCTGCATGATGCGAAGTTGGCTACAGTGGATGTCCCCTCCTCTCTATTCAAACAGACCTCTTTCCATTTTTTTTTTTAATTTTTTTTTTTTCCTTTGTGCTCTTTCTCACCTCAGACTCTTCATACATGCTGGTCCCTCCATCTGGAACACGCCTTTGCAGAGATGAGTTCCTTTTCTTGAAATGTTGCTTCTTTCTTTCTAGTTCAGATGTCTTCTAAGTGTTTTTTATCCCCTGGTTTAAATGCAATGGCCAGGATTTACAGCACTATATTATAGTGGTGAGAGTGGAAAGCTTTGTCTTGTTCTTGATCTTAGAGGGAAAGCTTTTAATTTTTCTCCATTGAATCTGATGTTGGCTGTGGGTTTGTCATATACAACCTTTATTATGTTGAGGTATCATCTTTCTATAGGCCTTCTTGGATGGTTTTTAACATAAAGAATTTTAAATCATATCAAATGCCATTTCTATGTCTTTTGAGATGATCAGATGATTTTATTCTTCTCTTTGTTGATGTGATGTTACATTTATTCATTTTAATACATCACACTATCGAATCCCTGGGATAAATCTCACTTGAATGTGGTGTATGATTCTTTCAAAAGACACAAAAACATGAATTCAGAGAGATCTATGAACCTCCATATGTATGGCAGCACTGTTTATACTAGCCAGGGCCGGGAAGCAATCTAAGTGACCATCAGCAGATGAGTGGATAAAGAAGATGTGGTGTATGTACACAATGGAATGCTGGTTAGCTATCAAGAAAACATGAAATGTTGCCATTTGGATGGCATTAATGGATCTTGAAGTAATTTCATTTCACGAGATAAGCCAGGAGAAGAAAAACAAACATTAAATTATTTCAACCATGGTGGTATACAGAAAAAAATAAATAAACAAATGAACTTAATTAGACAAAATAAAATTTTAGTCTATAGAATCAAACTAATAGTGACCAGAAGGAAAGGGACGGGAACTGGAGAAATTGGGTAAAAGAGATCATTATATTGTGAAAGGCAGAATTGGACTGTTGGTGGTGAACTTGATTTGTAATCATGCACACCTGAGACCAATGTCATGTTATGATGCAATGATCCATCCATAAAATTAAAAAAATAAAAGATATAAAACCTCAAAAAACAAATACATGTGCATCCTCAGCTACGCCTTCCACGGTCAATATGCATAACCAGATCTTTTTCTTGTTTCCTCAAGTCCCATCCCACTTTGTTTCCTTAGGAATATCCATCAGTTTATTTATCCTCGTGTTTATTGTTTCTCTTTTCCACTTAGACATGAGTTCCAGAGGTCAGAGGTCACTGTGGTATCTCTGGAGCTTAACAGAGTTCCTATCTCATGGTAGATATTCAACAATCATTTGTTGCACAAATACATGAGTTTGGGAGGGACATGATGGTAAATATGTGTCCTCCTCAGTGTAGAGGAGTAGAGAGGCAATATTGAATAGGTGTGTCGTCCAGATCACGGATGGTCTCAGTAGTCCTCTACAGCAGGTCAGGATCAGTAAAGTGTTCTTGAGCATGAACAATGTCATCTGAGCTTATTTTAGAAAGATTGGTCTAGAAAAGATATGGTAGACTTGATTGTAGTAGAAAATAACCGTATGGGGACCAATAGAAGTTTTAAATGCAGAAGACTGATATTAAAGGAAGTGTTTTAGAGAGGGGTCAGTGTTTATCAAAAACTGTGATCAACTAAAGCAGGTACACAACAGGAAACTCCTTTATGTGGTTAATTCATGCAAAATATATATTTAAGAAGGTTATTAGGGAAAGCAATAAAACATTACTTTCAATCTCATCCCAACTCTCCATCCTGAGACCACTTTCAAAGATACAACTTGATATATAGTATTGCATCATTTTGGTTCTTTTGTTGTGCAAAGGACCTTTTGGTCTCATTTGGAATAAGAAAGGTGAAATGTTGTTTTTTTATGATTTCTTTTTTGAACTTTTTTTTTTTAAAGGAGCAGTGCAGGCAGGAATGAAGGCAAGTAGGCAGGCATAAAGGAAGAGGAGGGAAAATCACCCTTTATTGATTTTATTTAGTTATTCATCTTGTATCCTTCCATCTTTTGTAACCTCCCTCTCACCTACTCTACTGGGCCCTAGATGCCAATCCTTGGAATATATGGGGATTGCACCCAGCCAGAGGTGGCAGACCCAACCGCTATTCCACCAGGGTGCTCCTTAATTGTTTTCAGATCCTCAATTATTGTTCAATACGAAGTCACATTAATTGAGATGTTTTTGAGTTTGGAACCCTCTTCTTGGGGAATATTGCAGGAGAGTAGGTCCAGAGTATGTTCTTTTTGGAAAAGTTGACTCAGTTGGTAAAACATAATATTTTCGGTATGCTTAGAAGCATCTTCATGACAAGTATTTTTAAACATGCAAGTATTGTTTTACAGAATGACTACAATTCCATTCATTGATGGGGCAAAGGACTTTGAGTCAGATCTCTTAGATTTGAGTACTGGTTCTGCCCTGTACTAGGTAGATAAAGTGGGACATCATTTAACCATGCAATTTTCTGATCTATAAAATGGAAATGAATCTTATTTTACTTGAAGTAGTTTTAAACTATCTGCTGCTCTACAAACTTTATGACAAGGATTCCTAGACACTTCACGACCATCTTTCCTATATCTCTATGTAGCATCATTTCAACTTCTATTTATTCAGAAACTAGTGGAAAAGTATTAGCAAATATAAGGAATGAAGGACGAAGAAAAGGAGAAAGAGTACACATGTCTAGAGAATGAGGGCTTTAGCACCAGACTTGTGGGCCACACATTTTCTTTTACATTTAAAATCATCAAGAAATTACCAGTACCAGATACCCAAATCCTAAATAGTGTGTGTGCGTGTGTGTGTGTGCGTATAATGATGGCAGGGAAGCAAGAAGAGAAATTTCCTGACATGCTGTCTGTTACTGATAATATTATCACTGTAAAGCAGAGGATTTTAAAACTCTCTTGGGTCAGGAAGTTTTTGGCATCTTTCTGATGAGAAAGATGGATCCTAGAAAAATTTCATATACATGTTAAATACTGCCTACAAAATCAGCTGCAGCCTGTTTAGATGGGGCGATTCATGAGACCCTGGTAAAGACATGAGACCACAACACAGCAATTGAATGCTCTCTGCTTTCACTTCAGTCTATTTTCTGTCTGTTTTGTTAGAGTAGAGTTTTTAATGGTATTTCCCTTGCATCATAAAGTCATGAAGGGTCTGATATTATCTGGAATGTTTTCGGCCTGACTGCTCTGGTTCTGCTGGGTATGGAGGGTTGTTGTTGTGAAGTTGGTGACTAAATGACTAAAACAATTGTTTTGAATTCCTAACAATAGTCAGGTGCTAGCAAGAAAAAGTTAACCACTTTACACCTTTCATCCCTGGAATAAAGTATATTAACTTGGTAAGGCTGCCATTGTCCACCAGGCGCACCATCCCTTCCTGGGAGGGTCCACACAGCACAGAGGAGGAAGAAAACACCCCTAGAGTACTGTCACATCCGGGTACCTTACAATATGACAGGTTTCCATCAAACCCCAGGAGTTGTGTGTCCATTATTGGAAAACATTCAAAGGGTTATGCTATTCAAGTATTCAAATTGAGAAAACAACAAAAATGCCTAAGTCTTACTGAGATCAGATGAATTTCTCAAAGACTTGTTTTTCTAGGTCATTAGAATTTCCATTCCTGACCTAGAAAAGAGATGTATTATCTGTATTTATTTCAGTACCTCTCACATTAATAGATGTTTAATTTTGATAACACCTGCAAACAATTCCCAGGAAGTAAGCTGTTTCTAGAACATCTACAAGTGTACAGATGTACTTTAAATAAGTTGGGCATATACATGATTGGGATGCTAGAACTGAGACATTCTGTAGGTATGAATGATGCTGATATTTGAAGCCACTTTAAAGACATGACTATTACTGAAAAAAACAAAACAAAATCCAGGTTTGTTTAGATAGCAGTAAAAGCATGTATCAGTAAATACCTCTAAGATGTTCATATGAAAGACTCTGTAGAGGTAGGAAGTACTATTATTATCATTAATAGTGAAACTGCTACTCAAATGATTTTCTTGGAGTTGCTTTATTGATATTAATTGATATCAATTTTTTGACATTTATTACAGTTAGGGCATAATAAAATGATGGTTTGGGTTAACTCTGGTAACAGAAAGAAATAAACTAACCAAACAGCACCAAAACAAGGAACAAATTTTCCATGCCTGAAGGAAAATTTCCTATCTGTTTCTAAATATACTCTTTCATATAAATTAACGTCCTAGAAAGGAAGGTTAGCCATATCAGAGAAAAGGCAGAATTATGTCTGATCTCATAATACAAAATAATTCTAGGTGCTTATGGACAAGAGCCATAGTTTATATTGCATGACATTTGAATTCCACTAAGTTATGTCCAAAAATGACAGTATCTTGTCCAAAGACAGAAAATCTAGTGACTCTGAAAATTGGTTCTTTGGACTCAATCCATGTGGTTAGTTAATGTAATCTGATGCTATCTTGGTGATGTTCTGAAAAGCAAACTTGTTTCTTTTGCAAAGAAAAAGCCCAGATTCCAAATGCTTGCATAATTCTTTTACTGCCCACTGATATTTTAGTCTACTTTCAATCTTCTGTAGATACAGGCATTTTGAACTATGATATGTTCAGATAAAGTGATAGTTTTCCTGAAAGAAAGATTACAACTCCAAGTGAAAAATTCAACTTGGTTTAAAAAAAAGGGGCGGGGGGTGGGAACGACAGCCATGGAAAGCAAAGATTCTGACTCTTAGAGGAAAAATTTTTGTCCCTTAAACAAAGAAGAGAAAAACTTTTTCATCTGCAAACTGAAAAAAAGTCTGTTAGGAGGACAAAATAATTGTGGAGAACATTACCACCTCCTTTTTCTCAGGTTTTGGATGGATGATATTACTACTCAGCAACTGAATAAAAGTGTTAGCAACTGAAACCCGGTAAAAATCAACAGCTCCTGGTCAGTATAATGTATTAATAAACCAGTATTTGTAGTTAATGTTTTGAGGAAACTATGATCCATTTAATAAAAAATATTTTATAAAAATAGCCAAAACATTTTCCTACCTTAGAAAACAGTCTAATCAAGAATTTCTTTGACAGCTGAAGTTTCCAAAAGTACCTAAGTGTCCAAGGGTCAAAACTATAGATTTCTAATAGAAATGTTTATTCAAAGTGGAGTATTCTGATGTATTTGTTAGTGTGTACATATATTTCCTTACTGGGTGTTTTCATTTAATTGGAATAAAAAATGTGTACATGTTGTATGTCAGATCGCCTGAAAATTGTGTATGGAGTCAGCACGTGTGTCTTCCACTTGAGTTGCTGTTGCATCAATACTGAAAGATCATCCAAGGAGTTAGTATTCAATTTTCAATATCGGTTGAATTTGATGTCAAAATATTTAATCCAAGGCAATTATTGCGAAGAATTCCTCTAGTGACTGATAACAGCAGAACATTTACTTTGCAGTGAAGATTTGACAAAAGAAAATCCAACTTTTTAGTAGTCTTTAATTTTTTGATTTGGCGCAACAAAATATAAAGTTGGATATTTATTTTTATGGAATAATGAAGTAAATAATAGAAGTGGATTTGCTACGAAAAAAAGATTGTATGTTTTTATTGTATGAAAACCAAATGATCTCATAGAGTGTTAGATAAAAGGTAGCTTTACCATAACTGGTTACAGCGAAGTAATGGGAGTTATGGGTCTTTCCTTGGTACATAAAAGAACAGATATGCTCAATTGAAAATGGTCTGAACTGAAGTACTCAGCAACATACTCATGATATTCAGTTGTGATCAAATGTTAGGTGTGTATCTTTCTTGCTTCTGTATGAGACACATTTTTAAAGTTCTATAGCACTAAATGGAGAAGAAAATACTAAAAAAATAAATATTTTATTCTTTTTTTTTGTTTACATTACTATATGCATTTTAGGATACTGAAATCACACCTCAGTCTGTGTATATTTCACAGGATACACGTCACCAGAGTTCTAGAGCCCTTTACCATCTCCTGGTTCCCTCCTTCTTTCCCTCCCCCTCTCCTCCCAACCAGTAGCCACAATACTGCTTCCTGTGAATTTAGTTGAGGTTTGTGTGTTCCTATGTTTGTTTTGTTACATTCCATATATGAGTGAAACCATCCTGTGTTTCCCTTTTTCTTTCTGGCTTATTTTGCTTAGCATTATCTTCACGAGTTTCACCCAGATTTTTACAAAGGGAACAGTTTCGTCTTAAAAAAGTAAAAATAGCTGCGTAGAATTCCATTGAGTATATAGGCGACTATTTCTTCATCCAGTAATATGTTTGAAATTCATTAATATTTTCCCATTTTTGTATTTTGGGATTCACTGTTGAATTTTGTTGATAATGGTTTGATGATAAAGATAGGTTCATCATCAAATTTTCCCTTTTGAAGGTGACTGCACGATACCGAAGTTCCAGAATATCTGGTTTAGAGAAATCTAAATTTGATTCACTCTAGGATTACCTCTCAAAGATTCTTGAAATAAATAAACGAGCAAATCTTGATAACATATCTCCTTCCTCCCGTCCTCCCTCCCTCCCTTTCTCTCTCTCTCTACTTAAACTTCCTTCTTTACTTTCTTCCTTCCTTCGATTTTCTTCCTTTTCTCATCATCCCTTCCCCACCATCTCTGAAAGTTGGATAAAGCAAGATAACGCCCAATTCTTAAATCTAGATAATGAAGATATTTATCAAACCAAGTGGGTTTCTAGCACAAAATAAAAGACATTTTATTTTTCTTTGTATATTTAAGTATTAAGAATGGTTTGAGATTTAGGACATTTGGATCACATTTTTTTTTTCTACTGATTTACTCAGCTACAACTCCTGTGAAGACTCAGCAAGTTGATATACAGCTAGAGTTCGTTACCCTTCAAAGATCCAGGTGTTCCTGGAAACAACACCCACTAGGAAACTTAACTCTCTAAAGAAATGAATTCAGTTTATTACAATAAATAATATTTGAGAACACACTATGTAGGAGAAGCTCTACTAAGCTTTAGAAAGAAAACTATAAACTGGATGTTATTTTAGCTACTGAGAAACTTAGAATCTGTTACAAATAAAAACATTTTTATTAAAAAGTAAAAATGTATAATTTGTATTCTATATTATATTATTCGACTAGTGTGGTTTTTTCTGTTTCTTAAATAAGCTTTCTGGCATTTTATACTAGAATTTTGGGTTATAAAAGAGACATTCCTATTTTATTAGTTTCAAGATGTGAGAGAAGAAGCATCATTATTACACAGGATATTTTTTGCAAGATGAAAATATCCTCAGGCTGGGACTAAT
The DNA here is from genome assembly GCA_004363575.1 of Solenodon paradoxus. Lineage (NCBI taxonomy): Eukaryota > Metazoa > Chordata > Mammalia > Eulipotyphla > Solenodontidae > Solenodon > Solenodon paradoxus. Next base: position 287,551 of record RJWH01001421.1, on the reverse strand, counting down.
GGATAATAGTGGAATTAAAATAAGTAAAAAGTGAAACTGTGATGAAAGAGAGCTGAATCCCACATAGACACATTAACTGGTGTTGAAGGACACATGATAACAATGTTAGTTTGTTCTCAGTACCAGTTAGCAGGGGGTAGGAATGGGAAGCCCATATAGCCATGGGGGGTGTGAGTCATTAAGGTGACTTTCCTGAAACTCTTTTTTCAAATCTCTGCATTAAAAATAGATGAATAGACCCAAGTAGTACAGGTTTTAAAAAATAAAAGAACAAAACTGTAAAATGAATTTTTCTATAACACAGTCCTTAATTATTTTGCTGTGATTTAAAAAAATGCTCAAAATTAATGGAAGGAGAAATATTATTTAATTCACATATAAGAGAACAGGATATAAGACTTAGATAAACAACTCTTCAGAGCTATAGGACAAAATAAAACTAAATTATAAAACTTCCTTCCTGCTACCTCTACTCGCTTATATAATTAGATGTGACTAAGGGCAAGAATATTTGTGGTGTAGGTGGTAGAATGAAAGTGATGAGTCTGGAATGTCCTCTTTAGATCTGAGTTCATAAAGAATATCTTTATGGGTGTAGAATTATGGGGAAGAAGTCTGTCATGGAGTAAGTTTGCACAACATTGCAATAAACAAAATAAAATAGACCTGAGTCCTTAACATGATGGTGTGTACTATACCTCGCCAAGTAGGGACCATAGTACAAAGTACTCCTCAAACTAGTGAACATTTAACTAGGGACACTTGGAAGAACTCACAGTAGAAACAAGTCTTTGGCTAGAGTTGTAGAACTACTATGTGAGTATTAAGCACCTGGAAAATAGAATGGTTGCTCTTTATTGCAGGGGAAAACAAATGAAGTCAAATGAATGATATCCTATAACTTCAACATGGAGTTGGACTTGATATGTGTGGTTTTATTCTGTGTGATGTATTACATTCTCTTTTCCTACCATGGCTCCACCTACCCTCTTTCACAATTGTTAGTTAATTGGAACTGGAAACTGAGAATCTGAGGGAGTAAATATATTATCTTGGTAAACTGGTAAATTTAGATTGGTACTGTCTATTTATAATTTTTTAGAAGCTTGAATTTTGGATAAAAATGAATTACAACTGGACTACACTAAGGAATGAGCTGTATCACACAATTAATTCATTGCTGAATTCAAGGGACACCATCACATGGTGCTCTTATAGTACGATAATGAAGCTGTGACCCCTTCTTAGAGAGTTGAGGTTTGGTAGGAAAGGCAGACCCATGAACTAGTAATTTCAATGTGATATGATTAATAAAGGCACATCTCTTTCCTTTTTTGTGATATTCTCTCTCCTTAATTCCATGGAAACTAGGTTTTCAATTCTACCCACTTATACTCATCAAAAATTTTAAGACTGAATTTCATTGTATGTTCCTGGTGAAGCATTTTCTAGACCTCTTGTCTCTGACCGCATCTGGAATTCATCGCTCATAGCACTTTGCCTTTGATCCATCAAACCCTTTTTCAAAGTGTGACTTGCATTATGATTTGTGATTTATCTGTCCATCTCTCTCCTTGTTTAGGAGTTCTTGGGGGATAATGCTGTCATGGATTTTTGTAATCACACTGTCCAAACAGTGCTTTACTTGGATATAGCAGAGCCTCAGTAAATGTTTCTATTTATTTGGGAAATTAAAGGAGAAAACTAAAACAAACCTTTTGATGTTAAATTTTACTAATGTTTTAAAATCATTAATAACCTGAACTGAACTGTATAGCATTAAGAAAATTCTTAGATGCAAAATAAGGATAGAATATTCTTTGTGTTTTATTTTGTATCTCCTCTCTTTTGCCAGAATTTGAAGAAAGTCAGGGGAAATAAGATGTGGACTCTTTAGCCCTGTAGGAAACCCATAAGAGCCTTCTCATGGACTAACAATCGAGTTCAACGACCAGACAATTTTAGCAATTACAGAGAGAAAATGAAGAGTAGAAGTCCTGTCTAGAGGCTCTTAACCTGGCTTTTTAAAAATCGTGAACTTTAGCTAAGTCCCAGGAGCCTTTGAGTCAGGTCTGGGGAAAATAGGATTATTTTAATCAGTTGTAATTAAATCAGAAAAGGTATAGGTATTTACTGTTGTCAAACCTTGTCCAGAATCTGTAGACTTGCAAGTGATTTAGCTAGAGGAAAGGATATTTTTAAAAATTTGTTTATGAATTAAAATTACCTGAGCCTTTATAAAAATTGTTAAGTAGGAAACTGCAACTGTAATATATGTGATTCTTGAAAATTTACGATAATGGGAAATCTAGTCATTTGTCCATTAATTATCAGACTTGCATAATGCAAGGCAAGTCAAAAAGTGTAAATATATGGTCCTCGATATTTTAGATTTTAAAAAGGGGCGATAGAAGCAACGCAACGTCTCAGGTAAGCACATGAATAAATGCTCAACCAATGTTCTTTCCATGAAAATATTTAGGGACTGGAAAGATTTGTCATAGCTGTGGTCATTGTGGATTTCCTGAAACCTGATTTTAAATCTAGATATTCTCTGAGAGAATTATTTAAAGCCAGGTTCAGCACATTTTTTTTCCGTCAGGAGCCAGATAGTTGATACAGGTTTTGCAGGCCCTACAGTCTGTATAATAATTATTTAACTCTGCTATTTCAGGGCAAAATAGTCATAGATTATACATAAGTCAATGTGTCTGGTTGTATCCAATAAAACTTTATTTACAAAGACAGTGAGTAGCCTGATTTAAAGCATTGCTAGTGCTCTAACTCAGTATTATCTGCGCAAAGCCACTGAATATCAGGGTAGACATCTATAGTTTGATATGCCCATGAGAGCAGTCCCCACCCTCACAATGCGATGAGGAGTTGGAGCATATAAGTCTTCCTTTGACTGAGGATCTTCTTTTCCTGTGTCAATTCTTCCTTTCATTCTGTCACTAAATTTGTCTTTGGCCTAAACTAGTTGACTTGTATTTCTACTTGTTGCTCCTGGGAGGATCTCTCCAATGCAAATGAATAAGTACCACTGAGTGAAGATGTGGCTGAAAGGGACTTTTGCTTAGCAGGTTAGGCCAAATTGAAGATCCTGTGGACTTGTTCCTCAGTTGTGGCCTTCCTGAGCTTCCACAGCTGGGGGAAGCAGAGAGTATCCCCTGTGGAAGTGATTTTTGATGAGCAATCATCTTTCCCTTGTAGGAGTCCCCCAAAGCGCTTTCCAGGTAATGCTACTCTCCAGGAGATATTTGGCGTGCTTGCCCTACATTCAAACCATGGGCTGTAAAGTTGATCACTTCTTTGTGCTGTGCTGGAATTCACTCTGACTTGGCCACTCTCCAAATGTTTTAAATATCCTAATCCCTCTGGGAAACTTCGGTAAAGAAGAATATGCTTTTTCTCAGAGCAGTCATTGGTCCCCTTTCACAACTCTCAGCAGCATGGTCTCTGGGAAAATTTCAGCAGAAATGAGCAGATGGACTTGTTTCTTCCTGTCTTTTGAATCACTGTCTGCTGCGGCCCTGCTGTGAGTCCTTCCCGCCCTCTCTCCTGTGGTTGGCAGGGTTCTGTTTAAAGTGAAACTTTGAACAACCTAAATCCCTTCACGATTTCAAGGGAACGCTGACTGGGTGAGGAGAAGTGGGTGAGAGAATATCCTAAAGAGGATTTTCTTGGTCAACATTCACCCAATCCAAAATGCACACAGCTCAGCATGTAGTGTGTTTATTGAAACAACTCTGTGGTTTGTCAAACTGAAGTTAAGTTGATGTTGACTCTTTCACCGGGCACTCCCATGGAAAACAAAAACTGTGGGCTGATGGCACATAAACAAGTGACTAATATGCATTCAACGTGAGGGTAACTGAAGTCAAGTCAAAATAAAAGCTGGAGAGAGCTCTAATTATTTGTCGGTCCTACTGCATGATTATTTGAACTTGTTCCGGTTAATGAAATCTGTCAGTCCATATTGGGTTAGTGATTTTTTTTAAAAAAAGGGAATGAGATACCCGCTTCATTTAACTTGAATATAATTTGTGCCATATAATAACAAATGATGATTTAGGAGGGGATTTCCAGGTAGGAATATCAAGATGTGTTCTTCGAATTGGACCTTAAGCTACAATCCTATGTGGTAGGTATTAGCCTCAACTGAGTAAAACTAGGCTTAAAGCAGTCAGATAATAATCTTGGACACACCGGTGGCAAGTTATGGATTCACAGAACCCAAATTTGTGGACACACCAGAAACAGTGCGTATTACTAGAAAGGAATAGAAGGATCATCAATTAACTGGCCTTTTTTTCTTTTAGTTGAGTCCTTTTGAGACTACATCTTAATCCCACAAAGTTTGTATTATTGCTGAATGCAAGTGCAAACAGATAATACACAGTTTATCTGAGGGCCTGAAGTCAATGCTTTATTCTCCAGTGAACTGGATTTTAATCAAGGCCATATCTGGAGACATTTTCTGTCATCATAACTGGGTGGGGGTGGCTCCAGACATCTGGTAGCTGCTAAATATCCTACACTGCACAGGGCAGTCTTTTTCCAGCAAGAATTGGTCTCTCAAAATGTCACTAGTGCCAAGTTGGAGAAATTCTGCTCTAAGATGCTCTGGAAATTCACAGCAAAACCATGGAAAGACTGCCAACTTGGTCAAGCAGAACTATAGAGCTCATCTCCCCAGAGAATTCTGTCTTATCTCTGGCAGCTCTCAAGTATCACCCCGGCAGCACATGTCTCCAACAGCATTGGTCTGTGATGTTGCTGACTATTCTAAAAGAGTTGAACTGACATCAAATTGGAACCCCAGCCTTTCAGAGGAGAGAACTTTGGTGTCCATGTTGTTCCTTGGTTCTTACTTCCTGTTCTTTGGTGGACATGTTCTTTCTTCTTTTTTTACTCTTACACTAAAAATTTTTTCCTTAAAAAATGGGGACTTCTGAAATAATGTCTCTTCTTTTGAAACACAGCATATGCTTGTTTAAACACTCCATGTGGCCCGAGTTCCAAGCAGGGCTTTTCACATTTGTTTCTCATCATTTTTGACAATTAGCCTCCCTTATTTCAATAAACATCTCACTCTTCAAGAGTAATTCTTAAGTACCATTTATCTTTCTCTGGGTGGAGTAAAGATTTCCCACGAACAAGCATTTCACATTTGTCTTTGCAAAATGTTTTTTTCCAAGTGCTTAATTTAACCCTATGGGCAAACCTACCAGGCAAACCCCAAAATATATACAAAGGAATACAAATAAAAAGGATGTTTTGAGAATGATATTCTCCTCAACGTTCATTCATGCTAATTCTTTAATTTCCACATTAAGGAATGTCTCCTGCTTCTGAAAAGAGTCATGGCTTGTCAAGACAAGCCAATAACATTCTTGTTGGGCAATCTTCCAGGAAATAAAACTATATTTTAACCTAATATATTTCTATGAATACTTGAGTTCAATAAGCTTTCACTATATCATCAATTTAGCAATTGAAGAAAAAATAAGAGAAAGTAGAAATAATTTGCAAATTACATTAGGAATAAATTTGACTGGTATAACCTTTCTTTTAGTGATCAGTTAATTTAATCAAGTAACATCATTTCCAAATGCTGGAAAAGTATGGTAATGCTTATTATTTTAACTGAGTAAAAAAATTATGTCTAGGATCATGCTAGTTATAAAATTACCTTTTTATAGAATTACTTCTACATTGATGGTTAGGAGATTGCTTATAGTCTGTTTCCCAAAAATATTAAAATACTTGAGTGTAAATAAAGACGAAGTCATAATCTCCCCACTTAATCTTAACTTTATCAAAACCAGACAAAACCATGAAATCTAGTCTTCCTCTTTCCCACTACTTCACTGTTCCTATCTTAGAGTCATCCTTTGTGTCTATATTGCTTTTCAAGAGAAAGGAATTCCAAAATTCCAAAAAAATTAACTTGACCTCATTATGAGTGGTTACACAGAACAATACTTGCCTAAGGCTTTGCTACCAGAGTTGGCCCTGACAGTATCAAAAGAAGGAAATGCCTTGAGCTTTCAAGTTTTGGAGACTGGTTGAAACTGACTGGTGATATATTTTGACCCCATTGGCCTGACAACTGAGAAACAGGATTCTGACATTTATGTTGTTTTCCTCATTGAAGATTATGTGTGTGTCTATAAAATGTATAGTCAATTATAATATCTATTGGCAAACTCAGACAAGAGATATAATATATAGCAGAACTGGTCATCATTTATTCGTCCTCCAAGGAACATCTTGACTGAAAACTAATTATTAATTTTTTCATTCTACCTTGTAACGTTTCTCTTCTCTACCACCTCTTTTTTCTTCACTTTAATCTTCATCTCCTTCATTTTCTCCCCATTCTCCTTCTTCTACTCCTTTTCCTTCTCTTCCTTCTGGTCTGCCTCCTCATACTCTTTCTTCTTTCTATCTTCCTTCTCTTCCTTCTCTTCCTCCTCCTTCTTCTCTTTCTCTGTCCTCCTCCTCCCTTACTTCTCCTCTTTTTCCTCCTCTTCATCCTCCTCTTCCTCCTCCCCATTTTCCTCCCCCCATTCTTCATCTTTCTCCTCCTCCAGTTCATCTGAAGTCAAAATGAGGAACTTTAAAGATATATCTAATATTTTACCTCCAATACAGTGCATATTTATGAAGAAGTGTGTTACGGTCTGGATTTTTTCGTTTGTGATTTCAATTTGCATAGCAGTCTCTTCCTCTCTGGTGAAATTAAGTCTTCAGATTTCCAGTTGGCACTCATTGAGTCCCTCTGCTGTGCTCCCCTTGGGGGATGGAAATGTCTCAGGTTGTCTACAGTGACTTCTCTCACTTAGCAGGGCACTACTGTTCCAAGGGAAACTGCCAATTGGCAGTCAGACATGAGTAGTCCAGACAATTAGCCGGCTTCTGTTCAGTTCTTGGTCTTACTGACCACTGTGACTGCAGAGTAAGTATGTCATTTGGATGAGATAGGATTTTAGGCATATGAAGTAACTGGCCAGGATCCAGTGGCAACTAAAAGGTGGCTGGGGGTAGAGCTTTTGTCCCCTACCCCAAGCTCCACATGCCCTTAAAACATACCAGCTATATAAAAATCTAATTTACAACCAATAGTGGACTGGCTATGCCTGAAAACTCATAACAAATACATAATCCTTCTCATCTAAAATTAATTGCTTTTTTCTTATGTAGAAATGTGGAGACTGTCAATGCCAATAGCTTAAGAGGGAATATTCTTCAGATTAAAAAAGATAATTAATTATAGTTGATGTTCACTTGTTCACCAATATCTCCATGGTCATATGGAGTTCCTTAGATAACAGAGCTTCTGAGTAAGAGTTTACAAAAGTGAAAAGTTACAGACGTCTTATAGTTTCAGGTATTATAAGAGGTAAAGCAAGCTATCTAACTAGAGGCATCTTGAATAACCAGAAGAGACATTTGGGTAAATCTAGATTTTTGACAGAATGCTTGTAAGCACATGTAGAAAAAATAATCAATGGTTTTTAGAAATGCCATGGACTCATTAAAAATAAATCCTACTAAAGAAATATCACTTCCTAGCAAATGAACTTGGGTGAGTTGCAGGTAAGAAAAATGTTATCGGTGTAAGTGTTCCATTTTAGCAGAACGTTTGACAGTCTCAGTTGAGGTCATTGAACTTAGAAAACCAACCTGACTTTTCCATTAACAGTTCTATATGCTTTCATAATTCATGGGGCCTTTCTGACTAAGTTTCTTCATCTATAAAAAGGCATATTTGTATTTTCAATATCATTGCAAAATTTCTGAAAGTCTGAAAGAAAGGTTAGGAATTATGATTTGGATGAAATTCCAGTTAGAAGGTTTCATAGTGAGATTTAAAAAAAAGAAGGCCCAGAATTGGTGCAACTATGAAAAGTAGTCTAGAGATTCCTCAAAAAATTGAGAATGGAAGTTCCATATGATTCCATCAAACTTCTTTGGGGTGGGGGGAGCAGGTTATTTACCAAAAACTGCCATAAAAACAATAATTACAGAGATACTGGGAGTTCCACACTTATTGCAACATGATTTAGAATAACCGACAATGGAAACAACTTAAGTGTCTATCTCAGATGAATAGATAAAGAAGATCTGGTATAGATACAAAATGGAATACTACAAGGCCCTAAAGAAAATGAAATCCTAATTTTGTGACAATAGGGATGGAACTTGAGATTATACTAAGTGAAATAAGTTAGAAAGAGAAAGACAAGTACCAGATGATGTCACTTTAATGTGGAATATAAAGAAATAAACAGACAAAACAAAGGTGAACTTTTGCACATTGACAATAGATTTGAGGTTAACAGCTAGAATTAGGATCGGGGGTGGAAGTAAGTTATGATGGGGTTCAATGGAGAGTGATGGAGGACTATTGGCAATTTGGTGGCAGATGTGGTGTTTTATATATTTGATAGTGAACCTGAACATCTAAATATTATTTTATAAATAAAAACTGTTCTAAAAAGGAAAACTTCGAAAGAAACAAAGAAATAACAAATAAATATTTGTTACTGAAGTAATGTCAAAGTAAAAGAATTCTAGTGGGTGTCCCACACAACTCTAAATTTTCTTCTATTCAACATATTATCAATATGTTTTGTAGAAATATAGAGGTAATAATTATTAAAGCTATACATAAACATGGGGAGATAGCTTCCAATTAATAGCCAAATTATCAAAATGTTTTATAGCAGTAAAGCTGGGCCAAAAAAACCCACCAGGTTTATTATACATAGACATAAATTTCTACCTTTAGATGTATAGAATATCAGTAGCATCATTATAGGATTGGTGCCAAATCTAATAACAATTCAGGGAAACAAAAACACTGAGAAATTTAATTGAATATGAGACAAATGAGAGAAAATTTTAGATGATTTTTGGAGTTCTTCTAGTTGTGCAAATATTTTACTTATTTCAATTAAGCAAATGCTCTTGGGATTTTTTTAAATCCTTGCCCTGTGCAACTCACATTTAACTTGGAGTAATTTTGCTATGATGTGATCTATGCTATGATAAAGTTCGTGAAAGAGACTGTTGGAGTAGAGAAAAGAACTTGAATAAGACTTTTTTGAAGGTGTGTATATGTGTAGCTGTGAATGTACCTGTACAGGTCAGTAGACACTTGAGACAGAGTATAATGAATTGGGTCTTGAGGAATTAATTTGATTTATCTAGTTGGATTACGAGGGTGAAGGACAGACCATATAAAGGAAACCATGTCATGGAAACACATGACATGTTCTAGGAGTAGGAAATATTTTATTATGGCCAAGACATAGACTTTTGTGGCCTGTGAATCAGATTGTGAAAATATTTTGATATAAGAAATTGTTTGAACTTCACCTTGCAAGTTAAAACACCACAGATTTTAAATTGCAGTGTTAGCACATTTGTGTTTTTTAAAAACAACTTTAAGTGCTCAAAGCTGAGCTGACTCCTGGTGGAAGAGGTTAGGAGCAGTAAACATGTTAAATAGGTTAGTCAGTAGTCTTTGTAAGAGACAGCAATCTGAGCTGATCTTGTTTAAGCACAATACAGAATTGATTGAATAACATAACCAAAGGCAGATGCAAAACTGGCTGGAATGCAATGTTCCTTCAACTAAATTTTAAAACTTAACAAAACAACACCTGCTCCCGCACCCTTCCCCACCAAACAAAACAAAACGCCAGGGAAAATCTGGCCTTCATAGTACTGTATAAGAATCAGTGACCTGAGTACCATTTGAATTTTTTTTCTGTCTCTTATTTTTACTTCTGTGTCAGCTTCCTCCCCTCATACAAGTTCATTTTATTGGTTTAATCTGTGACTATAGTTAGATAACTCAACAGAGAGTTTCAACAGACTTGTGTCAAGTCTGTGGGCCAGGTTTGGGCCATATGCTCATCCAAGGACAAATCACTGAGGTCATGGCATGGGATATTTTGACAGATTTGAGATTCATCTGCTTATTAATATCTATCTCTAACTTCTTAATTGATAACAGAATCCAGACTTTAATGATATAGTGGACCTAATATCATTCAATTGATTATATTAGATTTAGTTAGGCATTCTTATTATACATATGTTTGAGACTAGAAGTATCCAAAATACTCACTTTATTCTAAAGAGATTCCAAGGCAAGAGTACTGAGAGAATTTTGAAAAACCTATTTGCTTTCTTGATAAAAGGAATTGAATTTGATTGGGACTGCAGTCTTTCTTCCTTTTGCTTTTCCTCATGCCGTTAGAAACATATAATTCTTTGACCTGCATAAGGATAAGGGAGTTAGACCCTATTTTCTCAAAAAGAGAGGGTGTATAACATAGACGGTTACTGCAGAAACATCGCAAAGGTGGCAGAAACCCCAATATGAATTTGCTATAGTGCTCTCAGGAAGAACCATGGGATCTGGACAAGGATATTTAAAATGGAACTATAGAGAAAAGAGTTTATAAGAGTCATAAAAGAGAAAATCAAAGGGATTTCATTCTCGTTAGGTTTATAATGACTTAGTGCTAAAGATCACACACAGTTTAATGACTAAAAACTATGGAGAAGTGAAATTTTAGTCACCAGCAGAGTATCAAATGTAAGGAAATAAAGGTTCTAGTTATCTTCCTGCCTGATCTCTATCTCTACCCATTCACTCACCCATCTATCCACCCACCCACCCATCCATCCACTCATTCATCCATCATCTATTTATATCTGTTTACCTATCTATAATATGATCATCCATCATTTACCTATCAGCCTCCTTTCTAGATATTAAGCTTATTATATCTCTACCAAATCTTGTTTTTAGAAAAATATTGGTAATGTATGAAGAAATTTTCATTATAGACAAGATAAAATAAATGCAAAATAAATTAAAAATGGAAGCAAAAGTCAATAATAAGAAGACTAATGCCTGATCTGATACCCTGTACGCATCGTTGTTGGCCAGTAATATTACTTGAATGATATATGGAGAGAAGAGGTTCTTAAATATTGATTTACAGATTCTAGTAGCTAATTAGGAGGAGACTAAACTTAGAGTGGTCACCATGCCAGTGTGGTAAAAGCAAAGCAGATAAATAAAAAAAAACCCAAAAAACCCACAACTTATAGTTCAATATAACATCAAGGTTTGGAGCCAGGAAGAGTAATAGTCCTATGCTACCCCATGGTATTTAATTATGTTAGGAATGCTATGTCAAGTTCTGGAAACCATACTTTACAAAGGATAACTATCAGTTGCATAGCTTCTTGTACATATTATATTCTTAATAGAAACCTGTAGAATTAATACAAGTTTAATGAATGCCTGAATGGTTGTAAGAACTGGATAAATTTTGCTTATAAAAGAGAGGCCTCTTGTTTCCTTCAATAGGCAGTTTTATGTTGATTATCTATCTGTGAATTAACTGTGAGTTCCATGAGGGCAAGGGTTTTGTCTTGTCTTTGTAGCTCCAAGCATGTAGTACCTGGCACAGAAAGATAGTTCAACCATGGAATGAATAATGGAGCATCTCTCAAATATTTAAAGAATTGTGTACGGAAGATGAACTAGGCTGATTTATAATTTACCTTAATATAATTTTATCTCAGAATAAGATGGAAACATAAGTTGATCTAAGGATTCCAGGCAGGATGTTTATCATTGCATAACCACCAGGGAAAGATATTTAAAGAGAATTTTTGCTTGTTTTTGTGAAACGCAGAACTGCATTATCTTGGGTGATGTACAAAGAGCTCAGCAACTTGTAGTCTTTCTTTGTCTTTAATACTAGTAGTAGGGTAATTATGATGTTGCTGCCCAATTTAACACTGTCTGTGTACTAGAATAGAGGATTCTTGTTTGTTGGTCCTGTCAGAGAGGAATAAACTTGATCAATTTCCATGCCACATTTAATTATCCGATCTTACAAATGGAAGATTTTGTGAAAACCATGAAGAGAAAGATTGCATTTTCCACGTTTTTTAGCTTGCTCTCTCTCTTCAGAGATAGCATATGATTGTAGTTAAAAGTTTAGGCTCTGGGGTCAAATTTTCTGAGTTCAAATTCTTCCTTCACCACTCATGTGATCCTGGGTCAATCACTTATACTTTTATGCCTCTATTTTGTCATCAGTAAAGAAAAACAATAACATCAATAATGTATAATAATAATACCACCCATATCATAGAGTTATGAGGAATAAATAAATGAATTCATACAAAGTATTTATAAGTGACTGACACAGTATTCGCCGGATATTAGCTGATATTTTTTTGCTCACTGATGTTTTCTGTGTGTGTGTGTGTGTGTGTGTGTGTGTTTGTGTGTACAATGAATTTTCTAAGCAAATGTATGCATTTGTGAAAATTTTTTTAAACTTAGGTGTGCTGTTTTAATATGTTATTATCATAAGTAGGGGATGGACTGACTAAAAAGAAAAACCAAATGCGAAAAGTAGAATTGGTAGAGATTAAGCTAGACCTAAAGGCACCGAAGACATGAAAAATTACAGATGATGTGGGTCATTAATAAGAGTAGAGCAGAAAGCAGGCTTCCAGCATTTGCGAAGAATTACTCTTGGAAACAGATAGGATGAAAATGTGGTATGAGTTTGTGAGGAGTTTATGTATGTATCTGATCCTGGGCCAAAAGCAGATTCCAGGCGTATCCACAGAGTTGCTCTCACATGTGACTGTCATGGAAAACCCACACTTCATTCTCTTTCTCCAAGTTATTCAGTTGTCCAACTGAAATGTTCTTGGAAACAAATAGGCAGAACACTGCAGAAATGAGAAAAAAAAATTTAACAGAGAAAGAGTTTCATCTTTGTACTCAATAGAGTTTGGATTCTTCAGGATTTATTTACCATATTCTGATTAACATTCTAATAACATTAAAATAATTTATCTCCCCCTTAAAGTATTTTAATAGTGCCACCTTATTCAAAACTACAGCTAATGTTACACTCAAAGGAACCAGAAAGTAAGTGGAAAGTGTCAGCTCTGAAGAGAGTTAAACTGGGGAATCCAGCCACAAAAATTCCAAGGAATCAAATGGCTGCTTGTGGTTTTTCCCTGGGTTTTAAGGAGAATGTGCTACAATCTGAAATCATATCAATTTGCAAGGCTTTTCTATTTAGAATCAGAGCTCCACAAAGATTTTAGGTGAGAGAAAGCTTTAGAAATCCCATTTTCACAGAAATCTGACCCCAGACCTGGCAAACAGTGACTCACCCAATCTCTCGCTGAGTTGGTCCCGTGACAAGCATGTCAGCACTGCACAGGTCAGCCTGTTGCATTGCTGGATAGATTTGATGGCAAAAATTCTCTGTTACGTAATTCAAATGACATTGATTTTTGAAGTCTGACTATTTTCAATATTGCATTTCTATAAAAACCCAAATTATGATGACATTGAGTTTTTATGGACCCTTGAAGAAATTTAAGAAGTTTAAAGAACTTCACAGGGATTTTTTTGCCCCACCTTCTAATCCCCAGGGTGCTGTGTCATATATGTTCCCAAGCAGATCCATCCCAGGTCTTCACTCTGGCTCTCTAATCAACTTGCCATGTTTCTGACTCCAGTTCAGATGTCATTATCATGTGTCTGTTCTGCCAAGTTGTTACTGATGATCAAGACCTTGGAATTGTCACTCTTTGGGCATTCATTCCAAGTGTAGAAAAACATTCCTGTGATTCTCTACAGCACAGGGTGCCATTTTTCACTCAAGATTTCTCAAAAATTTGGAATTATTTGCTCTTAGATATGGCTACCCTTCAAATCTTCACACCATGGGACTCTTGCAAAGCATTTCCTGTCATTTTCTGATTGGTGACAGGGTCAGTTTTCTAACAGATTGAGCCTTTGTGAGCCTCACAATCACTAGGCTAAAGAAGAGAAACACATTTACATTTCACTATAATCTCAGGTCTACATAATTCTAATTCCCACACTTCCTTTTTTTTTTTCTAGATAGTTATCCTGTGAGATTCAAGACCAATTATGTTAATCATTATCAATCCAACGTCAATAATAGCTTAAAGTCTTCCTCCTCCTCCTCCTTCTTCTTTGTAAAGGATATTGTATTAGGAAAGGTTCTTGTTGGAACTAACAGAAAACATTTAAACAGGAAACAAATTGTTTAGAAGGAAATTAGGAGATACTGAGACTCAGGCTCAGAAAACACCAAGACCTGAGGAACCAGAGCTGCAGCGGGGGGCCTGTTAGGGCCCTGGCATAGTCACCTTTGGTTATTGTGTCAATCAAGACTGCCAGGTGTTCTTTTCCTTTTGCCTTTAGATCCTAAAATGTGCTAATAAAAATTCCATTACGATAAAGAAAGTGTCTCTTCACTATCCAACGTGTAGCCAGTTGCCTCATGCGGGTATTGAACACTTGAAATGTGGCTAGTGTGCCTGCAAAACTGAATTGTCTGTTTCATACAAAAGGCATTGAAATAGCTACCAGTGACTATTAATTGCCATATTAGACAGTACAGCACTAATTTATATCAGAGTCTTATTTTGGGATTATCAGTCAAAATGTTTGCAGAAACCACTTTTCCAGGTAGGCAAAGTGCCAACTTTACCTCTAGTCCTTGGCTCCTACCTCTCTTGGTCTCTGTGAGCAATGACACCAAACAGCTCATTGGGTCAGAATAGGCAGCATCCACTCAGTAAGCATTGCCCACCATCCACTAGGATGACCGCAGTAGGTCCTTCCATTACTTGACAAGACTAGAAGCACCTGAGTGATGGGATGATGATCAGCTCAGGGAATCTACCCATATTCAAAGGGTTTTAGTTAAGTGTTATGACTCTGAAGTTAGAATTTCTAGATTCAAATTCTGACATTATCACATACCAGCTTGATGACCTTGTTTCTTAGCTCAGGCATTTGTATTTCCATTTCCTCATGGATATGATGAGAGACCTAACTCACATTGCAAAGACATAAATTCATATACGGCTCTGAAGAGAATCTAATATATAGTAAGTTCTCAGTTAATGCTGGTTTTTATTGTTATCAAAGCCACAGACATCCAAAGGATTTGAAATAAAAGATACAGTGGATACAAATATGTTTTCCTATAAAAACATGAATATGTATGTATACAGACCTACTATGAATAATAATAGTGACTCTAGAAATTAAAGAGGACAACAAATACTGTTAACTCCAATGGTCTGACTCCTAGAAGCAGGGTTACCTATATCCCAGTTTGACTGGGATTGTCCTCGTTTAGCACTATTGAAAATCCACCTCCCAGACCCAAGTCTAAGCTTTCACCTCCTCTGTATCTGGTGATACGCCAGTTGGTGCTGGTTTCAACTTTTCAAATTATGGTAACTTTTCCTAGAAGGGCAACTTTACCATCTTAGACAGTTAAAGCTCTATCGTGTATTGCAAAATAGTAAATTCTTTGATGATGAATCCTCTATTCTCTAAGTTGAAAGGTTAAATCAATTTTTTTAAGTCCCAAGATTGAGGTTAGACTGTGGAAGCACACATGATGAAGGAAGTGGTGCCAATGAGACTAATCGATGCCGACTCCGAAAAACCCACGAGTAGCCTCAGAAATTATTCCTGTCATGAGATTGAGGGGTTTTATTTTTATCAAAACAGAAACCAAAAAAAAAAAAAATACAGAAACACTCCATCACTCATTTTAATACACGGAGCTTGGCAGTGGTGAAAGAAACCACTCTCTCCTTGCATTTGGACATTAATTTCAATCTTGAACTCTCTTTAGACCTCACTAAGGGCCTTTTGCAGCCGTTCAGTCCTGTCTTAGGCAAGCTGTTTCTTTTTCCTTTGTAAAAAGAAGAAAAAAACCCACAATAATTCTAAATCCACAAAAATAATTTTGTTTCTTTTCAAGCAAGGTTATAAAGAAAGAGAAGAATCGTATTCTACCTTTAGGTGTGTCCCTCAAAGATATTGATCATCTAACCAACACAATTTTTCATCTGGTCGTAAGAGCAGGCATAACATATTTTAGTTCCCTATCATGCTATAGGCAGCAAATAAAAGAGTTATAATATGAATTATTCCATAGAAAAAAGAAAGACTGTCCTTTTTTTTTTCACATGAGATCAATGAAAGTGCTCATACATGCATGTATATACAAATTTTGCAAGTTTTTTGCACATGTGTTTCTCAAATGTCACTAACTTATAGAAAATAACAAATACCCTAGTTTTCTAGAAACCAAATCAATAAGATATGGAATCATCACTAATCAAGAGCCAAGTACTTTGAAGTACTCATAAATACCAGCTGGAAGGAGCATACCATCCCTACACTTAAATCTAAACACGTGTATAGCATGGTATTACTACTAAATTGAATATGTTAAGGTTCACAATTTCCTGCATGCAACTATACAGATGTATGCAATTTCTAGGCTGATAAAAAAAAAAAAAATTCTAGTTTGAATAAAAGATACTTCATCTATCTAAACTGTTGCTTTAATTTTTTTTTTTTTTGTAATTGACTCCCTGTAAGAATATGACTTAACTGTGCATACTTGTAAAGTGTGTTTTGTTTTGAATTAGTTTTGTGACAGTGGACGTGAATTTTTCCCAATACATGTACCTAATGGTTCCAGAATGGTGGCACTCATTTGTGAGATAACAGGTGAGAGGTGAGAGGAGCTTTCATTTGTGCTAAGGTAATATGTTCGTATGACAACCTATAAAAAGTTTACGTTAGCGCCATGCCTTACCCAACCATAGAAATCAGCATGAATCTGGAATATGTATATTTACTTACATTTTTCACCATCTTTTGTTTTAAGTGAAAAATGCAGAAAAATCTACCTCTATGCACAGAATTTACTCCTTAGAAATAGTAACTACTAGAATCAACAAAGAGTCGCTGATAGGAAGCCACTTTGTCATTTACCAAGAGAGCAAAGAATTAAGAAGAATTGTGGAAAAGAAGCCAAGGAGACTTCATTTCTCTGTTTCCTTCTAGCTGGGGAGATGAGATGGTTCCTGATTGTACGTTGCGTTAGTCTTGGAGTTGTTGATCTCATTGGGTGTCTTTAAAAGACCATGGGCAGTGCAGTGAAACCTCAGCAGTTGTTGGCCTTTCTTCTAGGTTTCTCTGTACATAAGCCCCCAACATAAAACTTCGAAAGAAAAATAATCTTCTGTAAAACTGCTTCTTCTATTTACTAACAAGTCTCTTCTTCCTTCTCCAGTCCCGTTTCTCACAAACACTTCATTGTTAAAACCGTCTCTGAAGGAAGAGACTGAAATTGAATTCTAATGAGTTAATATTCTTTGATAAATGAGAAAATCGCAGAAATTAATGAAAGTCTCTTGGGCCACATCCTGTTGTTTTAGAAGTTAATTACAAGGGCTCATTATCAAGGGGAATCATATAAGCATATATTCTATTAATCACCAGGGGCCTGTGTGAAACAGAATCTTTTCAGTGAACAACAATCTTAAGTGCTGGAAAGACCAAATTTACTATCATGCAGACAGACCTTAAACCTAGTTAATGTCATCATGCAATATTCCTTCAATAAAATCAATTAAAAATATATACTTATGCAATGCATTAATAATTATTTAAAAAGCAAAAATTTTCATTTTATATGGCTATTTTCTTTATAAAAAACCACAGAAAGATTGTTTTGCTTAAGTGTCTAATTGACTAATTCCTCTTCTTTCATGATTTATATTTTTACACACCCATGCAAACATAAATACATGCCACATACACTAATTGATATAATATTGATGTCACAACTGGGAGTGAATAGTTAATTCTGGCACTCATTTTGTAACTGATCATGAGTAATGAACTAAGTCTTCATCCAAGTTGTAGTGTTTTCTGTTTTCAACACAGCTATTTAATCTCTGGCGTCACCTATTCTTGAGTAGTAACGAAGTGCAAAGTCTGGTCAAATGATTAAACCTGTTCATTAGAAAATCACTTGACATTTATTCTTTATGTTTTCCTCCCATGAATATCTCTGATGGTGAATCAAAGTTGTAGTTTAAGCCCTGAAAGAGAATTTCTATTAAAACAGACAACAGATGTGAATATAGAAAATAACTAGATCAGAGATATGACCTCCATTAGTGAGATTATTTGCAAACACAAGGCATGTAGACTTCTGTTATTTTTAACTTTCATCAGTATAACCTTCTGGGTGGAGGAGGAAATAACACTAAAAAATAAAATAAAGAAGGGAGCAGCAGTGGTAGAATAGTGTCATCTGAGGAGTAGAATGGGATTTAATAAAAAACAATTTCACACAACTTTGAGTACCTTATTTATGTAGGTTCTGACAGGAGCGCTGAGGATAAAGGAAGCACAGCATGTGATGATGTCTGCTTTGAGACCAGAGGAGAAATCTAAATTATAAAATAACTGTAATAAAGAGAAATATGAGATTTCCAGGAGACACTGTCAACTTGTTTCTTATATATGTTGATACAAACCATTGATGCCCTTCTAAAACAATATGAATTTTCAGAATTAAATAATGATCCGAGCAATGGCTGCCTATTGTATTAAATTGAAACAATTTGGAAACAATCCAGACTATTGTTGATTCTTAAGATTTTGTCCACCCTTGTGCAGACAAGTTGGAAGCAGTTCTGTTAAAGAAGCAGTAGCACACAAGCAATGAATTTGAACCTGAGATTTTTAGCACATTGCTACATAGCCACTTAGAGTCACTTACTACCACTTTGAACTCTCTCATTCCTTAATGACCAACATTCATGGCACAAGTTGTTGACTGACAATCCCAACCCAAGTAAATACAGATTAGTACTACTTAGTCCAGTCTTCACAATTCTTTAGGTGCAATTTGGAAATCTCATCTGAAAAGACAGAGTTACTAGATTCTTGCTAACATAGCTCTCATGTTTCCTAAAATCACTGTTAAGGCTAGTGACAGCTGCCAACTAATGTCCCTATGGAAACAGAGGATGAAAAGGGTAACTGTTTTTATTTCTTTCTGATGTCTGCTAAGCAGAAACTCTAGGTGAGAATCTTTGCCTGTGCAAATTAAGAAAAGGGAAAAGTATTGGGCCTGTTCCTTAAAAACTTGCTTTTCAATTTAAGAGTATCAGCAGCATCAGCAATAAAGATACTTATTTTAGGACCTTGGGTATTTTCTAAACCTTATGCAATAATTCTGAAAGTTGCTTTTCTTGATAACGCATTTGTGTAAGGAAGAAGACCGCAGTTCAGACTTTCCCGGACCATATCCTCAAAGGCAGGGACCCCAGATCAAGTTCAAATGCTGCTCCAAATTCTAAATCAGAAAACAAATTACTCTTAACTATTTGGGAAACATAAAATATAGCTAGTCTATTCTATGAGTCAATAAGCTTGTGTTTTTATGCCTTCTTTTCTTTTCCTTTCTCTTTTTTTTGTGCTTGGCATGCACAACAATTTTATTTGGTGAGAGCACTGTCTTAGGAGACAATGCAAAGGATGTTTTGAAAATTGCATTTGTCCAAAGTTAATCCATGAAATAAAAGATAAATGTGCTTTTCTTCTTCTCTTAAAAGCTAGAGATAACCAAGTAAGTGAAAGGAATAAAGACACAAGAATAATATTTGCTGATTTTAATTTATTTCAATGAAAAAGTGGGTTTTATTTTAAAACAATCAGTTTTGTAATACAACTTTCAAAGTTATATTGTGGCAAGAGGTATGTTGTGTCTTAAAGTAATGTAATTTCATGGATAGGCACATTAATTAATTGGAAAGGGTAACATCCAGCTTCCTACTCTGATGAAATTTTTTAAAAAGACATAAAATAAAAATGAGTTAATAGCACTTAAGTGTGATCAAATTATTTTCACAGTGAATTAATGGATTCATGAGCAAAGCAAATTTTAAAAGGAGAATAAGAACATAAGAAGAAGGCAGTCATTCAAGGTGCAAAAGCTTGCGAAAATAACTCAGAAAGGGACTGCAGCGTAACAAAGCAGTGATTTTGATTATTTGTAATAGTGAGGGATGGAATGAAGAAGAGCACATATAATTGAAAAATAAGATCAATTCAGTGTTTCTTTTTCTAGTAACTTTCAACTTGTATCTTCTTATTATTTAAAAAAAAATCCTATCTGCCTGCAGGAAATAACTATTGAATGTCAGTGTATTTTCAACACATAATGACGACGGTGATGACAAATGATTCCAAAGAAATTAAAGACCAAAAGAGTTTATCCTGTTTTGCTTAAATTGTATCCCTTATATTCCGAGTTTTATTTTGTAGGCATAATTGATATCAAAGCGCTAACGTTGCTATCGGTTATTAGCGAAGACGTATTAGCCAACGAAGCAAAGAACCATCAGATATCCTGTACATACAGATCTTAAACCAAAAATTAAAAATCAGAAGAATTTTAAGATTATGCAGTTCAAAAGCTGAAAGATGCAGATTCTCATATTTCACATATGCATATTTGTAACTTTTGGGCCTCTTTGTAAACCGGCACTCTGGTTGGTTAAGAATAAGGAATGCATGTAATTAATGAAGCATTATTAAAACACTGAATTGAAGATGTTTTCTTGGAAATATTGGGAAATTCTGGGGCAAAGATTTCAGATTATGCATCACTTTCCAATAACATCATTGTCTGTTGTTTCCAGGACTGGTTACTTCTATGGAAAAACCTACATGTAGAATCACAGAACTAGGAAATTACTTTTTAAATTAAGTTTGACAAAGGCATATATATATATATATATATGCACATATATGTGTATATATAACACAAAAATTCTGAGCATGATAGTGATGTGAAGAAAGAATTATTTTTTAATACTTATTGAGATTAATTTGCTTCACGAAAGAATAAAACTCTGCAAGTGCAGGTTCCCCATTCCTTAGATATGTGTCAGTACACCCTGCCCTTCCCCAAATTACCAAGGATTCTTCTTTTTCACCTTTAATGCTGGCAGTGAATGCTAGCTCTGAACTGTATAAAAGTAAGACATTAAGGAAGCATTACATGAGCAACACATTTCATATACGGATTAGGTTTTGTGCAAGACCATCTTTTGACGGGGTGTGACTGTGATAGAATAAATTTCTGGAGAAGTTATTTAGATTGAGGAGCCTGGTTTAGAATGCAAATAAAATACTGCTTGATTTATCAAGAAAGTTACACTATTAAAATAAAAAATATAGTTTCACAAAGCAGCGTCCTTAGCAGTGTAGTAAAAATTGTGAGTGATGTAAAAGCAAGTGCATTAGAGAACATTCTTCGTATTATGAAATCGTACAGAAACTGATTATAAACTACTATCACTGCATGCAGAGGTGAGAGAGGGAAAGGGAGGAAAACTTCTGCAGAAAGCTTTATCCTATCAAATACAGTCTTTGTACATCTTCAAGATAAGAAACTAGTTCTAACTATTTAAAAGTGGAAATTTGTCTCTCTAATATGTTTGCTTTTGTGTTTCAAACAATCCTAATACTCGCTTGTCCTCAAGCAAAGCATGCAACCTGGCTTTCAACAGATAAGATTGAAGGGGAAAAACAACAGAAGCTTGAAAGAGCAGAGCTTTTATAGATGATGATAGAATCATAAGGAAACAGCGACTATCAATAAAGTGGATGACAATCTCCCATATGGCACAGGTGTGGAAAGTTATTACCAAGCACCTTATCACTGTGATAGAACTTCTGCCTGTGATTCTAAGAATGGAAAAATGAGAGTTGTAGTTTGCATGCCTTAGATTCTTTCATTCCATTATTCTAGGCATGTACTTGATGGTATTTTACACAATTTGCATTTGTAAATAAATCACTCCTAAAATCAACTTAATCACCACAGATATTTTTTGAAGAGCTACTCTAGGTCTGTGGGAACTTGCTAAAATCCAGATTCAGATTCATCAGATTTAGGGTTGGGTTAGAGATTCTGACGCTCCTGGGTGGTGCTGATGACGCTGGTCTGGGGACTACACTTGCCCTTTGAACAGGGAGTTTTGAGATCGCAATGCCTGCTCTTGTTTAAACGATAATTTGTAGCTATTAAAGTCATGACACATTTTTGTTTCATGCAAAAGTGATCTTCATTTTTTGTGAAAGCATCTGTAGGGTACATGGATGTGTATGAAGACCCCACAGGGAGGAGGAAACATCCACACAGGGACCCCTGGGCCGGGTGGCAGGGTTGACTCCAGCTACACGAAGCAGTGCCTTCTGGTGAATTCTGCACCTGTGGTTGTGGACACTGGTGGGAGTGATGAGGAACTGTTAAGTGTGCTCAGAAGGAAAAGGAGGCCAGGAAAGCTGTAACTGGTCAATCATAGTTCCCCGGGGAATTAAGCCAGCCTGTTTTTAAGCTGAGATATGCAGGGATCTTTAGGAAAATATTTTCCCTGATATTTTTGATGTGGGTAGAGTCAAGGGGTTAAGAGTCTTTCCATTCTGCATTTCCAGTGAATGTAAATGAGATCAAGATTTTCTTATAGAACCATCAATAGAAAATATTCAATGCAAAAATTCTTAGTATTGGTGTAAAATGTGGATTTTTTAAGTCCTTGTTTTGTGATGTTATATATTTTTGAGGTTAATGTGTGATAAATAGTGAGAACAATGATTTCTTTATGAACAGCTTTATCTTCTAGTGAGTATGGGTGAACTATGGTGCTGAGCTAATATAGTACTTTTAGTGACAGTTTGAAGGTTATGCAATGCTCATATTAAGTACGTTTGGTTACATACAGAAATGAAAGTGGAATCCTAGAAAGTCTGATAGTTTAAGTGTTTATTTATTGCAAGCACAGCATAAGCACATAAGCAGAAAACTATATGGATACACACTGGCATTGACTATAAACAAGGACATAATGCACAAATGTAAAAGAGATCTTAACATAGCATTATTCTGATTCTTCCAAAGAAACATAATTTCTCAGTGTTATGCAATTTCTATGTGTTATCTTGTTCTATAAAATATATCAGTATCATTTTATCTTCATACTGATTTTCTATAGTGTTTATTATAGAAAGAAAGATGAGATAGGAAATTATAAACAAATACATAATTAGGAAAAGAAACATTAATTTTTGCCTTTAATATCATTTAAATTATTTGAAAAATACTGTTGATGCAGTGAAGTAAAAAGACTTCTCCATTTTCTTCTCTTTTTCAAAGAATTTTCTTCACATTTGTATACATCATGAAGTTATACTAAAATGGTTATATGAGTAATTTGTGATTCACTACACTCATTGCCAACTCTCAAAGTAAATTTAAGATTTATGGCATAAAATTTCACATAAGGATGCATAAGTATTAAAAATTATATGACAGAATTAGTGACCACTGTTTGAAGTACTTTTAAAATAATTATAATAGTAATGATATTGACAAAGCATTCCCAATTTATCTGTTGACTATAAAATACATAAAAAATCCCCATCAATAATGTAACGTCTGTTAAAATTTACAGTGTTGACAGATGACATTATTTTCCTGGCTCTCTCAAAATGACATTTGAATTAAAAAAAAAAATTAAGATAAAATTTCCTTTAAGTTCATGTCATTTCCATTTTTTCTGATGACAGTAAAATTTTATTATTAGCAAAACATCCATCAGTTAATGTTAGGATTAGAGAAAAGGAAGAATAAGCAAATAAAGAAAGTGAAATGATCAATATTTTGCCTACTTTTGAAGTACAGAAAACTAGAATAAATTGGAGTTATGAATAGGTAAAGAGATTATCTTTTTAGAAATTATTTTCTAATGACCTGAAGTGATCTAAACAAAGCAAAGTAAAATGTACGAGTATCAAACTAACTTTTGGTTAGAGTTTTAAAATCCTGACAAAGAAATGATTTGTTGGATCGAATGATAATCATAGATTATTTTAAAATATGCAACTGCATATTTTTTTCACGTGTATTCTTTCATATAGTTGAGTAATCATATTCTTTCTTTTCAGATAGCCTTTAGATATTTTTATGATTTTATGTTAAAAGCAATGTTCAGTAATATGTTTTTTATCATAATTTATTCTTGATTTCTGAAAAGAATTGTTTTGTTTGTAGTAATCCAATTCAGAATTCAGGTTATTGTGCCCATATTAATTTGTAGTTGTTGAATTCACTGTTGGAGTCTTATGTCTCCATGCAAATGCAATCATTTTGTGGTGTCTATGATGTTATTATCTGTAAAATGCCATTGTATGGTGACAAAGTTAAACTTGGTGATATTTTCCTTTGACTCTTTTTCTAACTTGACTCAAATGTCTCCATTCTATTTAACCCAGTGACTTGACTGGTATAATTGCCAGGAAAAGATCACTGTGCATAATTAAGAGAGATGATAGTACAGAGGACTGTGTCTGCTATGAAATTTGAATATACCAACAAAAGTTTATAGTCAGTCAACTGATTATTGGTATATCAATATTTCTAAAAGTGAAAATGAGGTAAATTGAAACTATGCTTTTATATACAAATTCTAAAGACACGTCTTAGGTGACAGCTCTGCCAATTTCTTGATTTTTAATAGTGTTTATGCCAGTTGAGAATAATTTAATCTACTCTTTATGAATGCTTGCAATCAAACATGTACTAAATGAAAAATTAGATCAAACATTACTATATACTATGTTTTTTCTCCATGATTTACTTTTTAAACTTATTGTGATATGTGCACTTACTTTGAATAAAATAATAAACATTGATAAGCATTCCACATATACAAGGCTGCCTTTATTTAAAGCTCTGTATCCATTGGTGGTAAACATTTACGTTATTAAACAGATTATTAAACAAGTCTCCTCGAATATTCAAGAGGGAAGACGAAGAATAAAATTGCAATTAGACATGTGCTATGTGTCTAAATATTTAAAAGGTATAAACTGAACTCTCAAACTTTTACTTAAATTTGTTCAAACTTTCTACTTTGTCAAATAAACATTCATATTATAAAAAACTATGTGCCAAATTATGATTTTTATATATTGAAAGTTGAGAGAATATATCAAAGACAACTGTGTTTAATTATTATTGTTCATATTGGGGCATTCTGTTCATGAACTAGGTAAGTCTGGTGAGTAATAATATAAATGTTATTTATTTCAGAAAATTATGGTTTAATTATGCTGCTATAAGAAAAAGGTTTGCCTTTTTTGTGCATTGACAGTCATAATCTCAAGGATTAAAAGCAAAGAGTGCATAATGAATATCTTTTCATTAAGATGTAAATTAAAGAAAACGTAAAATATCAAAATTAGTTTTTTCTATGCTTTTAAGGAAGTGTAATTTTCTTGTAAAGCAGTAAATCTATCAATTAAAATAAAAAGAAAATCTAAGTTTTAATGTATGTATATCAAATATTTTAATAAAATTTGAGCACTAAAAATATTGTAAGAAATTTATTTAAATTTTTAAAAATATGTGGGTTGAAAATTATTCCAGTGTTCGGTATCCATCTAATTGCAACTGCAAGAATCAACATTGTGCCTTAAATGTATTACTTGACCACATATATGCAAATTTGAGTCATGCAAATTGTATAATATTGCAAAGTTTTCATGAGTTGTTCCATTCAGTGTTTGTGTGTAGTAAGTTAATCTCTAAGCGCCTTTAGAAGCACAAAGTGGGACATCATATTTTCTTATGCAAACAGGCATTGCCGTCATGGTGAAAGAATTTGACAAGTTAATTTTTTTGTCTTTTTTTTTACTTAATATGTTTGCCTCCAAAATCTTTTGCGCACTTTGAAGCAGTGTCCATCTCCTTGGCAATGGAGCATCATGGACTTTGAGGACTTAGGAGCGATGTGTTGCCCTATTTCCCTGGGACTTGAATGGTGTTAGTCAGACAAATAGATGCTTAGGGTTTGAGGGGCAGCTTAGGTTCGGATCAGGCTGCATGCTGAGACATGGACCCCAGATTTTCTTTAATGCACTTTCTCCCCCAATTTGTGATATCCAGGGTCTTCTAAAAGACAAGGTCCAAAGCAGGGGCTCTTCTTGACAGAGTTCTGGGGGGGAGATTTTTTTTTTAGTATTTTATTGTATTAGATTTCTTTTACAAATTAAAATAAACTCATATGTATAGGTTCCCCATATGTGCAGTTTCTCCCTTCTTCAGATATATATTAACACACCCTACATCCACCAAATCACCAAGTGTTCTTCACCATTGTCCCATGGGCTCCACCACCACTTGCTTCTCCCTCAACCTGATATAGCAGGGAGATGTTGTGTTTTCTGTTTTGTTTTGTTTTGAATATGATGCTTGAGAAAGCTGAAGCAATCAGTCTGGGATTCAGCACTATCTTCAGTCAAAACCTAGTTTAATGATGGAAAGAATCAAATTCACTTAAACTTGGATTGCTTTAAAGGAAGAGAAGAAAATTCAGCTGGTTTTGTAGGTCTATACTCAGATTTGCATTTACAAAAAATTTACTTTGTATATTTTGGGGGTACATAAGGTTTATGGACAGAACAGGACATTTCCAGTTCATTTTTGTAGATCAGTACTGGTCATCCTCCCATCAGTGACTACGCTAAACCAATCTTGGGAAAATTCTCCAAAGAGAATTCCAGATGTTTAGCAAAAATATTTTATCAAGTCATGTTTCAATTTAGTTACTGATAATTGGCATGCTAGTTATTTCTATGAATTATGAATATGCTTAGAATAAAGCTATTTTTATAGAATGAGCACAAAAATAAGTTTAAAAGAAAGAGAAACATGCTAATTAGTCAAATGGCAAAAGTCTGGCAATTTATAATATAAATCTGCCAAATACGTCCTGCTGTTTTACAGTGTGGCCACCTTCCAAATAGCTCTGCATTGCATCCTCAGTGGGTTTGACAAGGGGAAGTGAAAAAGGATGGTCCTGTAATGCTATGGCTCAATTAATATGCATTCCAAATACCTTTAATTGTTGAAATGAGTATCCTGTCTGGTTGAACGTGTGGAATTGTCAGTTAACAAAGCACAGAGCTCATTCTGATTAAACATTTCAAAATTCCTGTTTTAAGAACATCTCATTTATTTATTATGTGCTTAGGATTCATATTTTAGATAAAGGGCAAATAAAGTGCACGCCCTAGAGGTCTGTGCATCAGTATCAACTCTTTCTCTGTTTCACGGTAAAAAATTTATGATTTTGCATTTCAACCAAATGATTTCTTTAAAGGCAATGCTTCCATCAGTCTAGTGCTTTCATTATTCCTTAAATCAGTTACATATAAAGTTGCCTAAATGTTCAAAGTAAAGCACATCATACTGTTTTTTTTTTTAATTTTTTTAATTTTTAGTTTTTAGTTTTCGTATTCATAAGTTAAGAGAAATCCCAAATGAGGAGGAATAAAAACTTCATAGAATTAGTCATCAGACAGAAAAAAAATCCAAGAGAAATAATTCCTAGTATTTAAAAGAAATACATAGAACAATAGAAATATTTACCCTAGAATCAGGGAATATTTGTGAGGATGTCACTTTATAATCTTTTCCAATTTTTAATTATAGACATGAGGTAAATGAGGAAAGGATGATTCAAGTCTAGTGCTGATCTTAGTGTAATTCGTGAACTTTGATGTTCATTCGACATCTTGAGAGTGTGTCAATATGCTGGGCTGGGGTCACAGAGATTTGTATATTTGGAACAAATTAGCCAAAATCATCTTCTGGGTGATTCTCAGGCATGTAGTTCATGGGTTTCAGGTTCAGAAACTCTTTAGGATTTCATGGAACTCCTGGACAGAAGACAGTGCGGACAGTCATGAAGGATAGAAGGAAGGTGACAGACTGGCAAAATAGAAATGTAAGACAATAAACTTATTAGATCTTAACTGCCTTAACCCTGAGATGCCAGAGCAAAGAGCATCAGCTCTGAAAATGACATCAGCATCTCCTTTTTGACCCCTGAGGAGAGAAGCTTCCAGAGTGCACCAGCGGCAGCCCCAGCCCTCCTTTCCTTACTGATTTTATGAGTTTTTGTGGGTATTAAGATCTCTCCCTCAAAACCACAAACACCTTAGAAGGAAGGAACTGCCTTAATTTTTCACCTGCCCTCCACCTCTCTCCTCTCACTGGTAGAACTGTTAACATAAAGGTGTCATAATCATAAAGTACCATAGAGGAAACATGCTTCCCATCTCTGAGAATGTCTTGTTATCAAAAGATTATAATGTATCCAGTATCAGACATCTTTTGCGTTGGAATTCAGCAGAACTAAATATACCCGTATCCTGGCGGTCGGGAGGGATAGTTCTAAGAGCACGGATTTGTGGTTGAGAAGACATAAACTAGTGCTGACATACACGGATACTCAAGGCTGGAATTACTTACAGATGGAGTAAATGCTTCCAGGTAGGACTTGAGGGCAACCAGTGAGGGTTTCTGTCCACAAGTGTACCCTCTAGTATCTTTGTTAGTGCCTAACGTTTCAGTTAAGGCCGCTCCCTTGTTTCAATCCAAAGAGTCTTGAGAAAGAGAGCATAGTTTAAGTCATTAATATTATCACCAGTGATAACATGATGACTTCACTTAATCAATAGTAGGTGGTCAATAAATATATGCCAGTTAAATGAGTGAATGAACAAACAAATGTTTGCTGAGGGCAACTGAATTTATCCAATTCACAGAGGACTAAGTGGGTAAATCCTACAGTCTGGTAAATTCTTCGATTCTATGCTGTAGCCTAAGGGAGTAGATGTCTCTGGATGGGGGGAGCAGAGAAAGGATTCAGCAATGTGATCTAGAGGAGGGGGTACTCTGTTCTCATCACATTTTTAGCAGGCAAAAAATTAATGGCATTTACCCAGTTAAGGACATAGATAAATGAATAAAGTCAATTCAGTCTCGTTTTATGTATATTATCTTGAACAAAATGTCATCTACACAGGAGGGACCAGCTTGATGCTTCCCTGGCCTCTCATCAGAGCCCCAGGTAAGTGTAATTAACAGCTTGGGGGTGATTATCAAGAAAAGGACTCTGCCTTCACTTGAATACTCTCTGCTGTGATTTATTTATAGCACTGCCACATTCAGTTCACAGTGGAGAAAGAGTAAACTATATTTCCCCCTTAGGGTCCAGAAAGGAGCAACAGTAAGAGCAGCATATTTCTTTTTGCCTTTAACTTAAAAATATTTCACATTTGTGATTTAGTCAGTAAGTTCTCCACTTCTCCCATCACTGCATACATATTCTTTTCTGTAAGTGATTGAATGAACACAATAAACTTTCTTTTTATACTTGGTTACTACCCAAAATCAATTCTTCATATATAAAATAAAGGTAATGATATTCCCTTTATAAGGTTCTTAGGAGAACTAAAAGAAATACTATCTATAATATTAACAGAGTTCAAAGTTAGGGTTTCATTTAATGGTCATTATGATTAGAACATACTATACACATTGTTAAAAACAAGCAATAGCAAAAGCCATCATGGGTGCCTACATTCAATGATACTTTCCTGAGTTCTTTAGAAAATAACTGAAGGATGCTTAGGATGTGTAGACAATAACTGACATGTGCTTAGGGTTTCCATATGGATGAGATTCTTAGGATTTTCAAATATGTGGGTTATTCAAGTATTTGCATTTTAAATATAGAACAAATGAGTATTTGTGTATTTTAATAAAATGCTTTCTAATTAGTAGCAAACTGGAACCAGCTGAGCAAAGAATTCATTCAGGCTTCAGGTAGAATTGCATCTTAAAATCCACTGATGAAAATTTCCCTGAGCTCTGCTTTTGGTAGGCAGTGAAAGCAATTCCTGTCCATTTTAAGGAATTGTAATAAATAAAGTGGTCATACATAGGCTAGATATTTGAAATTAAGATTAATTTGAAGAATATTTTGATAGCTAAAATAATTATTATGAAAATCAAAAGAATTATATAAGCCTTTCAGCTGAGTTATCCCCCACCTTTATCATATGATCGATAATAAGAAATTTTCCTTCTACATCTCATAAATAGACATTTTTTCCCTGCAATTCTTATTTTTATGGTAGATATCCATGGAAACCATTATTGTATAATTCTCAGAGCTAGGATTTGTGTGTGTGTGTGTGTGTGTGTGTGTGTGTGTGTGTGTATGTGTGTGTATGTATTAAGCATTGCTGGGAATGCTCTGAACTCAAGGTTGCAACGTTTGTATTTTAATATGCATTCTACATCTAATACCAGAAAGTATCAGGTAAGAGCTTACATGGAGACTCAACTTGCTTATTTCTAAAAAGAAATATATGATCTTTATCTACTTTACAGAGTCAAACAATATCATACATGTGCTTTGCTTTGAAACACTTGCCAAATGTGGTACAAATGGAAAGTTGACAGGAGTGTTGCTATGTTCTCACTCAGTTCCTACTGTTCCAACTACACTTCCAATAAAATCTCATCAGGCAGAGAACGAATTGCCCCAAGCCTAACACATGTGACAGAAAGCACAATGTCTATTGAAACCCTCTGCCTCTGCGGTTCACCAAACAGGACACTGCTTGATCCAAAAGCTGATTATCGGCATACATATCAAAATCTGGTCCACTCATGAAGCCATTACTGTGTGCTCCACCCCTGAATATGCCATTTTTTTCTGCATTCTCTTCGCATCAGTTAGCACAATTCAAGGCTCAATTGTTTATCCATCACTTTGTGCCCAAGCAGAACTCAGATCATGAGGGAATGTCTGTCTCTCATGTTGGATTTTGGTGGCATTTAGACAACCAAGGGCACGTGGGGGCAATTAGGAAGACAGGTAAGGAGCAAATGGTAAACTTAGACAACCAGAAGATGAGTGTGGATGAGAGAGAACTGAATGGAGAGTAAACTCAAATCACCAGGTCAAATGGAAGGAAATACAATTCTTAGGGTGTTTTTAACCAAGATATAATGTATAGTTTTATGAATCTGAAAATTAAAACAGTTGTTTAGCAATAAGGGATCAACGATACAGAAAGACCTACAGAAAACGGTGAAGGGAAGGGAACTATTATTTCTTTTGTCTCTTGTGTCAGGGTCTGGAAAATGCTTTATGTAAATCCATCTTAAGAGAAAGAAAGCGAGCTTCTGTGAAGCTGCAGATAGAGCACAGTTGGAAATAATTCTAATGAAGATACTCAGATTAAGAAAAATGGTGCAATTCTGAGATAGAAGTTTTGTGTTTTTTTTAACACAAAATTAAGAGTTATAATGGAGAACAAATATATTTGTTGATACTCATTAAAAGAAAGCTGAAAAGTGCTGAAAAGAATAGGTAGTGACAGATAACAGAAACTAGTTTCTATACTATGGTAAAATTTGCAAGGCATGTGCAAAATTTCTGCAGTTCATGAGTTAACAGAGAAATCATGCTGTTTATTTTCTATTAAGCTCATCAGATAAAGTAGAACAAAATGAATTTCAAAGACATATTTTTGAGGTAAGATGTTGAATAATTTAGTGAAAAAAGCAAATAAAAGTGAAATTAGTAGCCATAACTTGTGTGTGTGAGGGAGTGTCAGCCTTCTGTTTTTCTTAGAGAAAGAGGAATTCTAATGAATCTTAGGCTCAATCACTTTTTGCAGGTATTTTGAATATGTGTCTGTGTGTGTGTGTGTTTGTGTATAGTGATTAATAGATGACATTTTCCTATTGAATCTAATAAGAATAAATTTGGAGTCACCAGAAACATATTTCAGTAGATAATGTAAAGGAAAAAATTATGCTTAAGCCAAGGGAAAAAGGATATTGAAGTGATATTTTTAAAGGAAATGGATGTCATTAAAAAATATTTTATGATGGAGGAAAATCCCATTGGCTTTGATTCTAAGAGCAGATTCTCTTTCCTATCAAAGTCAGTGTAATCCTTGGGTTAGGTAATGCACAGGTAAATTCATACTGTTTTCATTCTTCAGTTCCAACCAATCTCAGGATTTGTTTTTACATGTACAATAAATCAGTAAAGTAAAAGACACATTAATAAATAGCTTGAACTCTCTTTTACTTTTGGAGATCTGAGATTTGAGCCAGCTTAAAGAAAAATGTATAAGCCAGTCCAAACTTTGTGGATATCTCTTTCATTTCTTTAAGTAAATTTTGTCATCTGCCAAATAGAAAAATTCTAAATTTATTGATGCTTGAATGAATAATTCACTCTCAGACACTGAATGATCCAAAACAAACAAGCCAGCTTGTATATTTAGTTATATGAACTCTGGAACATACTGCCTCATAAATTTAATACTTTCTTGAACCTAAAAAAGAAGTGTCAACCCTTAAGGGCCCCACCATTAATTATCTCTCACTGTAAATATCAAGTCTTCCCTTTATTTGTTAGGATTTTTTCCCTCTTATGACACTATAAGTAACATGTATATATATATATATATATATATATATATATGTTATATGTATGTTACTATATATATAGGTATCTTCTCTATAATCTATCTCTTTTTTCCCCTATTAAGTGTGTAGTGCTCTCAGTGGACCTTTGACTAAGCATTAGTGTGGTTTTGATAAGTTTTGCTTGGATATTCTACTGTCTGTAAAAAGGTAGGTGCTATTTATTTTATAATATAAATCTATAATAAGTACCATTATTCAACTCATACAATGAAAAGTTTCAGGCTTCAGGGAGGTTGATACATGAATAAATCTTTTCAATTCCAGGTGCTTTAATCTTGGTGGTGGCTGGGGACTGCTGGCCATCTTCTTTGCTGCTCTTCTTGCCTTTGTTCTATCTCTGTTGAGTAAGCCTGATGACACTCTCTCTGGTGTCTGCCTTCCCTGACTCCCAGGTCTAAACTGGCCTCTCCTTATATTATCTTTTTTATCTTATATTTTCCCCTCAGCATTTACAACAATGTGGGATTATACATTTGTGTGATTACTAATAGATGTGTTATAGACTACAACATACTCCTTGAAGAAAAAGACTGATATCTTTTACTCTTACTGCTGCATCACAGTGCCCATCATAGTGGGCACTTTGTGAATATTGCTCAAAGAAGGAGACAAGGTGAAATTCCAAATCAAGTCTGTAGGATTCTGAAGTCATGGATTCACCCATTGCAACAGTCCCATGACCCATTCTCAGGACCAGGCTTCCATGATCAGTCTCTGCACATGAGTTTTCACCAGGTAGGTACTATCCTGTAGCTTATTTTTAAATTCTATACTCTTTCCTGTCACATTGAATTCAACTGGAAGCTCACTGAGAGCAAGTCTCATAATTTTACATTTGTAGTAAGTGAAGCATACATAGTTGACCCTGGAACACCACGAGTTTGGATTACAAGGGTCCACTTAATCATAGATTCATCTTGTAACTAAATGATGTCAATTTACAGTATTGATAAACATGCAAAAGTACTACAGATGCATTTTCTTTTTCTTATATTTTTAAAGAACATTTCATTTTCTGTGGTTTATTAAAAGACTATAGTATATGATACATATACAAAATGTTCATCGATGTTTTGTTGTGTGTAATCAATTGTTTCTATTATTAGTAAGGTTTACAGTCAACAGCAGACTATCTAGTCATCGTTAAGTATTTTTTGGGGGCCAAGAGGGCGTCAAAAAGATACTCAGATTTTCAACTACATGGGAATTTGTGGTCAACTGTAATTGGTTAACTCTCCACAGAGCTAACTAATTAATCAGGAACTGATCTTAAAGTTGAATCTGTTACAGACATTCTTTATTTCACTGGAGCCATATTTCTTTCACTGTCCCTTGGTAAGATTTGTTCTTGTTATAGTGACTGGCAATCATAATAATGATTATGTCACCAGGCATAATGGTGTTGGTATTCTACTTTTTTTCTCCTCTATTCCAAGACAGTTGGAGTGACTGAGCTTTTACATCCTTGAAATGGTGAATCAAGCTATGTCTGTAGTAGGCTCCATATTTTTAATCTGTACCACACAACTCTAAAAACAATACAGAAACTCAGATTGAAAAATGAACACTTGGCACATTTAAAAGAGAGTTACATATTTTTGGAATTACATACACTCTTCATCCCATTTATAAGATCCAGAAACCATGGCTGGGCTTAGAGCAGGAGATTTAATACTATTCTGTTTAGCGGGTCTTTGTTGTTTTTTCTTCCTACCCCCCTACTCCTTTTGTTCTTAACCTCAGAGCTGCAGACATGTCATAGATCACAGATTTATATATATGAGCTAAGAGCTGGAATGCTAAAATAATTTCTTTCTCAGGTCTTAAAGATAGATGGTAGGTCAAGACATTTGAGTTTATAGCCAAACATACTAAGGCACAGAGCAACATGGCAGTAATTTGAGTTGTGAGTGCCAAAAGAGCTTGTTCAGCACTAACAAGAAATAGGAGAACAGGATCAGTATAATCTCATATTCTTATTAAATTAAAAAAAAAAAGAGGAGTAATGCCAAGGTTATGACATGAACTGACAAGACCAAAAGAAAAACTCAAAAAGCAAACCAAACTTACTTTTTCGAATGTTTCATTCTCTGTGTGCAGGCATATGAAAGAATAAAAATAAGCCCCATGGCATGAGTTATAGATGAAGTATCTGCCTTAACTTGGAATTTCCTGGCATTTTTCAGCTTGTGACAGTCTTGATGTGATTAAACAAAGACTTTCCTCCAAATTTAACGCTTTTTTTTTAATGCAAAATCTAATACGCTCTTTTTTTCTTTCTTCTTTTAAATGGGAGCAGATGCCTCTGTTCTGTGAACTAGTTGCCATCCTCTGGGAAACAAATGAAGAGTAGAAACCCGTTCTGGTATAAACTAAGAAAACAGTCCTCTTACCTGCCTTGCAGAACTGCATACTATACCTGAGCTCCCTAGAGACCGAGCCCACATCCTGCCATAGGATAAAGCTGGGGCCCAAAATGGCTTCCCTTGGATGGATTTTCTTTGGACTCCCTTGGAGGCATCTCCTGTGGAAGTGCAGCTATGGTTTCAGGCTCACACAATGAGCCACAGCAATACTCAGCCCAAAAGCGGAAAGAGAGAAATTTGGGGGAACGTCGGGGAAGTGCTGGGTTGTCAGAATTACTACTGTTTCTTCCTTTTTCCTGAAGAGAGATGTGAACGAGGGAAATGGGGAGAGGTGAGCAGATTGAGGCAGTGAACTCTTCTGAGAACCTCCTGGAAATGCGTGGGTCTGTGTTCTAGGGCACACCCAATCAGGCTTCTTTGCACCCTTGGTTGACTCTCCACAGAGCTAACTACTTGGTCTGCACCCTTGGGCTGAGTCAGGTAAAGATGAAATACAGATTTAGCTCCTAGTAAGCATAGCCCTCTACCCCGAAGGGAATGGGTGCTACCATCATTGAAGGACAAGGACTGAATTAGGACACCAAAACTCCCAAACCAACAACAGATAATGGGGGAGAGAGAGAGGGATCAGAGACAAAGCTTACCCTAGTTCTTCCTTCTGTAGGGCAGACTGAAAGCAGTTGAGGAATCCTCCTTGCTTACCTTTCAATTGGAGTGATTTTGAATATAGGTCACAGAAGTAAGTGATGTGGTTTAAATGGCTCTGGAATAGTTCTCTTTCTCTTCAATGGCCCCAGGGCTGAGCTATCATCCTTAAAGATGTATTTATACTCATAAATAATTCTTGCTGGTGAAGTTTGGAAGAAGAGGATTCAAATCTCAGGGTAGGTAGATTTGCTGAATGTAGTAACTATCCCTACCTGTAATCTTTAAAATAAATTATTGATTGATGAAAGGATTGAAGATTTGTTACAGTGGTCTGTAGCTGGCTAAACTTGAATGGTCTGCAAGGTTCTTTTTAGGCTGACTGTCTATGCTGCTGTAAAGAGGAAGTGATTTTAGGAAGGAGGCAGAGCACAGGACATCAGCATTGTCAGGGAGCTTGGAAGTGGCACCGACTGTTTAAAATAATCAGCTTTCTATTAATAAAGATCACATTTCTCTAAACTTTTTTTGGCTGAAATCTATCAGATATATTCCTTTAGATTTATTATTTACAAAGAAATACCATTCACAGTGGCATATGTTTAAAACGTGTGCATGTGTGTTATGTGTGTACATGTTATGTGTGTACTATTTTATGGATCTTGTTAAAGATTTTTTTACATCATCTATTAAATCATGCAAAATTTTACATTTTACTTAGTTCACATATTCTTGGCATTGTAGGCTGGAATAGTTACAGTTCAATACATAAGAAATCACATTAAATCTTATGTTAAGAAAAACACAATTGAAAATTGATTTGCAGTAAACTAAGCTATTTTTTGGTAATTGGTTTTACTGCCCATTCAATTTTCTGAATACTTATAAACCATCCAGTCAATAAAGAAATTATATATAAGAAATATTAAATCAGAAACTTTAGAATGCTTTAGGAATTTAAACAACAGCTATTAAATGGTCCTTGAGTCTTATAGTTCCAACAGAATAGTCTAAATATTATGTTTATGCATGTTAAAATTGATTTAAGCCTGTGTTCAAGTATTTGACCTGTAAGGGCATTTGAAAGCCCCTAAAATATGAAGACCAAGTCCATAGAACTTACAATCTTGAACTCCATAAAATATTGAGGACACTAAGGAATTAGCCAAGGAAAAATAATTGCAATTTCCACAGTAGATTTAAAAAATGATGGGCTGGAAGAGTTATAGACTTCGACCCAAAGGAACTGAAGTAGAAAGAGAATTTTGCAGAAGACCAGGATGATTTAGCTGTGAGATAGCAAAGGGGACATTAGCAGACCTAATCACTGTTTTATTTTACTTGGTGCATTTATCACTATTATAAATTATAGTTTGTTCACTCTTATGTGCTTGTTTGTTATTTGTTTTCAACCATATCACCCATTCCTTGCTAGAATGGAAAGCCCATGTGAGCAAGAATCTTTTTTTTTTTTTTTTTTTTTTTTTTTTTTTTTTTTTTTTTTTTTTTTTTTTTTTTTTTTTTTTTTTTTTTTTTTTTTTTTTTTTTTTTTTTTTTTTTTTTTTTTTTTTTTTTTATTGCAGTCAGTCCTTGTTCTAGAACAGGGCCGAGGACATTGCAGGACTCTACAAATAATTGATGATGGCATCAACGAATTCACTTCTACAGTTTCAGTTCCATTTCAGAACTCTGCCTTTAGTAAGAAACATGTAAGCACAGTGTTAGTATGGAAAAGATGTAAGAGAAAAAACACATAAAGCATGGCATCAGTTCCCTTTCCTGTCTTACCTAACCGCCACCAGACACCAGACCATGTGGGAAGTGACCTATATCATGCTGCTGAGAGATCTGAGCACCCTTCCTTGAAAATCCACTTTTCCCTGTGTCATGACCTGATAATACATGACATCAGAAGTGACACAAAGATGTAGAAAAAGAAACAAGTTTAAGATCTCTGTCCAGAGCTAGTCAGGAGTTGTTTTATCGATTTGACTACACTCATTCATCTGGACTAAACTGAGGATGTCTTGGTGAGCTGACCTTGTTCCAGGGACTCTGGATAATGGAAAATCATCTTGGTACATTTAGATTGTGTCTCCAACTTACAGACACAAATGTAATACACTCACAGTCTTGACCTTCAGAGGGCACTTTGATCTATGAGCTTTGAGACATACGAAGACTGTGCTCTTGATCTCAAAGAACCTGAAATATATCTAGGATGATATGATATATAAGCAAAGAAAATGTGATAATCATCAAAGAAAAACACTTAAATGATACAAAGGAACAAGGCATGCAAAAGTGTCAAGTAAGGGACATAGACAATGATAACTTCAAAAGCAAAGACTGACGACTATAAACAAAAGTCATCAGAGAGGTCCTCATTTCTATTTTACTGTGTAAAACTGCAGGAGATGTGGTAAGACTGGGAAAAAATAATTTTCTCAATAAACTAGAACTAAATAGTCACCAACTTTTTGTGCAAAGTACTGCAAGATCTGAAGTTGAATAGCATTCAGTTAGCACATGGCCAACATATCATTTAAATTTCAAAATAATGGACTGAAGAATAAAATAGTCTTACATTGTTAATTAAGATTGTTACAAGAAAAAAAAAAAGACTCCCAATCCTATGCACCTGTCTGCAGATTTATTGCCTCTATTATTCAGTCTGTTTTCTCAAATACAGATGATCAAGTCCTCTTCTTTTTACATACATTGCTCTTTTTTCCTTTTAGCATCCCAGAAAGAGAGGCTCAATCCAGTTACATTTATTTTATTTTAACTTTAGCGGCTCTTATGAAAAGCTTGGAGGAGGAGAAATTTGAAAACAATTATTTAAAGGAGATTGTGGAGTTATGTGGCAGTCGTTATCATAAGATTATGCTCTTGGTATCACACAAGATCATAGTGTGCAGAAATGTGTGGGATTGTGAATGAGGACCTGATTGGCCTCAGTTCATCATGCAAGTTTTTGGAATGTGCTGTAGGTTAGCTGGTCCTCTTCTAAGAGCTCCCTTTCAAAGTCATTTGGATGTTCTCAAATCATGAGACAATACCGCTGAATTTGTGGAGTGCCTTTACAGCACACTCTTCAAGACTTCTATTACTCTAAACTCACAATTTCCAAAAGGGAAATCCTTGTTACTTGAGTAAACACAAGGTAAATGCAGTACAAAGTGACTTAGTTAATACTAAGTTCTCAAAAAAAGAAAACCTGTTCTCTATTTAGACAAATTTGATATTTTTCAGTTTTCATTCATTTATGGTTCTTGAGTGGGGAATTTTTTATTTTAATCAAATATTAGTTGGTTGAGTTTTTATAGGGTTGGTCCTGAATAAGACATTTGCTGGCTGAGTAGCTGTTATAGCTGAATTCTTTATCAGAAAGACCTCACTAGGCAGCTGAGTACTTTATTGCCTTTTCTTAGTCTAGTTAGCTTGGGAGAATAAACCATTGAGAAAAGCATAAGTACATATTTAACTTATACTGTAGCAATTTAAAAAGTGTTTCTGGAAATGTCATGAGAATTTTATGGATTGTGAACTCTTTTCAGTTTTCAAATTTAAAGTTCATAGCATAACCATAAAAGTTTTGAAGATCTTTGGGAAAAAAATGACACCTCACTGCTCCCTCAAAATGTATGTCTGTAACTGATTATCTTCATGAAACTCCCCTTTATGTAGGGGAAATTTTTGAAAATCTAAGGCTTATAATTGAATCAAAACCACTTAATCTGAAATCACATTTATTTATATCTTGCATAATCATCCTGGCTTAGATATTGCTTTAATGGTCCTCAATTTGTAAGCGGTTTGTAAGAAGTAAGTCTAAAAAAGGTGCATAGGAACGCTTCCAGTGTTTATATTCTCCTGGCACTGGTATCAGTGGCTTCTCCCTGGGTAAGAGGATGAGAAGTACCAGTGGATGTCTGATCCATTATTCTGAAAGAGTCTAAGATGTATCTTATTAACTCTTACCATAATTCAGAACAATTTACTAGTTTACAATATTATATAATGCAATAATATTCCTATTTATTGCTATTCCCGGAGAAAATTCAATAAGGATTATATTCATATAATAAGAATGCTACTTCATCTTTATAAGAGTTTCTTTTCTTTTATGTGGTTATTCACATACAAAATGCACCTTGAAAATCAAAAACATCCTTAATACATTGAAGCCATTTGCTTTAAACAGAAACTCAAGCAAAGTCTAAACTAACCAGGAAGACACAGCTTAAATAGACCAATAACAAGCATAGAAAATGAAGTAGTAATAATAAAGAGAAACTACCCCCAAACAAAGCCAATGTTCAGATGATTTCACTAGGGAGTTTTACCAAACATTCAAATAAGAGCTCATTAGCACTTTCTCCTTAAACTCTTCTAAAAGCTGAAGAGGGAAAACTCCCAAATACACCCTATGAGGCCAGTATTACTCTGATTCCAAAATGAAGCAAAGATAGCACCAAAAAAGACAACTGCAGACTGAATATAGATGCAAATATCTGCTACAAAATCCTGGCAAGAAGAATTTGACAACACAGCAAAAAAATTACACGTCATGATGAAGTGAGAGTTATTCCAGGGATTCAAGGATGGTTCAGCATATGCAAATCAGTCAGTGTAATACATTACCATATCAACAAAGAGAAAATTTAAAAAATGATGATTTCAATAGATACAGAAAAAGCATTTGACAAGAGTCAAAACTCATTCATGATAAAAAAAAAAAAAAAACCTCACTAAAATAGGAATAGAAGGCACATAACTCAATGTACTAAAAGTAATATGTGAGAAACACAGTCAACATCATAAACTATGGTGAAAAACTGAGAGACTTTCCCATAAGATCTGGAACAAGACAAGGCTGCCCACTATCATCACTACTAATGCAACATAATTTTGGAAGTCTTGGACAGAGTATAGGCAAGAAAGTCATATTAAAGGACTCCAAATTGGTAAAGAAGAAATAAAACTATCATTATTTGCAGATGCCATAATATTATACCTAATAAAACCTAGACTTCACACACACACAAAAAAATGCTAGAAACAATAAATTAATATTGTAAAGTGACAGGATAGACAACCAACACACAGAAATGAGTACTGTTCCTATACGCAAACAACGAAAGTAAAGGAAAACTAAATCAAGAAATTCCATTCACTATGGCACTAAGAAAGGTCAAATATCTGTGAATAAACTTAACAAAGGAAATGAAAAACTTCTACAATGAAAACTACAGGACCTTAGCAAAAGATATAGATGACACAAACAGATAGAAAAATATTCCATATTCATGGATTGGGAAAATTAACAGGGTAATCATGGCCGTTCTAGCCAAAGAAATATATACATCTAATGTAATTTCTATAAAAACTCAAGGGACATTTTTCAATAAAATTCAAGGGAGCAAACAATGCAGAAGTTTGTATGGAGTCACAAAAGGCCTATGTATCTTAAGAGAAAAAAAGAACAGTGGAGGAATCACACTCCCGGACCTCAAACTATATTACAGAGCGATCATCATCAAAACAATATGGTTTTGGAAAAAATAACACCCATGCACCTATCAGCGGAATCAAATTGAGGACCCAGAAATAAAGCCACATCTATATGGACAGTTAATCTATGTTGAAGGTGCCAAGAGCCTACAATAGAGTGAAGAAAGTCTATCTAAGAAACTAGATTACTCCTTGGGATCATACGTAAAAGTTAACTCATGATGGATTAGAGATCTGGACATAAGAACCAAACCCATAAAATACTTAGAAGAAAACGTGAGGAAAAACAATCCAAGAATTTGACTTCAAAGGTGTCTTTGGGGAAGAAACAACTGCAGCAAAAGAGGTCAAAATAAAACTCAGCAATTGGGACTATGTCAAACTGAAAAGCTTCTGAACAGCAAAAGAAGCCACCACTAAAGCACAAAGACACATATGGAATTGGAGAAGATATTCATATAACATACCTCAGATTAGAGCTTGATCTCCAAAATGTTTAGCGATCTCACAAACCTCAACAATAAAAAGGCAGAAGACCCATTCAAAAGTGGGCAAAAGAACTGAAAGAAGACAAAAAGATATCCAACACACACCTGGAAAACTCTTCTACATCACCCATCATCAGAAAAATCCCAATAAAGCTACAGTGAGATTCCACCT
This sequence comes from Solenodon paradoxus, assembly GCA_004363575.1. NCBI lineage: Eukaryota > Metazoa > Chordata > Mammalia > Eulipotyphla > Solenodontidae > Solenodon > Solenodon paradoxus. The sequence goes on along the minus strand of RJWH01001421.1, from coordinate 245,985 downwards.
CACATCAGTGAGAATGGCCAGTATCAACAAGACTGGAGACAGCAGGTGTTTGAGGTGGTGTAGAGAAACAGGAACCCTCCTACACTGTCAGTAGGAATGTAAATTGGTCCAATCTCTTTATGAAATAATATGGAGAGTCCTCAAACAAATGAAGATAAACTTATCATTTGATCCAGCATTCCCAGTTCTGAGTATATACACAGAGGATACATAATCTTTAATCAGGAAAAAGAACTCTGTATGCCTATGTTCACAGCAGCTCAGTTCACAATAGCCAAGACAGGGTCACAACTTAAATGCGCATCAATAGATGACTGGATAAAGAAGCTGTGGTCTAGATACAATGGAATTATAGTTACTAAAAAAGCAAAACAGAACAAAAGACAACCCCCAAATCATAACAAATAAAAACAAATTTTGCTCTTTGTAATAAGCTGGATGGAACTGGAAGGGATTGTATGAAGTGAAATAAGTTTGAAAGAAAATGAGAAACGCAGGATGGTTTCATTCGTATTGGAGCATAATGAAATGAAACAAATAAACAGATAAACCCCAGTAAAAACTCCCAGGACACAGATGATGGCTGCCGTTTGGTGGGATGATGGAGGGAAGGAAAGAGGGGAAAAGGTGGTGGTAAGGAATACTGGAACTCTGTGATAGGTATGGTGTGAAATATAGACTGAAATGCAGTTTCAATAATAAATATAGCAGTGTGAACAGAAGAAATAATAAAAATGTTACTATCAAAAAATTCAGTATACAAAAAAGAAAAATATCAATTAAATAGAGTGACATTTATGAACTGTGACTACTGAGATACTCTTTCCTTTCTTCCTTTGTCCTAGAATGAGGAAAATTAAGGTAGCTTTCAATTCAGAATATAGAAAGAAATGTATATTAATTTTAAATTTTATTTGCTAATGTAAAATTTAATTTGTTTTCTAGTCTTCGATTATCATCTATTAAGCTTCAAATTCAGGACATTCATGAAAAATATCATGAAACAACTGGAAGGTGGAAGGAACCAGTTGATACAGGACATTGGATGTAACTATTTAAATATTTCTGTATTTTAAGACCCTGCGAGATCTTTTGGTTCAAGGATTCCTATGCAGTGGTAGGCTTATGTTTGAGGGGAATTGCACATTATTTCTACTATTTTTATGAGGTAGAATTTCAGTTCCCAAATTTCCCAGTCTTCTAGAGTTAACTCAGTTTTAATGAGAAGAAATAAAACTTGCGTTTCACATATTTAAAAAATTTTGTTTGTTTCTCATTTGTTAGATAGAATATTAGACAACAGAGACAATCCGTAAGGTCTGTATAATTTCTACCTGAGAAGTTAGAAAGTTAGGATTCAGAGAAGCTAAGCAAAATTCCATGGTCACAGTTATTAAGACAAAGCTGAAATTTAAATAAAGGTCTCACTGACTCTAAAAATCCATGTGCTTTCTTTTGGGAGAGGTTGCTGGTGACCCCAGAGTCTTTTGCTTTCTTCTTTTATTCTCAGCGCTTTAAACATTTAATCATCTTCGACATCTCTCTGAACATATTCCACATTTCCTAAATCCTGGTTGAAAGTGGGACCTAGATATGTTCCATATATTTGCATAAAAGGCAAATCAGTTTCTGAAGGAAATTCCCACCTCGGGCAGAGAACACCACACAACATCTTTTCCAAATGTTTTCAGTGAAATGTCATGAAGATGTTTATCAATGTCAGGACTAAAGTGAAGCAGCTAAGGAATGGATATTCCAGTTGGTCAACTGTGGTCCAAGGAGTGTGGCAATTTTAGCTTTAGTTCTTGTATTTGTAACTGTATTTGGGTCTCAGAAGGTCCAGACTGGGTCTGAAGAACACTGAGACCTAGCTGGTTTTGTCTGATGAGGCTGGATTTTTGATGTTCTTAAGGCTGATTTGCACTTGCATTTATTTGACTTGAGAGAAGGCTGGAGGTATTAGCACTGGAGTCTTCATGTGGTCAATATTTTCCCTAATCTTCCTGTTGTCCACAGTGCATGGACAGGGCTGGTGCAAAACTGAAGATGCTGGGAGATCTATATAAGATCAAGGGGTGGTGGGTGGCGGGGATAAAAGGATTTTCATTGAAAGTGTGACATGGTGTGGGGTGGGGAAAGATGATCTCCTTAACTCTGTGGCAAATAGAACATCCTGTTCTACAGCAGCTGTATTGCAGTTCAGGAGGATAGCATTCTCTGGTGTACAGAGCTGTCAGCACTGAGTGCCTCCAGGCCTGTTTCAGGGCACGGAGCAGGCACTATTGACAAAGGTGGTGAAGTGAGTGAGGAGTTGGTGAAGGCTGCAAGAACATAAAGAAATGGGGCATTAAGACCCACAACCATTAGAGGGGCACACCAAAAAGAGATTCTTAGACTAATGGAAATATCCAGGCAAGCCTTTGTAGGGGCTGCACTGGTATGTGTAGGGAGGTCAGATTTGGGGTCTTACTTTCAACCCGACCACATTGTCATCCATGATACAGTGAGCCAGGAAAATATTTGGCTCATAATTTTGGAGACTATTTAATCTTTTAAAGCAAAGCTTTAGTGTTGCAAAAATTGCTGACTGGAGATTTAGAAGGTTTACTGAGAATTCAGTTGACCCAGAGGATTAGGGATCTCTGTTTGCAGAGGAAGGAATCACTGTTTTCTGGCAATGGGCTGATGTTGTGATAGAGAATAAAGCCCGGAGGCCATAGGACTTCTAATGGTCTGCTTTAAAAGTTTTACTCAGCCTCCATTTCCCCTGTCTTTCATACTTCCTTTTCTTACTTTATAATTTTTAAGACACTAAGACTTATGTAACTTATGTGCTTTATGTAACTTGAAGTTAATACAATATTAGAGTACTTTAATGAAGAAAGTAACTTGTAAGTTTGTAACTTTAGCTTTTGATTGTGTGTGTGTGTGCGTGTGTGTGCACACATGCACCTCATTGGTTTTTCCTGTGCAGCTTCTGTCTACAAGAGTTATTTTTCTAATCATCTCTTTTAGATCTTAAATATTTAATAGAGTGCAGCTTCAATCTTCTCATTAGAAATTCTGTTGGTTGGTTGAAAAGTTTATCTAGCCTGTGTACTATTGATCAGCAATCACTATACCTCCACACAGGATCTATATAAATTATAGATTTAACAGAAAATCTGAAATAAGGAGGAAGAAAAAAAGTTGGAATGAGATAGCGTATGTGTGTGTAGTGTGAAAACCAAGTTCTGTGTCTCCCTTCTCACTTCCAGACAAGAACACAGTCTCCCGAGTCACATTTTGAGTACACATCTTTCCAAGCTGGGTTAAAAAGGATGATATATACTCAGAACATCTAAGACGAGTGTTTAGAAATATGGGTGAGAAACCCATAGTTAGACGATGACAAATGATTATAGGATGAAAATGAAATGGCTGTTTCTTTCAGTTATACTGGAATTCTCAAGGTTTGCTAAGCTCATAGACTGTGACTCTCTGGTGTGGACTGAAGGGCTGGTTTACACACACACTGTTCTTTATAAGGAGGTCGTTTTTAGGGTCAGTGAAACCATTTTGAGAAATTCAGGATAGCTCACTGGGTAGCATTTGTTAGGATCAAAACAACTAAAAGAAGACACACATTTCCCCATCAAAACTATCACAAATTAAACAATGATGGAATTCTTCTCGACTAAGTCTAGGAGACATTTACAGCTCAATTTGTTTTCAAAAAATTATGTAGAACAAGTGTCTCTTATATCTGAGATACTAGTTTTGTGTTCATAATAACCAATTCCCTAGAAAATCAAGCTTAAAGCTAAAATGTACACAATTAGCTTCAAGAACTTACTGTAGGGGTGTTGGGTGTCTCCAGGCCTGTTTCAAGAAGGAAGGCACTGTCAGTACCTAATGAGACACTATCTTCCTCCATAAGAGATTTAGGGAGCAAAGAGGAGGAATCAGGATGAGTCTAGACAGTGATGGAAAAAAAGACAGAGAAATTAGTATGATGCTAAGAAACATGATTTAGGAATTGTCCTTCTCATAAGAGTCATTCCTCTCGGCAAGCTCCTACCATTTCCGTCCCTCCATGCTGGGGCATATTCCTTTGGGTTAAAAGGTGGGATTTTTAAGTTCCTCATAGTGCTTAACTAGACAGACCTTTCCACGGGTCCTGTGAGTCAGGCTGGGCTCAAGACTCACCTGCTGGGGACATTGCAGACATAGCCTTCTACATCAAAGGAACAGAACGTGATGGTTTCAAAAGACAGCCGAAGTGGAAATTCATTTAACAAATTCATTATTTAAGAAATTTTAACTCAAAAGCAATGATAATTAAAGAACACTTCGAAAATCAGGCAAATGTGCTCTCTAACATAATACAGAAGGCAAAATACACAGGCATGTTCTCCTTCCCACACCCGTCCTACCCCTTGTCTAAACACTACCAAGTTTGCTGCCAGTGTGATGACCATCGTGGCGCACCCCCATGGAGGCGATGGAGCCTCTTCCCGGGTCCTCCGGTAAGAAGCTGAAGAGAATGACAGTGTCCTCCCTCAGTGTGAAAGCCCCGGGTCACCACTGGTAATTTACCAAAGGGAGAGCCAGGAAAATCACCTGCATCTTCAGCCTCTCTAATTTCTCATTATAGCTTTATTTTTAATGCACGTAGGTGACGAAATGTAATGTAAAAACAAGATGGATTAGGGCAACTCATGACCCAGGGATTAACTAATTCTTACAATTTAAGACCTTTAGACTTCTTAGAAATAGGTCTTTCCCTTTATTATATGAAAAATTAAAGTAATATAAAAACTAGACTTTATAGTCTCAATTAGCTAAAATTGTGACCATTTTCAATTCCCTTATCTGAATAATGTCATTCTGAAAACCACTTATACTTTATGTGTTTTCCAGAGGTTTGTGCAATAAAAAATTACAGGTCACATGGAATTTTAATTTTGAGTCACAAGGAAAAACAGTTTGGCCATGATAGAATCACTCCTTTTTATTTTGAACATCGACTAAAAAGGAACAGGGGAAGTAAAAATGTTCAAATTTTAGGCACTAAAAGCAGTTGTGATACATTTCATGGCTGAAGATTAGAATCCTGCCTCCTGTCTATCACAGAAATAAGAGAACACCTTTTGCTCATCATTTTTCATGGACTTTTCTAAATATCTAAACATAAGAAATTGAAAGGCTGTTGACATCTAAGAATAAGTAGTGCAAATACGTTTGAATTTCTATACAACTCACACTTTACCAAGCATGTATAATTTATGGGATGACAGCTATGGTCAAGGAACAAGGAACACTCATAAAGGAATAACATAAAGGAACATGTGCATATTTGATAATTGCTTTTATATCACCCAAGAAGTCCTGAACCAGGCCTTGAGTATGTGCAGGAGACAGAAAGGCAAAGATTAGGGTCTATTCTTCAAGGAACTTATAGCTCAGAAACAAGAGTCAATGGAAAGAAAGACTATTAACGAAAAGCGCCAATGTAAAAGCAAGCTAAATAATGCACGATTTCTTAGAGGAGTTGAGAGGGGATAGAAAGAGGACTGCATCGCAGTGTTAGAATTTAAACTGAACATGACAGGAAAGGCAAAATTATATTAATAGGAAAGCACCCATCTAATTCACAGGAGAGTATGAACCGTCTGAAAAAGATGGCAGCCGCAGGACATTATAGCTCTAAAAAAGGAACCGGTGATAATATAGCTTGTTTGGGGACAAGAATTTCTACAGGTCAACAGTGGAGAGTCAGAGACTTGACAAAGAAACATTCGGTTGGGTTAGGGAGATTCTTGAGAACCAGACCAAACTGAACTACTCTACAACGAACACATTGAGAGCATAAGGATATGATGGTATCAATTGTTTTCTTTTTTTTTTTTTTAGGAAGACTGAGTTCCTTGTGGGTCAGGGACAGAATCATGGAAGCAAGGGACACAGCTGTTAGTCTACTGGTGCCAGCTCCTCAGCCTCTGCACCTGTGAGCTAGTTGGGTGATGGGAGAGAAGCAGAGGCCAGAGGGTGGTTGAAAGTGATAGAGAAAGGGGTCAGAGACAACTCCCTCTGAGGACTGTGAGCTAGTTTGTTTTTATTCTGATGGTGCTGTTGTTATTCGCCTCTCAGCACCCTAGAAATTTGTTTCCATGCGCCTTAGCCACAAGTTGACACCTTCAGTGGATCTTCCTTCAAGGAGCATCTGACTGAGTTTTTGTTTTCAGTGAAGTTAGTTCATCCCTTTTCTGTGGCCTTGGTAATCAGAAGCCAGGAGACAGAGAAGCAGTCACATTCAGAGCAACACCTAAGAAGCCAGTTCTCTGGCTGTGAAAGCACAAGCCTGCCACTCTGCCTTCCAGCAGACGCCTGAGTATGCATGCGAGCAAAGGTGTTAGGTTGATTTTTCAAATGGGTGCATCTCAGTGTCTGGTATTTGATGACAATAACTTAAAACATAACATTAACATCACAGCAGGCTCTGCTACGCATTTCCATCCCAATGCAGTACTTTTGCACACCAAAAAGATCTGAAGATAGTTTTCTATTTCAAACATTTATTTTAGCAATTTCATAACAACTGAGGTGTATTTATCTGCTCCCCTCCATAGATAATGTCCACTGCTAACCATATTCTTTCTTAAATGGTAAAACAAATAACTCGATTTTATTAAAAATGTGTGAGATAGCATGTGAATTTCTCCAAGGGTTCTTTGCAATGTTGCCATATTGTCACAACCTCAATATCCTGTGTTAGCAACACTTATCTAACGAGTCATAGTTTCGTTTTATGGGAGAGCAATGACTGTAAAAGCCATATAAAAACCGCAGCCAAATGGTTGACATATGACCTTTAATCATGTCTTAGAATCTCCTATACTAACACACACCCACCTTCTCTTCTGCACACAGTGGGTATATCAACTGCTTCTTAACTGTTGGGGAGCAAAGTAAATCACTTACTTCCTTGACTCTGGTTGCCATCCCCACCCAGTCTTTCATTTCTTTTTTTTAAGCATTTTTACTATTTTCTGTTATTTGGCCCTGCACATTGCCACTTCTTTCGGGATTGGCGTGAAGACTGGCGCCTCAAGTCAAAGTGTGTTGAAAGGCGACTTACTAGAGTGTCACAAACTCAAGAAGGAACGAAGTTTGTTTTGAATTCTGAAACTTCATCATCACAAATGATACATTTCTTAATTTCCAGTAATGCCTATCTGACTTGAACTAAAAAAGACATGTTACAGGAAAGGAAAGAAAGATAGATGGACTCACTAGTAATAAGGAACCTGGGAAGAGGCCTGTCCGCCAACCATTTGGCAAGAATGAAGGTTTAACATTTGAGGGGCTATGACTAATGCCACAGAATTACTGAGACTGATCGGGGGCTAGGAACATCTTGGGCTCTCACTGCTTACTCACACTATGCCCCCTAACCTGACAACTCTGTCAGAAAGACAGCTTTGTGCCTTAAATATACAAAGACTGGGCATGCCCTGCTGGTATAGTAGTTTGGTCCACCACCTCCAGCAGAGCACAGTCCACATATATCCCAAGGACCCAGATTTGTGTCCGGGGCCAGGAGGAACAATCAAGATGTACGACTAAATAAAATAAAAATGTTCTTCCTCTCTCTTTCTGCCTACTGACTTGCCTTTATTCCTGCCTGCACCTTTCCTTAAAAAAAAAAAAAAAAAGAGACTGAACAAGAATGTTACACTCTTCGTGGTAAATCTAGAACTAGATTCCATTTCTGAAGCACATTGCTTGATCTCTGCCCATTTGCTAAGTTTTGTCATGATACCTGGCCCCTAAACAATCCTAGTCTGCCTTGTTTTGTCTTCATGGGATGAGAAAAGGTATGAAAAGTCTGGAAACCTGACCCAACTCAGGCAATAAAAAGGCTTTTGTCTGCGAATCTGACCACAAGTGATTCATTAGTAGCCAATTGAAAGATTTTTGTCAGGACCATTCCCTTCCCCCTTTTGTAGAAATAAACAATTTGAAAGAAAACTGGAGTTTAAGATGGAATCAATTCCCACTTAGGAACAGTGATATCTACTACATATAAAGGCGTTTATTTCCTTTTGACAAAACATTTGTCAGCTCCTCTGTAAGTACCTTCTTAATTAAATCCATCTATTTATTTTGTGAAAAGTGCAGTCAGAAAATTTCTTGGCCTGGTATCTCTGGTGCATCTGAAATTAACAGTTCAGTTCACTGATAATAATAACCATCCCAGTAATAATAATAAAATAATAATAAACCCTCTTACAGTTTAATTTTATCTTTCTAGTAGATGGATAATGATGCCTTATTTTAATTTCAGGTCATATTTAATTTCAATTTATTAAAATTCAAAAGAAATTGGTAAATCAGCTTTGGAGTATCATTTTTCTTGAATGTAACTTAAAGATAAGGACCAACATTTCTTACAAAGTGCTCGCTACATGTGTATTGCACTTCATTTCCGTAGCATTCATCCCTAAAATTCATTCAGCGGGGTTGGTTTTTCATAACTGACTTCAATTTAAATAAGCATATGTGGTGGCACTAAATTATATTCAGCATTTATTAATACAGAATTTAAACTTAAGGAAAGTACCAGACTCCAAAATTCTGACAACGAAAATTATTCTAACCAGCCTCTATCTTTGCACTTTGTATGAATTGCAAGAAACTGGGACAAGGTCTATGTGAAATGTTCTGATATGTGAGTCGATATATCTATTTATAGATGTTTACATGTATGTACATGTATACATACACAGACACACACATCTATGTGTGTGTATGTATACATATCTATATCTATATATATCTATATATATAGATATAGATATAGATATATATATAATCGCATCTACTGTGAAGCTAAAAGCCTTTGTAATCTATTTACTTTTTGTTTCTTAAAACCAAGACAAGGGTCCTCACCTCTCAGGTTCCAGGATGAACGTGTATCATCACTGAAGGCTTGGGATTCCAGAGACAATTTTATTAAATGGAAATAAAATATAAATCATGCTCGGTGGCGTCTAAAGTGCCTCCGGTACAACCCCACAAACCCTGCAGTATTCGTTGTCAACTCCCTTTGTACTAGATTGTATTCCTTGAAGTTTCTCCTTCCCTTCGTTAAAAGAAGACCTGAGGCCTCCACCACGGAAAAGCAGGCAGGCAGAGGCTTCTGACCAGGAGGCTGATTCTCCAGTTCTGCTCAAACAAGGCAGGCATTTCCTGGAAACCCGCCCACAGATTGTGGGACTACTTTTAGTCCTCACCTTGCAGTAAACAGCTATTAGATATCCAGATATCCCAGGCCCTTTCAGGTGCAGTAAAATAGAACATAAAAGGGTGTAATTGAATGATTACTGCTGGGGACTCTACCAGGAGCCAGAGGGTCTCCCTCTCCCGCCTACAGGCCTTTTCTCTCTTGTCCTCTGGAGGAAACACACACTAAGGAGTGGCCCTGCTGGGCAGGTACATCCTGGGGTAGAAAAGAAGGCACAGGGAATTCCCTTGCCTCTTGTGCTGTTAAGTCCTGTGTATTCCTGTAACCACCACAGCAGCCCCCAGAGGTAGGGAAGAATCATTTCCATCTTCCCCCTGAGCAAACCTGACATGTTGCTGTTCCCCAGGACTCTGTGGCTAAAGAGCCACAAAGCTGGCTAAACCCAGACCCTTGCTTTCCCCTTACACTCTTTAAGGGGAACTGAAAAGCAGGCTTCTTCACTAGGGTGGCCTAGTGACATATTAAACAAACCAGAGCATGTCTCAGAGAGACAGGAGGCCTTATTAAAAAAAATTTTTAAAAAGTGCTGAAATGACCAGGGGAGTCCTTAGGTCTTGGACAAACCAAGATGGATGTAGTCAGCCTGTCCTGAGCTCTCTCTGGCTCCCACCACTGTGCCTGGAGTGAAGGCAAGTTCTCTGATGGAAGCTCCTGCCCACAGCTCAGCATGGGGATGGCTTACTCCAGAATCCTGCCCCGCGTGCCCCAGGGGGAAAAGACTTTGAAGACTATTTTTAAGACTAAGTTTTAAGTGTACAAGTTCTTTTTTTAGAAAAACCAATCGTCATCTTCATAACGGTGCCCCTAATTCTTAGGGGCCCTGAGGCAATATCAGTAAACTCCCAGACCCTGGTGTAGGGCTGCATTAAGATTTCACCAAGTTGTCTAACATTTAATGATTTCTCGCTATGGGCTAGTCTCTGCGCAAAGTGCTTGACATGCATCATCTCAGTGGGTGTTCTCGAAAGTTCTCTGAGGCAGGTGCTTTTATCAGCTCCGTTTTGCAGACAAGGAAACTGAGGCCCAGAGACATCAGAGCCACCAGAAGGCGCGCTCAGGAAGGGCGAGCTGCGCCACATTTGCCATGTGGATCCTGGAAACTGTAGGGTCACCAAGCATTGTAGCAGGGCTCCTGGCAGCACAGAGCTTTTAGATTACAGATGAGCGGCTCTGATGTCACTATGTTCTAACTAACGACTCCACGTTTGTCAAAAACTATCATGTGCGTACCTTTTAAGTATTATTAGATGGATCATGGCAGACCATTTTAACGATATCCTCAAATGTTTCGTGGGTAAGAGAAAACGTAGCACATTCTGGTAGAATCCGATGATAGTTACCTTCTTAAATCAGGATCTCATTCTCTCTGATAGAAAGAAAGGCCTTCTAAGGACTGTCGTGCAACTTTTTTAAAACCCCAGTACACAGTATAGTACTTGGCCCCTGGTAGATGATGAGGGGACAACATAGCTTAGAATCTATAGGGCAGTATGCAGATGTATGAGTAGAAAATGAACTGGCAAAACCTGAAATAGACCCCAGAGGGGGATCCCCACCTTAGCCTAGAACACCTAGGACACACCCCTAGATACTCACCATTTTACTCCAGGTAACCTGGACACATCCATTGCCCCTAACCCTCATATACACACAGAATCCATTTGCCTGTGTATGAGAGGCTGGCATAGGGACATAGGTCCCACACACACGTGTGTATTCTCTTTCCAACCCCGCAGGGCACCTCAACCATTTCTGCTTTTAATAAACTCGCTGTGTGTTCCTGGCCAAACGACTCTCTCCACCAATTCTTTCCGGACAAACCCAGCATCTCATCAGCTTGTCTCAGCTCCCTCTCTGCCGCATCAGTAGACACAAATGGCTATAATTCTTCATGATGATGGAAATTGTCAATGGAACCGTGGAGTATTCAGAGTGGAGGAAGTCACCAGGGATTCCAATACAGACCTGGAAGACTCTGGAGATTCTGACCCATAGTCTGGACTGTGAAGGAGAGATGAAAGGTATTCCAGAAGGGAGAAACAAATTAAGAGAATTCAGGTGAGGACTTTGAGGAGGAAAGCAAAAAGACCACGCTGTCTGCATTGAAACCTATTAGGGAAAGGCTGGATTAGAAAGGCATGATGACAGTCTTTTTTTTTTTTTTTTTTTTTTAAAGGAAAGATACAGATAGGAATAGAGTCAGGCAGGCAGGAAGAGAGAGGAGGAAGAAGCATTTATTTATTTTTCTTTAGTTGTGCATCTCATTTGTCCTCCCAGCCTGGATGCAAACCTTTGTCCTGTCCTTAGGATATGTATGAACTGTGCTTTGGCTGGAGGCAGTTAACCAAACCACTACTCCACCCAGACACACATCTAGAGTCTTTATTGTGAGTCAGGCTGGGAAGACGTCAATCCAATGTCCTCACCTGGTACCACAGGGTGAGGACTCTGTTCTTGGTGCCACCTGAGGGCTGCTGCTCCTTCTGGCATCATTAACTGGATCAGTAATCTCACCTTTTGCTTAGACTGGAGGATTTAGGCTGTGGTCATTTGACAAAGATGGACGTAACTTCTGCTGACCAGCTTTTATCTTATTTGAGAAGAACCTGGAAGTCTTAGGGGTTCTAAAAAGAAAAGACTGACATTAAAATCGAATGAAGTTAATCAAAAAAGATGACATAGAAAATGTTTTCTCACAAGTATAGAAGGCTCATCATCCAGGAAGGAGAAAGACAAGATGGGAATTTTGGGGAAATCGTTGCTTGGGGCGTCTAAGGGTGAGAATGTGCAAACTGCTCATGGAGAGCTATCATCGCTTCTATCACTCTCAACATTGTGAACCGAATTAGACGTGCTCATTGAAGCAGAGAGGCATGATGGAAAATGAATTTTCCGTGGCTGTTTATCTCATTCAGCAATGTTCCTTTTCCCTTTCCTCATATTCTAGACTTTAATTTGTTTATTTAAGAAGAGAACTTGTTTAAAGTTCAAGCTGAAAAATTCAAGCTTACAAAATCTTACAAGTTTTTGAAGGGCTATATATTCTTTGAGTCCTTACAGCATCTAGCATGAGACTAGTGAATCATGTATGAGATGATCTCTTCGTCATTGGAGCAGGTCAGGCACTGTGGACAGCCATTAACTAGTTGAGCACAGTGTGATGTTAAGAATCTAACCAACTGAAATCATCAGATTGTGGTATCACAGGGCTTGAGAACATCATAAGAAGAGCTATGTTGTGATGACTTCCTGGGATTAAGCTCTTTTAGAACCAAAGCTTTGCTGAACATTTTAAATATATATGCACATACATACAGACATACACACACACATACATACATAAGCATACCAGTCTCTGTGTTGGTATAGTTAACATTTCAATCATACAGGAGGCACCCTTCCATTTAAACCCTAAGCTCTGACCATGAATCTGAAAGCTAGTGGAAATAAACTGTATCCGGAAAAGAATTCTCACAAAATATATGCATGTTTTTGTAGGCAAAACTGCTTTTTTTCAGGATTCTAAGCTTGGCACTATCTGCAATAAGAATGCAGTTAAATGAAGTTTATCTTAATTTTTTTTAATTTAGAGATGACAGCAAAGGAAGGAATCAGAAAGTTGTTGGAGTCCGTCACAGTTAACATGGACTGGTATGTCGCAGTACCCAGATATTCTAATTTCACAGTGCCTTAAAAGAGCAAGCATTTACTGCTTGGTTATAACATATGCCATCTGTGGGCTCTCAGGGACCCTGTTCTGTGGTTTTAGTCCATGTACAGGAGACCCTACCCGAGCATATGCTAGTGGTCACAGAGAGGAAAAAATGGGTGGTAATGCCCTGAAAATTCCTAGTGTGCACCCTGGTAGAGTAGCTGTTGGGTGCATTTTGAATACATCCCAAGGTTTGCATCTGGGGGCCAGTGGGAACAACTAAGATGAACAACTAAATACAAATAAATAAAGTGCTTCTTCTCCTCTCTCTCTCTCTCTCTCTCTCTCTCTCTCTCTCTCTCTCTCTCTCTCTCTCTCTCTCTCTCTCTCTCTCTCTTCCTGCCTGCCTACTCATCTTCATTCTTGCCTGCATCTTTCCTTAAAAAAAAAAAAGATTCTTTAGGCTTGTGCATGAAAGTGACTGGCTGAATCATATCTGCTTACTATTATGTTAACCTTTGTAAATTACATTCCAAGTCTTGTTCCAAAGGAGCAAGAAAGCATAACCTTCTCCCACTGAAGAAAAGCAATTATTGGTAACTACTAATACAATCTATCAGAGCCTGGTAAATGATGGATGCTTATAAAGTTATGAGAGTAATGAAGGAGGACAATGAAATGATTCTATATATACTCCAACAAATACTCATTGGAGTTTTAAAAACTACTGGAAAGTGTACTAAGTACTATTTAAGAAGGCCAATAAATAGATATTATTTATCCATCAAATATTTGTGTTTAAAGGCATACATTTTATCTGAGATAAACATTTGTAGAGTTAGCTCATTTCTCCAAGACAAAGCAAAGATGCATTATGGCCAGTTTTTGTTCTGTGTCTCTGCACTGCAAATTACTGTAGGTTTGAGTGGCACAAAAAACGACAAGTTTATTATCTCAATTTCTGTAAGTGAGTTTTGGCATGGCCTGACTGACTTCCAGAGCTCTTCAGGCTGAAATCAAGGGGTCAGCTATACTTCTTGTCCTCCTGCAGTTTCAGTAGCTGCGTGTGCAGGGGATTTCCTTGTGGTCATCAGACTGAAGTCCTCACCTTTCAGCTAGCTATTGGCCAAGAGTCACTTTTAGGTCCTAGAGGCCACCTCAGCTCCTGGCCCTGTGGCTACCTTAGGCAGGTCACAGCAGGAGAGTGGCTTCCTCCAGGCATGCTGAAGCTTCTCTTTCTGACCTTTGACAGCTGGGGAAAGCTGTTTGCTTTTAAGGTGGTTGGGTCAGGCCCACCCAAATTATCTGTTTAAAAGAAGAGCACTGAACTTAATCACTTAAAGTTAGGAGGGTCACTGTAGTAGTCAGAATTTTAGAAGGAGACAGATAACATCCTCGAAGTGGTAAATGGGGAGAGTTTAGTAAAGGATTTTTCAGTAATTGTTTTTCTTTTTTTTCTCTCCCTCCACCCTTCTGTCTCTCTGTTTTTCTTTCTCTCTCTCTCTGTGTCTCTGTGTCTCTCTGTCTCTGTGTCTCTCTGTCTCTCTCATTGGCAGAGCTTAGAGCATTGAACACAAGGGATAGAGTAGTGCCCACCCCTCTGAGGTCAGAAGGGAGATGGGGAGGTTGATCTGGGAACTGGAGTCGGGAGGTGTGTGGAGAGGGACATCTAACAGGAATGGATGTTTGGTACAAAGATGTAGTAGCTCCATGGAAACTGACCAGGGAAATAGTAGGGAGCATATAGGTTGTGGTCCTCCTGCATCCTCTGATAGCTAGCAAAGGCAGCTAAAGAACCGGCTGGTCTGTCAGCCTCCTGAGGCAAGAATAGGATGGAGAAAGGGAGAGAGGAGCTCCAGCCTGACAACAAGGGATGATAGTACATTTTCCAAAGACATTTTGGGGCTGCGGTGAGTCTTAGGCTCTGATGTAACTCACAGATCTGTGTGTTTCCTCCTGTGTGTTTCATCCATGCTTCTGGAAAGCTGCTTGTAACTCACATTCCGTTAAGCACTATCATTAATATGCATGTTTCCTTTTCTGCTCTTCCTGAGAGCACGGGCAGTGTCTCACTTATCTTTATACCTACAGAAGCTATGTTCTTGGTCCAGCGTGCGTGATTGACAAACCCTTGTGGAATTAGAACTATATGCAGTCAATGGCAAATTATTACTGAAATCCTGTA
Organism: Solenodon paradoxus; assembly: GCA_004363575.1. Lineage (NCBI taxonomy): Eukaryota > Metazoa > Chordata > Mammalia > Eulipotyphla > Solenodontidae > Solenodon > Solenodon paradoxus. The sequence goes on along the minus strand of RJWH01001421.1, from coordinate 230,859 downwards.
AACAAATTTGTCAGAAGGGGCATAAATAAATGCACACTACTCTAATTGTTCTGTAAAACTGTTCAGTTACATACAGGCTGAGAGTCAGAAGATTCACTGGCCATTGCTATAAGTCTCCTTGCATTTTCTCCTTTAAGCTCATCCACTTCAGGTTCTCCTACAGGCTCCATTCAATAAGCTCTAAAATCTGTCAGTACAGAAGAAAGAGGAGCGAATGCAGGGAAAACAGGGCAGCTCAGAGCTACTGGTAAGCAAGCAGTGGTTGACTCTCTCTGGGTTGAAGGTCAGCCTTGGGACAAGAGGACTTTCTATCATTGTCATGTGTGGTTCTAGCTGCCAACAGGGAAGACAGTGTGCCTGGTCTATGAAGAAAACTGTTTTCTTCACATTAACTTTTTGACATTTTTTCAAAGCTCTAGGTAAGGATAAATCTGGTCCACTGGATTTACAGTAATTGTTTTGGTTTATATAGCATCACATGCTAGAGTCTCAGGGACTGACAGTCAGGAGAAAAATGTAAATGTCATAATTTTGTTAATTGCTTTAGCATGTGTTTCTCCCACATGTCTGAAAGCAACTGTAATTGAGGGCTGTGGTTTCTGGGGCGCAGCCAAAAAAGACAATGTGACTAACAACTGAGGAGAATATCATGGGATATCATATGAGAGGATATTTTATCTCTTTTTCCCTGTTGCCAACATGAAGTGTGTTACTGGAATAGGAAAAGAAGAATGATACAAATCAAAGCCTGGTATTTTTTTTTTTTATCAGCTCAAAGTGACATATAAAATGTACTTTTAAATTCTGTGGCTATTCCATTCCATCCTGGAGTTTTCCATTTCAAATATTGGATTTGCAAAAAAGAAAACAGCTCTTTGAATTCTTTAAACATTTCGCTGTTGATAAGTGTCTTTCTCAAGCAAACAGATCTCAAATACTGGTATGAAACTATAATTTCCCCTCACCTTGTTGCTCCAAAGCATAATAACTCTATTGAGAACTCCTGAAAACATTGGGTGATCTGACCCCACAGCTTCATATACGATTTCTTATTTTTATGACAGGAATTTCATGATTTCAGAGCCAGACTGGAAAACAGTCTATTTTCCCTCTTAAGCAAGTGATCAGGTTGCTGCAGGAACAAAGAAAAGGCTGAGCTCACATGCGCTGGCCAGGAGCTCTGCTGCAATTCTGGTTGGGAATGAACTGCAAATGCTGTTAGTCTATTTCCTGGTATTTCAGTCTTCTGTGAATTGCACAGTAAGGAGATCTTTGAACAGGGAGCATCTGGTAACCACTAACCCACACTTGCCCATAGTATGTAGAAACTTCTCATCTTGAGACTGTTCTCTCTTTTATACTATTCCTTATGGTGCTCTCCCCACACGTCTGGGATGCATAAATATTTTTGTCATATTTCAGATTGGTTCTACATAGATCACTAAACTGACCCAGCAGAAAGTTTTTGCTCATGTACATTCTCTCTATTCTCCTCCACACCACTGTCGTCTCCTGCCACCTGTGTTGGAAAATACTATCCCCACAACTTCTAACTGAGCAGCAGTAGCAAATGGAAAGTCTGTCCTACCTGTGGTGGAGAAAACTTTCAAGGTGTTTTGGAGAGTATTGTCAGATAAGAAAATCAAACTACAGATTGCAGAGGAAGAAAGGCAAGTTAGAAGAGGGGGTTCTAACTTCATTAGGAAACTAGATGAGGACAGCATATGACCCCAAATGTTATGCAAATAACCATTTATATGATTCTATCTGTAGTTATTTTTTTTTCTCTGAAAAAACAAAAGAGTCTAAAGCTTAGCTTATGCTTGAAGGTTTTAGGCAGCAAAGAAGTTTTTGAATTGAGCAACTTTGATTTATGACATAACTTTAGATGTGTAGGTTCAGTGTTTATCCAATATGTGATAACACGCCATGCCCACCACCGGACGCGGCTACTCCTCCACCACTATCCATTGGCCCCCACAATCTTTTGCTCCCACCACCAGCCCCTTATCTTCTGGTAACCTCAGTTCTGTTGTCAAAGTCAAAGTTAAAGGGTTATTTATTTATTTATTTTTTTGATCAGTTTGTTTGCTTTGTTTCTTTATATTCCACATATAAATGAGATCAGCCAGCATTTGCCTTTCTCATTCTTACTTACATCCTTCAGCATAATCTAGTTCCATCGATGTCACAAATGACAGAATTTCATTTTTAAGGACTGTGCAATTTTCCACACTCTTTACCCATGCATCATTTATATGGTGGTGGTAGACACTTAGTTTCCAATTCTTGGCTATTGTAAGTAATGCTTCAATAAATAAGGGGACGCATATATCTCTACAAATTAGTGGGCTTTCTTTTTTATTGTTGATAAATTCCCAGAAGTGGAAATGGGATCATATGGAATTTCCATTCTCAATTTTTTGAGGAATCTCCGAGAGGCTGCTTTTAATCACTGTTCTAAATCAATGTGCTCTTTTTCTATTTCTTGATATATTTTATAATATTTATTTCTTTGCAGTATGGAGGAGAAAGCTAAACACCAAATGTTATTTCTGGATATTGTGACTATCAGTGATTCAAATTTTTATTTTTAATATATTTTATATATATATACATATATATGCATATATATATATACCCCATACTTATTTAATAAGAATAAAAATTTTAAATTATTTCTCACTTCTGAATGCCAGTAATAAGCCTTTTAAATCCCTCAGGAACTGCCATATTTCTACTGAACAAAGTGAACCAAATGTAGGCTGTAAGCAAGAAACTTGGAAGAATTTGATATTAATTTATATTAACCCCTGCCATTATAGTGAAATGTGACTTGTTCATAGTAACTAGTGAGATAGCTTAATGAAATCAGTGAACAAAACACAATCCTAATCAAGTATTTTTAATATAAAAATCATAATATTTGATCTATCGAATACCTGCTAGTTCATTAACACCCCATTGCCACAATTCCTGATAGTGTCTCCATAAGTACAATGAAAGGGAAGCCAGAACCATTTACACTGTAGCTTCTTTGAAAAAATTTCCAGGTAAAACTCATCTGGACAGAGCTCTTCATAAACGGCCAGCCATTTGTTATTTTGCTAGAACAGACTAAAGACAATTTTTTTGGAAAATACTTGCTTTCCATTTGTTATACTCTAGTCACACTTCTGTAGAATTTAAACAGTCTACTTTGAGGTAGGGGGTCTTGGTTGTACTATTTTATTTTCACAAGAGGATTAGAAATGGATTCCCCAAATCCTAGGAGTAGGATTAACCAATTAAACTATTGAACTAAGGATATAGCCTTCAGATTCACACTCTAGACTTTAAATTTTCTCTCTAGACTCCGGACTCTTCAGAGAGAACACAATCTTGGATTGCTTCCAGCCTTTCTTTCCAAAGCCTTGCTGAGGAAGTGACCATCTGGGGTCCTGCTGGAAGTTAATTCTCTGGAAATTCAAAGTTTCATCTATGTACCAGGTCAAATCTCTGTAAATGGTAACAGATCACATTATCTTGACCCTCTGTAGAATTATTTTCCCCTAGCTCTAATGGCATGTCCTCAAAAGATATTATGAAATACCAGCTTTCAATTGTGTTTCTGAATATCATTTATTACTTAGACTAGAGTATACAATGCAAAATCTTACCTGAGAAATCTTTCATAGTGACCAGTAGGAACATTCTTTTTTTTTAACGGAGTAGCTGATTTCTTTCTTTCTAATGGTAAGAGTATTTGTGGAGGGCAAAGACGAGGTTGTTTTTCCACTAAAATTTTCACAGAGTTGTCAATGTTCTAGAATTGATCAGACTTACTGAGACTGACTCACTCTGATTAAACTTCTAAGAGTCTGATTCCTATTCTGGAATGCCCATGTTCTCCATCTGAGCTCTGCTGTTCCTCATACCTGGTTGTTAGTTTTATACTTGCATGAAGCAGTGAACCAAGAGAGATGTACAGATTTAAGAGAACTTTCTTGCAGAGCATAAAACCTGGTTCATTATCCTGGTCAAAAAAGACTCATGTCTTTTTCAATTCAAGGTTAGTTTCCAGGACGATGCTGGATTAACCTGTGCCACCTTCTGTGGCTTTAGGTTTCTCCTTACTTGATATGGGAGCAACATCCTCTTTGTAGTCAAATAGTGATTTTCCAGAATGAATTCCATATAATTTGTTAGGATCCCTCTTAAAATATACCAATAACATCATATGTTTGTCTCATATTAAATTTCAGTTCCCCTTAGTTGGGGCTTTGGATATTCCAAAATTTTGTGCGTGTATGTAAAAAATCTCTATCTCTGTCATCTGTATCTCTCTATATACACACATATATAAGTATATATATGTATACATATATTTACTGTGTCTTTAGTAGTTGATTACTTAGATAATTATGAATTTTAATAATTTCATATTCAGATGGAAAATGTCTTTCAAAACTGGGGCATTGAAAATTGCAGAACATTTTTTCTTCCTTATTAGTAGAAAGACTATATAGCTCATTTTATCTCTAGTTGCTTCCATGGCCAAACAAGACAAAATAAAACAAAGCAAATTATATATTAACAAACAAATTATATAACAAATTAAGGTTAGACTTTGAAACCAAATTGTCCCTTAGAACCTCTGTGTTTGTGATCCTTATCACAATTTGGCCTCTCTTATCTAGTTTTAGTTATATTTTTAGAACTAGAATCTCATTTTCACTTTTATATTTTTTATTTTTATTTTTGTAAGCTCTTTCACATTCTGCATTGACAGAGGTTAGGCAAATAATCAAACAGACAAACAAAAAAGCAATTCAGTCATTTCCCAACACTTGTTTAGGTTTTTAAGCTCTGCTAGGTAAAACCTGAAATCCCTACTTATGTAAGTTTTCTATTGGTCAAATGAAAGCTACCGCCATCTTCTAAGAAAGATATAACTAACATCTGAAAAAAAATTAGAAATTAAATTCTATTCTTTAGCATGGCCAGTAAATGGAGTATTCCAGTAACTAAACATTTTTTTAACACAAAGATATTTACACACACATACACATGCATAGACACACATAGAGGATGTGAGTGTGTGAGTGTACAGAATACCAGTAGATCTTATAATAAGAACGCTACAGATTTTTGTGGTTGCTCTGGGTAATCAGTTACTATTGGTGAGAATTCAGAGAAGAGTAATTCTCTGAACTTTTGCATTCTGGTTTCAATTCTAGATAATCAGAGGTTTAAAACATTAAGCACAGATGCATATGGTATGCTATGCTCTGCACAAAGTAAGCAAATAAAACAGTTACTGTGTATGTCTACATAAATATAAATGCTTACATTCCCTGTTCTGTTGCCAATTAGACATGAAGTCGGTTGTCGGTTGGCTTTCTAATGACCCGTGAATATAAATGTCAAGTTCTTCTTGCTGTTTCCATTTCTCTCAAGGGTCTCACATTTCTGATTATTTCTAGGAGCTTCTTGAAGAAGGTATTAGGAAAATTCATCATCTCCTTTCCCAAGTATGAATCTGTGAGAGCTGGGGCTGATGGCCTAAAACTGCTAACAGAAGAACCATGACACATTCAACCTCATTTATCCCTGTTACAGAAAACTGGGAAGAGTGTCTTGTTCTAACAGTGAGGAACAAAAGGCAATTCGGGAGGGTGTTTGCATGTACCCTCCCTCATCAAGTCCCCCCTCCCCCCATCCCCACGCAAATGAACAATGTAACTCAGTGGATGAGTAAGTCTGTGTCAGTAATTATGTATTTCAATACAGTTTAATTTGGGGATAGTTTTATTGACACTAGAAGCAAACTTCAATGGAAATTAATTACATCAAGGATGCAGAGAACTTAGAAAATAAATACAGATATAATCAGCTATTTGAGAACAAATGAATCTAATTAAAGATGAATGATAATATGACAGAAGTTCCCTTTCATGTTAATGTCCTAAATCCAGTCAGACTTCTGACGACCAATGACTACTAGTCTAGCATCCAGAGATAAAAATTCATTCCCTAATTTGACACCTTTGATTAATGGAACAATAGTACCAATGAAGAATATTGTGTTTATTTATTCTTTCTCCTAGCTAGGACTAGTGGTTATAACCCTATGGAAGGTTTTTCAGGGTGATGATTGTCTTTAGAAGTTGGAGCCCATTTATATCCCCTTTTGCTTTCCCCAGTAGCAAAATGCACACTTTTATATTTAAGCAATAAAACTTTTAGAGGAAAAAAGTGACAGACTGGTAGGGATCTTGGTAGGAGGGGGTAATGTGTAGATGTCATGACCTGAGTTGTCCACCTCTAAATTCATGTGAACGTAGGTTCAGAATTCAACTTACAAGTTGTTTGATTTCAAGTAACTCTACAAAACAGTATGCACATGCTCCCTGCCAATTAAGAATTAAACTTTTTAAATACTGGAAATAATTATTTATTTCCCTTGAGTCATTGACCAGCAACCCCAGATTGGTTCAGAATGCAGGATACTCTTGATGTGTAGTTTATCTGTTGCAGAAAAGCTTCCCTGATATTCCAGTCTCTTTACTTAAACTAGTCAGGAAATATTGATAATCAAAGGAACTCAGGAAATCATCACCTTTCTGTCATATCCATGTGTTAAGAATCCTATTAGCATTTAAAAGTGTCTGTTTTCCCAGATTTAACATAAGCCACTCTGGCCCTGATAAAAATAGAAAACTCTTGGATAACTGAGAGGTATGGGTAAATTCAGTTGTACACAATTCTTCCTAACTCCCTGAGACAGTCAGTTACATATTACTTTGCATACCCATAATGACATAATGCTTTATTAATATTGACTGTAAAGAGGACTCTTCCTGGGGCACTGCCTGTAGATGAACTCGTATTCCCCTAAACTGATAGTTTGTGATTATGACTATTTATCAAGAGGCAAGGGTCCTTTTAGGACTGAAACTAACCACCATACTGATCCAGGGTTTGAGCTGTGACTAAAACTACATCTACTTGTAAAACAAAAGTTGAAGGATAAAAATATATTTTCTTTCAATTGATAAAATTGAGGCTTTCATATGTTCAAAATACGATGTTAGCGCATAGGTGTGGTTCAAATTTGTAAAACTAAATTCTTTTTCTCAAAAAAGAGCTACTTAATTGGTGAATTTAAGAGGGTCTTGGGTAACCTTGATTCCAGATAATAAGTAGGGATGCATGAGTGATTGTTTAAAAGTTCGAAGAGAGGATTACCTCTTAGGTTCCTCCTATGAACCTGGAGAATCTTGAGGAACTAAGTGGCAATTGATCCAAGTCTTGAAGGACTGTAAAATTAGGAGAGGACTGGAAGAGAATACCAAGTAAGTTCTTAGCTGGAGGGAAGTATCAACAAGGCACAAGGGTAAGGATATTTGGGGTGTGATTAAGAAATGATAAACCTGGTTTGCTTGAAAAGAAGTGTAATGAGACTAAAAAAGAAAGACTAAAAAAGTAGATTTTTTCAACTCCATAAAGAATCTTGAATAGGAGGTTAATGAGATTGTTCTTTAACAGTGACTACCAGTAATAGGGAAACATGAAGAATTTTTGAACTGGGAAAATATATGATAACAACCAATGTTGTTACAATAATTGTAACTTGTGGGAGGTATACAGCAGTGTTCCTCTGCTTCTTCATCATCATTGCCCCATAATGAGCCTTTTTAGCGGTATCTACCTATTATTCCACAAATTTCCCATACAGTCATTAAGAGGTGATCTACTACATCTGTTCTCTGTCATTGTCTGGGTTATTCTCTTTTCTATCTTCTTTCATTTTCTTTAGTGTGTTGGAGCCCTGAGTAGCTGCTGAGATGAAGCAATCCAATTTCATTAGGTACTTGGTGAATATTCATTTATTATAGGAGTAAAATTACAGAAAGATGACTTTTTGGAATCAAATGAAGAGCTGCATGATGTTTGAATAGGATTTTTTTTTTAAAAAGAAGTCACTAGTATCACAATAAATCAGTGCAAACAATAGGCTGCAAGCATATTTAGATCACTCTTGCTGAAGAGAATAAACATGTATTGCTAACTGTGAAAGGGCAGATTTGATGACTGATGGAAAAATCACACTGCTCTGTCAGTTCACATAAACAATAATTCATCAAAGAAACATGTGATGATGAGTGCAGTCTGGTTTGAATTTAAGCCACAATACATTCTTGGGAAACAGCTGAAATACCTGAGCCTCATTAAAAAATCTTTATCTAGCACATTATCTAAGCATGTAAACAATCCTTAGGTCATATGATGAATCTCATCAAAAACAGCAAGAATATTCATGTTCAGGGATGAAAAGAGGCTGCATATATTTACTTTGAGAAAAACACATCTGTGCACCCATGAAAGTCTGATGAGTACTTAAAAAATATGATCTGAGCTCGTTTTTGCAATAGATGCTCAACAAAGTAGTGTGGGATCAGATCAATGTTTACCAGACACTAAGAAAAATAACATGGTTGACTGATCAGCTTTCTCTGATAATCATTGTTCAGTGAGAAGGAATAGAATATGATATTTTCTCTGGTAAGTATCCCACCCTTGGGCCACCCCAATCCAAAGACCCTCTGTACAGTTGATGAACAGATGAGACTTGACAAGCTGGTGTGTGAATCTGGTGACCAGGTGTCTCATTGTGGCTGAGACAGGAGCTAACAGATTTGACATGAAGGAATATTACTCCCAGATGCTCCCCAATGGGAAAGAACAACTTTCTTTCAGTGACCTGTCCATTCAAGATGAGTCCGATGGAATATACCCTGGAATTAGTTAGCTCTGTGAGAGGAAGCAATGCATCATGGGTGCCATTCTGACAGGATAAAAATAAGCATCTCCAATGAATTCTGCCTGATTCTTTAGTAAAAACCAGTGGTCGATGTCTGGAGGTTATCCAAGACAAGTCAAAGAAAGACATTTTCAGATGTTTAAGAGAGAAGGTAGAAAGCTCACAATAAGGATGTATATGGTGTTGATTTTAAACTGAAGAGAAACCTAACTAGGTTAAGCTATGTCATGATAGTTATGGCTCTTGCTGCAGAAATCTTACGGAAAAATACAACCAAGAGTTGATGTTTGTTATACCAATGCTCTAATACCCATTGGCTCATAGATGTTCAGGTCTCAAGTACTATTGTTATGTCACTTGAAAACAAATATCTGTCTCACAATATATTTGCATTTAAATTGCTTTTGTTAGAGGTGTGTAGACAGTCAGGCAGGAAGAGAGAGGAGGAAGAATACATTTATTTATTTTGTTTCATTGTTCATCTTGGTTGTTCTCCCTGGCCCTGGGCCTCTAACCTGAGTTTTTGAGATCTATGTGGATCAAATTCATAGACCTCATCTGCTAGGACACCAGGGCATGTCTTTATGTTTAAATTTAGGAAAATTTGGTACTCAATGTGAGTGACGTTAGGAAAGCATTTTCACTGTGTCAATTCAGCATATTTCTCAGCATTGGCCACATCTTCTGAACTCTAAGATTGAATGTTTGTCTTCATAATTGATTTCATGTTTCTAAATAATATATCCTGAAAATGAAGCATATGATATGCAGAGTGGCACTCATAAAATCTGAATCCATATTGATAATGGAACAATTTAGGAAAATGTCACAGATAGTGGACAGAAATAATTGATAATGTAACCTAGGTTTGAGTGGACTGCTCCCAAGTTGTAACTCCATCGTCAACTGCTCTATACCCAGTGTCTGGTCTAGTCTTATAAATGTATTTCATTATCTTTTCAATGAAATTATCAGTGCTTAGTTGCTAAAAAATCAAGCGGACCTATGTGTTTCTATTTTCTAATGTTATTTTTTCAGTCTTCCATCTTCTCGAACTACTCTAAAGTAGAAGAAAGCAGTAACTCTATTCTATGAAAAATATTTTCCATTGAAATTTCTAGTTAAGATATTCTGAGACAATTCTTCGTTTCATGTTAGATAAATCTATCTACCATTTTTTTATTGGAAATTAAAAAAAAAAAGAAAAAGAGAAAATGTGTTTAACACCTGCGATTTACAAGCCATAATCAATTGAACCCAAGCTGTATTACATTTGCAACTTTCTATAATGAAAATTGTGTTGGTTTATATAAAAAAATCAATAGGGCTTTTACAGTTTTCTTAAGAATAAAAGATGGTGGATTAACTGTCCATATTTCTCTTTAATATTAATTTTTAATTATATTCTCATTTTCATCATTTAAGTTTACATCAAACATAAGTTGTGTCTGTTATCAATTTATTGCTTTTTAGCTCCAAATCCACCCTTCCCTGCCTTGCTTGGTGAAAATGTAACTGGACCCTGCAAAAAGTTTTTCCTTTACCAAACAGATGATGCTAGATTTTGCCAATAGAGGGCGCTAGAGGGATGCTGCAAGCGGTAGGCTCCATTTCTGTCGCCCCTTTGCTAATTCAGTGTGGTCCAGCTCCACTCTCAGGTGATTCATTCCTCAACAAGGTCCTGCTTGTGAGTACTCCTGTCAGATGTGGGTCAAATCTGTGGTGACTTTGAGTGCTTAGACTGCAAGGGATTTGAAGGAGATCTGAATCTCAGTCTTGTAGAGGTGCTTCTTCTAAGTTTTGGGTCCCCTTATTTGACTTATTTTTTATTAAAGCAGCATTGTATTATGACATTATAGATAACTCAGCTGTTTACATAATAAACCCACATTTGTATATACTACATTACACTCACTGCTATGCGTCCAATTCCATCCTTCTCCATGCAATTGTTGGGTCCCTTTATTATCTACTTTTCCTCAGTATGTAAGATGTAGCTGCTTTTTTTTTTTTGACCTGGGAATTCTGAACTGCTTAACATTCTCTTTCAGTTCTTTCAGTAGTTAACCTCCTTTTACAAGTTAATACTTCCTTGTATTACTTTTATCTTTAAAATGCTGATGTGGTTTCTATCTCCTGGGGGAGCTCTGCCTGATGTAACATTGTTTATCCGTATCCTTAATGAATGCATACCGAACCTACCGCAATAATTTTTTAGATACCCCAAGGGGAACCCTGGTTAATGAATTAAAAAGTATTAATTCCCTTGAGGACTTCATACAATGCACCATATTTATTCAGTGCTCTGAACGACAATGATGAATAAGACGGATTTTAAGAATTTCATCTAGCAGAAGAGAAAGACATAAACAATTAACTTTTATCATTAAAGTGTGATGATTCCCATGGATCAGAGAGGAAAAAGCAAGGCAGAGGAAAAATATTATGAAATGTCCAGAAGACAGAAAACAAAACAAGGCAAACCTGAGGACTGTCTAGTAGTTCAGCACTGTTCGAAACAAATGTGTGTGTTTCTGGGATGGTAATGGGAGTAGGGGAGGAGGCATCCTCAGAATAGTGCATTGGAGCTGGAGGAGTGGGTTTGCTCCAGCACGTAAAATATTTTGTACGTCATTCTAAAAAGTTTGGATTCTCTGTCATCTATACCTACAAACTCAAAGAACTCAAAAACACAAAGAGTAAAGAAAAAGTAAATCATTATTTTATGCGCCAACTCTATGTGCTCCTTCACTATGTGGCGTGCTCTATGGAAGGAGTCAAATAAATTCAAATCCTTAGCCTTGTTGTGGAGTTAACAAAGGGGGAGACTGTCATATGTTAAATACTGAAGTGTTAAGAAGTAATAAGAACAAAATTGAATGGTGAAAGTCAAAATGTGCATTGGGGTTTGAAGACAGGAAAGGTGAGAGTAATTAGGAAAAGGGTAGAACTCCAGTAGGGCTCCAGAGCATTAGAAAGACTGCATGATAGTGAAATAGCAGAAAGAACAACTTTTTATTGAAAACAAAACAAAACAAAACAAAAGAAGTATGACCAAAGACTATTTTGGGCAGCAGAGGGAATCTAAGCTAAGAAGGGGGCAATGAAAGGGAAGGTTGAAACGTCAGACAGAGCTTCTGAAGTGACAAGCCTATGACAGGCAGTGCTGCTGGCCCTTCCACAGCCATGTCGTCGTGCTGATCTCAGAAGCAGCTCCACATTCTCCTCAGACCAGTGCTTGATGAGCCATTCCAGTGCGTTGCTTATTATTCAATTTCCACTTTATTATTTAGAGTGCCATTTAATGTCATTACACATTTTTGGCAGTTGGATTAATGATGCTAAAGACTGTTCTGATTGTGCTGTTTCAGATTGTGAATGGAAGACATTAGAAGATCGGAAGATGGAATTCAAGCATGGTTGAAATTTCTCCCTTCCCTACGTAAACTAAATTTCAGGTGTGACAAGGCTGCATGTTTCCATTGCTAGTTTGGAAGAAAAGGTGTCCATTGTGTTGAATTGATGCTATCTCCAAAAGGAACAAGCCTACAAAATACCTGATTTCATAAATCAGAATGTTGTGCTGAAAAAGTATTCTTTCACATTTCCATTTCTTCCCTCAGGATATGACTGACCTCCAACACAAGAATTTCGAAATCTCCCTGCCTGCCTCTTTGCCACTAAGAAAACAGACACTGGCTCCCCAAGCCCCTGATTAAGAAAGAAGCTGGAAGAAAATGCAGAAGACTTTTCAAGACTGTGAGTGCCTTTGCCAAAAGTCAGGCAGAGTCTCTAGAGAAGCAGAGGTCATAAGAGTTTAAAAGTTTGATTATTTTTTAAAGTGTTCACTACTTTCCTAGTCAAGTATGCTTTAATTCTTCATTCTTACAAGCAAATTGTCATTTAGCACCCAATAATTCTCTTATTAAAGCCGAGAGAGTTATTATTTTCAGGGATGGGTGAATTTAACTGCCTTGCTCTCACCCACAACTTAGGGACAGTGTTCTTTACATTTCCCCCGAATATATTCCCCTTTTACTTGAAACATAAAACCTTAACTACTGAGAATCAGATGTATAAGAAGAGAAAAATGTCTCATGGCAAAATGATCTCTCAGTGGGCGCAGACTTACACTTCATTTTCATTGTGGCTCTGCAAAGGATTCACTAACTTTTCAGGCCTTGTAAAATTATTTAGCCTCTTTGTTTTGCATTTTTAATTAGTAAATGTGGCTAACAAAATGCTTTTTGACTCCTTATAGAGCTGTCGTTAAGAGAAAACGCAATAGTAGATGACAAGAGCAGTTTTGAAAAATATAGTGTAATAGAGATGTAAGTATTGTTATCCTAATTATAGTTATCCTCATGATCAAGAATATTTGTGATGCTGGGAAGTATTTGCCCAGTATAATAAAGTGGGACATCATGTAGAATGAACTGTGAATTTTATTTCTTTTTTTATGTACAGTGATATACTACTCAGTAGTCCAATGATCTCCAGCATGGCTACATCTTTGCCTTTATTCATTTATTCATTAATTCAACGTATTTTTCTTGAATGTCTACTAAGCACTAGTAATTATCCTAAGTAATGGAGATACTGCATAAAGAAAGGAGGCAAAGTGCCTGTCACCATGTAGCTTATATTGTTTTTAGAGGAAACATAAAATAAATCAGATAAATAAGCAATACATAAAATGCTGTTAAGTGCCATAGACAATTTAAAGCAGGAAGGGGAACTGTTAGACAGCATTGGCAAAGTATGGTCAGTTAACCAAATTTTGGTTATCAGTGTCTGTTTTTGTAAATAAAGTCTTACTAAAACATAATCATGACACTCCTCTTATATTTTGTCCAGTGTTGCTTGATTTAAGGAGTTGAATTGGAGACCAGGTGACCCACAAAATAAAAATATATATATATTTACTCTCAGTCCTTTTACAGAGTAACTTTGAGGCTCTTGATGTGAGCCAGTGTGGGACGTTTAAGGACTTGGACTTTTACCCTGAATGGAATGGATGCCTATGGAGACTTGGTGAGGTAAAATGGTATGTCTCATGTTTAAAAACCTTATCCCAGTGACTCTGATGAGAAAAGATTCTAGGAGACAAGAGTGGAAAACTTAGATCAGTGGCACAATGATTACGGTGATGTAGAGGCAAGAAGATCACCTTGGGTTGTAAAGGATAAGAATGAGGGGATTAGAAAATTGATTTCTAGTTAGAATTAGTAAAGGATTTAGGCTTAAACAATTGGAGGGATGGGATTGCCATCAATGGGAATATGGAACCAGAAGAACAGAGGAACCAAAAGAACAGAAGAACCAGAAGAGCAGAACTGGGTTTTCAAATGAGAAGTTTGGTTTGTACATAGTAAGTTTAAGATATTGTGCAACCATTGAAGTAGCTGTACCAACAAGGTAGGTTTGGATGAGTCAAGAATTCAGGAAGGAGGTCTGAGCTGGGGATAAAAATCAAATAGTTATCAATATATAGCTGAGATTTAATGCCATTAAACAGAACCAAATCACCAAGATATTGCTTCCTCTAACTTTCTGCTCCATTTTATTTTGTCTGCTTGTTTCGAGATGTCCTCTGGATGTCCTGGACAGAGAGAACTTTCTGCTGCGGTGCATAGTATGATCCCTGCATATTTTTTGATAGCTATACAAATCATTGTCCTGATTCTACCTTTAATTTAAAGGAAGTGGGAAAGGAAGAATTTGGGAATATAAAAATGATACATTAAGCTTAAAAACAATACATTAAAAGCAAAGATCCTGCAAGATGTGTGTCTGCTTCAAGATGATTTGCCCCAGGCACACTTTTCTCAGAGCAGTGAAAACTAGAGAAGTTACATTTAATTAAAACCTACTATATTCTTAGAGGATTTACAAATAATAGCATATGCCATGGCTCCACTTTTGAACTTGCTGGAGTTATTCCAGTATTTCTATCATTTTATTCTTCCAGATGGAAATTCAATGAAGACTGTTTCTGACTCTGTTTCAAAATCTCTTATATCACAAAGCAATTGAAAATAAAATCCCAAATTTGTACAAACACATTCCTAACTTTCACAAGAGTTCACTTTCAGGTCACTTCTAAATTAACATTCCATTTAATCAGAACAGGTTGGTCCATCCCAGTCATTGCTGTTCTCTCTCCAAGGCTAAATAAAATCCCACAAAGCACCAGCTTGAAGTATCTCAGTCATGCAAATTTCCTGGTATGATGATTATTATTAAAATAGTCATTTATAACCATAGACTATGCGAGATTGTGGGACAAAGTATAACTTGTTCAGCTCTCTGGACTGAAGGGCACAGATATTACACATAGCTTGCAATAGAAAGCAAGACAATTCTCTGACTGACTCAACAATTTGGAATCATTCCCTATTACCTAGAGCCAAGTTTCTCAACCATGACATTATTGGCACTAAGGCCAGATCATTCTTTGCTTTGCAGGGTTGTGCGCTGTAGGATGTTTAGCAACATTCCTGGCCTCTACTCCTTATCTTCCAATAGCACCCAGCCCCTGCCTGTCTCCAGTCCTGTTGGGGACACCCATAAATGTCTTCGGAGACTGCCAAATGCTTTGGAGGGGCAAAAGGGTGTTGATAAACACGGATCTAGAGGGAAGTTCTTTTCTTATTCTAGAATTGGAAATTCTCTATGGTGCACACTCAAATTTCTTTTTTCACAACTTTCTCTATAAATCTCCAGAAAGTGCCCGGTCTATTTATTATTTCCCTTAAAAGTAAAAAGGTTTTCTCTTTTATAAAGTTGGTATCTTTACAAACATGCTCCCAATCCCTCCTTACAGAATTCCTTTCCTTCTAGTCAAATGCTATGAATGCTTATGAATCCAATGAAGTCTTTCATGTTTTATGAAATTATAACATCAAATCATACATATTGGACAAGGCTAGTCCAGTTCTTATTTTGCACTTAAGAACAATAAGTTCAGAGAAGACATCCTTTGCTAAGGTCACTGGGCAACACAGAGAGCAGAGAGTAGAACCTGAGAACCGTGCCTCTGCATCCACTGTACATCCATTTTCCCACCTGTTTCCCAGATGTCTCTAGTTTCGTTTTACATTCACCCTTCTCTGGAACTCTCAGGGATTTTGTTCTGATGACTCATTTTAGTAGAGTTCTTCCACATAGTAATAAAAATATGTGGTTGTTTAATACATATATGAAG
The DNA here is from genome assembly GCA_004363575.1 of Solenodon paradoxus. Classification (NCBI taxonomy): domain Eukaryota; kingdom Metazoa; phylum Chordata; class Mammalia; order Eulipotyphla; family Solenodontidae; genus Solenodon; species Solenodon paradoxus. The sequence continues at coordinate 214,846 of RJWH01001421.1, read as the reverse complement.
TATGAGGTTATTTACAAAGACAGAGGAAAATAATGTAGATTTATCAAAGATTAGTAATAGGAATTCTACTTTTTTGGAGAAATTATTAAACTCACTATATTACCAAATAAAAGCTCCTTATAGCAATACTGTCTGATAAAAACAGATACATGTATGTATTTAATATTTTGAGCATTCATATTAAAAACATAAAAATGAATTAATTTAATCTTAGTAAAATGTTTTGGTCTAGTTTATGCAAATTATTATGACTTGAACATGTATTCATTGTAAAAATGGTTAATGAAATATTTCACTTCTCTTTTCTACACTATCTTTGAAGTCTAGTGTGTCCATTACAGTACAGAGTAGACACATTTCAATGTCGGACATGCTAGTTGCTTCTATATTGTACAGCACATGTTGGACTTACATGTATTATATTTGCTCCTGGATGCTATTGTGTATAAACTACTTGATTGTCAAACAAAATTCAGTCTTCTTCCAGAAAATCTGCTCCTCCAGCTTCCCGATTGGACCGATGTCCACAGCGTCTATCAGAATTGGATCCTGTCCACACTCGTTGCTCAGCGTCCATCTCAAAGTTGTCTCATAGGCCTGTAACCTATAGGTCTTCAACCATTTTCAAGTCTGACGGAAAAGATTTTCCAATCTTTTTTTTCTCTCTGATAAACTTGTCCTTCTATAACCCCATGGTTACCACTATACTTCAGGCTCCAGATGGCTTTTCATTTCTCTAAGGGCAGCCTTTCACCCTTAGCACCCTTCTCTATACAAGTTTCCCATGTGATAATTAAACACAGACTGAATGTGCCATTATCCAGGTCTCCCAGGGATTTCAAGATTCAGTCCCAATATTCAACCCATTATCCAATGAAGTACTCAACTGCTGTTCTGTCAGCCTTCTGGTCCTTGGCTTCCTACACAGAGACCTTATTTTGTAGCACTGTTTTCCATGAAAATAATGACTGTTTACTTTACTTACTTTGTTCTGGGAACTCATCCCTCACTCCAGATGCCCTTTACCTTCCTTGCTCCTTTCTTTTTTATTTAGATATTATGTAACTTGTATAACTTAAGCCATCTCGACTCCTCCGAGAAGCCCTTCTGGATCGTTCTTGCTCTCTTCCTCTTCTCCCTTCCCTCCCTCCCCTCCCTCTGTGGCCACTTCTTTCTCTCTTCTGTCTGTCTCTCTCTCTTTGTATGTGTGCATGATTGTGTATATGTATGCCTTGAAGACTGTTGGTACTCAACTTCTGATGTGTTTAAAGTACCTTTCTGTGCCCCCTTTTTTCTCTCTTAACACTAGTAAGACAAACTATTTCTCTTTCTAAATGAATTGAGATTGAGTCATTAATCTATTCAACAGTGTTCCTAAAAAATAAAAAACAAAATTACCTCAGCATATGCCGCCAACAAAAAAGCATGTCCATTTCTATGTCTTAATATAGATAGAACTAATAGGTCTCTATAACTGCATAATGTCTTCCTTGATCTTAAATGAAGATAATCTAAGGAATTATTCTACACCATTTATTTCAATTTGACTTTCAAATTAGTATTTCTTTTTTCATGGTCAAGAAGAAAGAAGAATACTCGCAGTGACAGAACTTTTGACCCAACACCCCAGCTTATGTCATTCAAACTTCTCTTCCTTTGATGATAGATAGCATATTTCCATTTTGTTTGTCAGAGACCTCAACAAATGAGATGAAGGGAAAAGTGTTGATATGACATGTAAAAGCTATGAGTTCAGCAAGTTTTCTTCAGAAAAAAATGGACTTGCTTTTAAAATGTCCTCTTTCTGCCTTTGTTTTAGTAAGACATTGTGTTGCCCTAAGATATCCTGTCTTTTATATGAACAGAAGGTTTGTTGTTTTTTCTTTACTCCAGGGCACTACTCTATAGAATTCACTGACATGATTTTCCCTCTGCAAATACAGAGCTGTACGTTATAAAGACAAAATAAATTATCATATGAAGCCATGAGAAAGACTGATTCTCCTCCAAACAGTGAACAGAAGAAAGAAAAGTTAGATTTTATAGAGTGGTTTGTGGTCCCTTAAGTACAGCTAAGTGAGAGAGAGAATAAAGTCAACCTAAGAGAAAGCAGAGTTAAAACAGATGGAAATAGAAAGAATGTGAAAGAGTGGACATCCTATGGGGAAAGTCAGAGACTGAGTCTTGATGGCACCATGTGTGATGCTGTATATAGTGACGTCTAATCTGCTCTTTGAAACTTTAGATAACATGAATCTCTATTTCCCTTTTGTTGTTAAGCCAGTTTGCTTTTCCACAAAAGATTTCTGATTTGCCACATCTCTCAGCAAAGATTATATTTTAATTGTTTACATTTGCATGTCTCCCCAGCACTGGGAACTCTATTGAGTGACATCATCTCAATTTTGTTCCCTTGCAGTGCAAATGTTAATGTATTCATTTACTGCAACACCAGATGCACATGCTTTTTGAACTCTGAGGACAGATGAGGACAAAGTGTGGTGGGAAGGAAGGACACAGTCTCTGGGACAGACTGATAACCCAGTTCTGCACAGTTCCACCATTTCTACCACATGGAGACCCGCCCACCCCTTGGTTTCCTGTCTCATAAGAAGATTGCTTTCAGTATTAACTTGAGTTACATGTAACTCTGCAAAGTCACTCTGTACAGTTCAGTAGAGTTGCATGTAACACGGTAAAGTAAAATTTGAAACCAGTAGTGACTTTATAATTTTGACTATCATAATTGGTATTAATATTATTGATATTGTCATTTTCAATATGCACAAAGTATTCTATTAGGTCTTTCATGATATAAGTGGGAAAAGGTAAGAAAAGGAGACTTTACAACAGGGAGCTGCCAGTGAGGGCTATAAAATAAACATACATGTAATAAATAGGCCAGAGTAGTAGAGGATGCTTTAAAATAAATAAAATAGTTTAATATGCATTTATATGTGAAATGTGTGATTAATAAAGATAAAATATGTAGCACCTAATGCCTATGGTTTTAAAATAATTATATGTCTTATTTTCCTCCTTAGTTTCCATAAAAGTACGTAGTACCGATTGTAAGGTAAAACTTTCATTGATCACTTAATATCTACCACATGACAGAAAGGAGCTGCAATTTGCATTTTATGGATGCCTTGTATTTTGTTGATCGGAAGTAAGCCAGTTAGTCTAACCTGTGTGCTGTGGTTGACCATTTAATCTGCAGCAGATTTAGGCTATTACAGAAAATGCTGCAAAAGGCTACTTCCTGTGTACATGATTTCTACATATGCAGATATAGTTTACAAGTGATACTGCTGTGTATAAGAGTACAAAGCAGACTAGCAGGAACTGGAACAGGCTATAAGAAGGGAGAGCAAAGACAAGCTGGAAACTAGTAGGATCTGGAACATGAGGATGGACTGAAATACATGTCAGTTCTAGGAGAGTTGGTCACCCTTCACCTCATGGCTGAACAGTTATAAGACCCAGGAGTCTGAGAAGCTGAAAGACCTTCTAGGAGAAGGTAGTTGTGGCTACTGCCTCATGGCATAGCGGTGAGCCAGTGCATTAGCATAATTTCTGTGAGCTGAAAAGTGGCTGCTTCTTCGTTCCTGCCTTCCAAATCTTAGACGAAATCTCTATCGCATCTTAATCAGAAACGTTTAAAGAAGGTAGTTGTGGGAAAGTCATTTTGTTTAGACAAGATGACACATTATAAATCTACTGCAATAACTTTGTAAGCCTGTTCTAATATTTTACCATTATCCACTTACTTTTTACTTATGAACTTTTTAAAAACAAAATTGCCTTTTTAGGGGTCAAACTTTTTCCCACATTTATTGAGATAATGATAAACTATCTTCAATATTATAATATGATGAAATATATGAATAGATTTCCAACACTGAATAATCCTTGGGTTCCTGAAATAAAACCCACTTATCAAATTGATGCTTTAAATTTTCTATTTTTTCTGAGGTCAATTCTAGCAAATGTTATTACTATCTCATTCACATTTTCAAATCTATTTATTAAAAGTTGGTGAATGTTGTCGTTTTTTCCTCCTCATTTTTTATTATTTTTTTTTTCCCATCAACTCTGCTTGGGATTTGTTTACTGGTTTCACTATTTGGGTTTTTGTTTGTTTTACCTCATTTATCTTTGATAATTTAGTCCCTCTGTTTTGGGGCATTTTTTTCCCCTGTCCACTTCTCTGGGTTGAATGCTTCTTTCTTTTGTTCTTTCTTTCTTTTTTTGTTTTGAGGAAGCCTTTAAGCCTATACATTTTCTTTGAGTATTACTTTCCAGCATGTCCCTTACTTTTTTTCTTTGAGTATTACTTTCCAGCATGTCCCTTACTTTTGATTATATGTCTTGCTAATGATTACCTTTTCTAAAAAATCTGAAATTTCAGTTTTTATTTTCTCTTGAGAACATTTCTGAATATGCCGGTGAAAGGAACCCTTTTTAAAATTTTGTTATTAGCTTCTTGTTCATTTGCATTATAGTTAAAAGCTGCTGCTTGTACTATTTCTCCTTTTGTAAATTATTGATTTTTGTATTGTAATTCTGCTAGTTTTTTAATAGTTCCATGAACTCCTGCAAATAGGACATTTTCCCTCTTTCAAATCACCTGATTGAATTATATAGGATACACCATTTTAGTTAGACAATTTAGATTTTGTGTAACTTCTCTTATTTTTTTTTTTAGTTCAAGTGACTGTTGAAGACTTAAAAGTAAGTGAATTAAAAACCTCTCATTAGTTTTTCAAATCACTGACTTTTGCTTTTTATCTCAAACATTTCTGCTAGGACATTTTTAATCATCTCGGGCTCCTTGGTGACATACTTCCTTTGATCCGTCACTTTTTTTCTGAGATCCTCCAATTGCCTTTGGATGGTTGCATGTGACTCTTACATCTTGTTCAACTTTTTAAAAATTATTATTTTGAGTTTTTTTTAGTGTTCCAACCAGTGCTAATGGATTTCTTCTCTTGGGAGCTCCTGGCATTTTCCTCTCTCTATGCTGTCTGTGTTTTATTTTGGGGGGATTTAGATGTTGGCATGACTTTCTCCTGTGCTTTATATATAGCACTGTGACTTTTTCTTTCTTCTGATTTCTTCCCAGGTGGTGGTTTCAGTATTGTCCGCATGGTGTCTTCAGATGGGCTAAAGACTGTGGGCGTTTGTCAGGGTAAATGGTAGGGACTAGGTTGAGTCCTCTCTCTCCTCCATTCACCTGATCCTTAGAGTTGAGTTCTTGTGTAGTTCCAGTAGTTTTTGAGGCCAGGTCCTGAGGCCTGGTCATTGGGCTGCTCTTAGTTTTTAAAAGTCTATTTCCCTGTAATTTTTGCATATTGTTGGTATATTAGCTGGTAAGAACGTCATTATTCTGTTAATTAGTTTTGGTCCAAATTCTTTGCTTCTTTCATTCTTACTTGTCAAATTTTGACCTATTATTTTACTTTTCACCTTCCTGAATCACTTGTTTCAGATGTATTTTTTCCAGTCACTTAATTGAGTGCCTCTTCTCAAGCCTAACAAATGAATAGGTATGTTACATGTACAATTTATTTTTGTAGAAATTGCCAACAAGAATAAAACACTTCAATTAGCCCCAGGTGTTATATGTGTCATACAGTGTGTCACTAGAATCATCTGCTCGCATGTTAAAAGGACAGCTTCTAGGTCCCATCTCTAGAGTCTCTGAGTCAGTGGGACATTTTTAAGAAGTTCACAGATGTGCTAATACTGCTGATCTGAGAATCACATTTTGAGGATCATTAGTGCAATAAAGTGGAAGGATAGCTCTACACCAAAGTCAAAGATACTTTTTGCTTCTCAAAACATCAATAACTTGAAGAAATGAGTCAGTTAATTTTTTTTCCAAAGCTATAATCATAAGAGGACCAAAGTTAACAAAAAAAATTATCATATCTCTGTGAATGTGCATGCATGTGTGATTGCCTTTAAGTGAAGGAAAAAATAATTGCTTTACATTAAAAGCTCATATTGACATGTTTTTTCTGAGGGCCAACCTTTAAATAACACTAGATTATAAATGTTATATTGGCAGGTAGGGCTAGATTCATGGATATACATGTACAGTCACTCAGTTTAAATCTCTGTTGTCACTGTCTTATTTTATAATTATTAATTTCTGGGCAAGGGATACCCATGTATTTATTTTGCCCTGAATTCCCCTAATTATCTAGTGTGTTCAGTTAGCAGGAACTGCAATCTTTCCATATTAATAATGTTTATAAGACTGTCTGCTATGAATTAGGTGTCTACTAAATATCTAATATCTGTTCATTGGATGAATTAATGTACTAAAATTATATCAATTATATGATACAGAGTCGTAGTTCTTAAATTTAGTGTTTATAGGGATCTTTTTTGCTAAATCTGATATTAAATAAGCAATTCAGGTGGTATGGGATGAGACCTGAAAAAGTTGTATTTTTAAATTCATTTCTTATGTGATGTTTGTGTGATCACTTCTTTATTTCCACTTAAAGGAAAACCATATGAAAACAAAACTACATTATTTTATTCTTGATGACCTCACCTAGTAGTTTTTACCTACTTTCATTACTGAGGTGAAGAGGGGGCACATTCCTCTATCTTACTTTCACTTGTCATTCAATATTTAGCTCAGGAATTAGTGCATTCACCATTTTTTTTTTTTTTTTTGCTTTTGATATTGTATTCCCTGCTTCCTTCACTCATTCCATCATTTTGTGGACATTTGTTTAAAAAAAAATATTGTGCTGCTCAGCATTTTTCTCTTCTGGTGGTAATTTCACCCTGAATTTAATCTCAGTATTGCTTCTTTTCCCTCTCTCAGTTCCTATATTTCAGGTAGAGTTGATTATTCCCCTGAATCAGGATGGGTACATGGCTCATTTCTAGTTAATGAAATTCTCACCTTTCCCTCTTCATGGTAATTTGTTCAAAGATGTACTAATATAGTATAATAACATTTTACTAGACATTCTTGAAAAATATTCTTAAAATTACAGTGGAAATGAAACCTGGAGAAAGACAATGGAAGCTCTTTTATCTTCTTATGGAGCCTGAAAACAAAATCAACCCTTGACCAAGAGAAGAGATTCAAAGACCAGGATTTCTTCATATTATTTGAGACATTTGCTTGAAGCTAGTTTTACCTAGAAACTTTTCAGTTATAGAAGATAATAAGTTTCTACATTCCTTAATCTATTTTGAGTTAGGTCTTATAACACTTATAGCCCAAACAATCCTGATGCACACAGAATCCAATAACAAATAGATATTTGAGCGTTTCCACTGATTGTAACTGATACTCACTGACACATTTGTATGTCCACCATATATGTTCCTTCTAGCCTTATTATTCTGTGTGCAACATTAGAATGAGGAGTGTATACTTCAGGTTCATATTGCACTATCACAATATATTAAAAATATTTGGCACACAAATAATGTTTACTGACTGAAATAAAAGTAATGCAAATATTCTATTAATCCTGTGATTATTTTAAGCCTGGTGCTCTCATCCTCTGCTTTAGATATATTTTCTTCTTAGCATTTTCTATTATTCCATTAGTAAGAAAATAATATCTTATTAAAGAATCTTTTTTACTTTTACCTTTAGATTATAGCCCCTTTTTCTTTCATCTATGTCAAACAGTCAAACAACCCCTTGTGCTATTACTTATAATATTTTTAGTTTCTGATAACTTTATGTATTTGATTTTCCCTTTTGGATAACAATTCTGAGTCATTCCAACTGTCTTCTGTAAGCATTTCCGCTCATAGGATCTCCTACTGAATATACTTCCTGATACCTGGGAAGTAGATATTCACCATATATATTTTAAAACACATTTAAGACTATTTCTCTACCAAATCTATATAACAATTTAGTAAAACTAATCCCCATAAATCTTTCTAAAGATGAGAGAGATAAACTGACCAACTCTTATTCTGCAATTATTTAACCGTTGAAAATAGGTCAGGAGACCATTATGTGTCTGATTTTATCTAAACATACAAACATAAAAAACACAGAGCCCTTCCCACTGGAAGCTACGATGGCCAAGAGAACAAAGTAAATATAGAAGGCAATATGAGAAAATTGCTATACCAGTGTATAAAAACTCACTAACTTAAGAAGGAGTGATTACACTTGACATGGAACTTGAAGACTCTTCGTCCTGGACCGTGAATGATGGGAGGAAAAAAAATGTCTCCCAAACCCTGGGTCCTAATCCTGGGTCATTGATTTTACATGGTATGAACCTTCACCACCTTAGCTGCCCGAGCCACAGAGGTATGTCCAGTAGGAGAAAATATTAAAGGTAGAAAGTAACGGCTGATGAAGGGGACAAGAGCAGGGGATGGAAATCTCTGCTCTTGATCCAATGCTTCATCTTTTGAACAACTGAGTGTTCAGTATAACTATTAGAATAAAATGATAAAGGGACACAGTGGGAAGTGAGGTTAGGATGGAGAGTAGATGTGTTTTCTATGGCTGCTGCAACCTCCACAAACTTAGTGGCTTAATACAAAACAAGTCTATTCTATTACACTTCTGAGGGTTAAAATCTGACATGGGTCTTACTGAAGGAAAATCAAGGTGCCAGTCAGGCGGTCTTCTTTCTGGGGAAGAATTCATTTCTTTACCTTGTCCAGCTTCTAGAGGTCTCTCCCTCCTCTCTCTGACCACTTCTCCATACTGACAACTCTCTCCAATCAAAACTGGAAATGGTCTTTGCATTTTGATTAGACCCACCCGAATAATCCAGGTTAATCTCCCCATCTTAAAGTCCTTAATTTAATCACATCTGCAAGGTCCTTTATGTCATATAAGTTAATAGTCATGAATTTTGAGCATTAGAATGTGGATATCTTAGGGGGCCAATATTCTGCCAATAACAGGTGGCTTAAATCATATATCATAAAAGGATTTTGCTGAACATGCTTTAGCAACAGGCTCGGTGATATGAGATATCATCCCAATGACAACAGATGTAGTGGAAACAGGGCTGAGTGAAGAATTTGAAATAATAGTAAACCTTAAAATATCATTGGAAACTGTGACATCCCAGATAATCAAATTGTATTCAAATCATTTGTTAAACCCTTGCAGTCACCTCTCTATCATTTGTGAACACATCAGTGAGTAAGTTTTACAATTTGTACATTATATTAAGTCACTCTTCCTTTTCTCTTTCCTATGCTATTAATGATACAAAAGCTACGCTGAGTATATTCGAATTAGAAAAAAATAAGTGTTTTTTGTTTTCAAGTTGCAGGAACTAACATCCTAATAGACATATGACTAAACATTTGATTTGCTAAAGAATTTTTCACAAATACATAGAAACCTTTGTTGACTTTAATTTGGTTCATTCACTCAACAAAGTCATTTTTAACACGCAATTTTTAAGAACCTAATATATGCAAGTACTTCACATCTCTTGAATATTCAGTTGAAAAATGAAACAGGTATTTATTGAGGTTTACCTTGGTTTGGGTTCTGCTTAGCCACTGGGAAGAAAGTAGCAAACAAATGGGTGGAATCGCTGTCATCTGCTGCCTGTAGTCTCATAGAGGTGCTGGACACTCTCAAGGTAACTCAGTGAACTAGACAGTATTTTTGGAAGTGATAAGTGTTAAGGAACAAGATAAAGGAAAGAAAAAATGACATGCTAGCGGGAGTGGGGGTTGACATTTCTGATGATGAAAGGCACAGAGAAGGTGACTTTCATTATTGACCTGTAGGAAATGAGGCCAGCCTAATCAGTCTTACTTTTCAGGGCTGGACCCTGGAGTTCAGCAGGCTCCTGTTGACAGTGCACCAATTGGCTGGGCTTAGGGTGCTTGCTATTCTTTGCAACTGTCAGTCCCTTTAACGAATTCTGCAAAGGACTGTGGACAAGCAGAGATCAGATGCTGCCGGAGTGGGCAGGGAGGGAAGACAAGGATCAGATTCTTGTAATCCAAAGCACACGGGATTATGAAAGAGCCAGGAAGGATCCGGGAAACAGAGAAGTGCTTATGTAGCTTTGCTCCTCACCAAGAATTACAAGAGGCAGGATAGCATTCAGTCCTAGAGAATTCTCAAAACAGTCTCTCGGAGGAAAAGCAGGTCACAGATGCTTTTTCAGTATTTTTTTCTTTTTTTAAAAATAACAAACAGAAAGCATGCACCTAAAGAAACTGAGATTAACGACAAATTCCCATATTAGCTTGTAGAACCTGCATTATTTGGACTTTGTCAGTGAAGATGACTTGTGTTACTTTAGGGAAATGTTCCCCCTTACCCCGCCACCCCCGGCCAGCAGCAGGCTCCAAGCACTCACTCTCACTGGCTGCCAGAAGCTTGGGAACATAAGACCCTTGTCTACATCTTATTGCTGATCTCTTTGCCTGTCAGTAAGCCTTTGGCCACTTGGGCTCTTTCCATTGTGTTTTTGTTCCTTACAATAAAGTGGATTTTCTTTCTTTGTAAATGAGCATAAAAATACCCAGAAAATAAAACCAGGTGTCTCTTTGCAAGACTCCAGCAGGCAAGCATATAGATAAGGCATCTGGCCAGGCCTCTCCTAAAGGTTTCCCAAGGGGAAAATGCATGGCTGACATGAATAGCAGAGGACAGACAATGATTCTTAGGGAAGATAAACAGGCCTGTGACTCCCTCCTGACTGCTTTCACTCTCCTCGATCGCCCATCCTGGAGCAAAGGATCTTGGGGATAATTCTGCACCTGCAGCCTGGAAAGGCCAGGACTAGTCTTAGCAGAGTTCTTCCATGATTGATGCTAATTCTTATTGAACCAAATGCCTCCTTTCATTGAGGGGCAGGTGGGAGGCTCCGCTACAGTTAAGACGATTCTAAAAAGAGCAGGCCTCAAATTCTTTGCACAGAAGTACATCTACCCAGGAAACTCCAAGTATTGCATATTGGCTGTTTGTAAAGAACATATCATCAGAAATTTCTGAAGCTCTGTAATGAGATGTTCAGGCTTCAGGTGAAAGACAAATGTTACATAATACCCAGGGCAAGCCTATTGAATGGAGGAGCATGATTTATTCACAGACTTGACCACTGCTGGGTCTCTAGGTTAGCTTGTGAGATCTGTGCCCTACCATCTGTACTCATTATCAACAGCGTTGAGGACCTCAGAGGCCTCTGGGAATTTGCTTCCATGGAGATCCATCTGCTTACTAATGACTTTAATAGGAGGATGGGCCCAGCTAGGAGAATGAAGACAGAGAAATGAAAGCAAATTCACTCAGTTTAGGTAAACAGGATTGAATTTAGCTGAATTCCAAAGAGTGTGGGGATTTTCTCTTGACATTAACCATCCCGTTTTAGGAGAAGAGTTTAAAAGAATGTTATCATTTTTGCTTCAGTCCATCATTTCTACTTTTTCCCTCTTGTCTTATGACTTAATGTGTTTTAAAGGTTGCTCTCACATATTCAAATAGCACGGCAAAATTGTACTGATAGATTCTATTCAAATTTACAATTTTTGGAGCCAATTTTGATTGTTTTATTTACAAAAACACAACTATATTCCTTAGGTTAACCACTGATTGGAGGGGAAAAAAAGGAGTCTACATATTCTCTAATTCATCAGATAATTTTGGAACATGGGCTATCTTCTGGGCATTTATTCTGGCCTCTGACATAAACATGAGGAAGGCCTTATCCTTTTCATTATTTTTTTTTTCCAGTACTTTAAACAGATTGCTTCACTGTCCGTTGGTTTGTATTGTCTTAATGAAACATCTCCTTCATTTCCTATCTTTGCTTTTTTATATGCCATGTGTCTTTTTCTTCCAGCTATTTATAAGATTTTTCTTTATTAAGGTTATAAACAATTTAATCATGTTAGACCTGAGTATAATTTTCTTCAGGTTTCTTGTGCTTAGGCTCTTCGAACTTTTAGATCTGTGAATTTATTATTTTCATCAAATGTGGAGAATTTTTGTCCATTAATTCTTCCAATATATTTCAGTTCTTCAAAGACTCCAGTTACATATATATGTGCATATTTATGGTGTTTGTTTTTTATCCTCCTATAATCTCTAGTTGTTTCTTTTTCATAGAATCCTGTGCTATCTTACGAATGTGATACTAAAATCTTTCTGAGAATATTAATTATACTTATCTATTATAGGCAACTTGACTTTAGTTTATTCTCTTAATGCTGGTTGTATCGGGTGGTCTCTTATTTGATGAATAGGGTACCTTTTCTTTGTGATGCTAGTCTTCTCCAAATCTTGAGTGAATTTTAATTGTTCTAATTTGCATGTAATAATATTTAGTTGATTGCAAACATATGTTATGATTAAATAGTGCTTTCTGGAAATTATATGAGAGGATATGTATGTAGTCTGCCAGACTGTGAGAATCTCTTCAGAAGATGGGTGACCCCGGTTAGTGCTGTAGTCTTGCATTAGTGGGGGTGCTGCTCCACTTTGTTAGGCTGATCCTGGAAGATTGCTCACTTTTTCTAAGATCCTGTTTTTATTTGGGAGAGAGTTAAAAAAGGATATTTGGAAGAATCATAGTTCTTAGTATAAGTTGCTGAGTGTAAGTGTGGTCAAATAAACCTTCAAATTCTGTACTTTAATTATTCTGGTATTTGCTTAGGTTCTCTTTGCTATTACTGACTCTCGACTTTGATTATATATGAAATTGCTTCAGCAGTCATTTTCTCCTCTGTGTATTTTGGGCTTATTTTTTCTCTGATTTTGCTGCTTTGACATTCTGACTCCATCTGCTTCCTATTTTTGAGGAATTCCTCAAAGTTTCCCAGGAGCTGGTGGCATTCTTTCTGTTTGTCACTGTTGTTATGGATTTGTTCCTTTAAAAACTCTTAAACAGTTATATGCTCAGCCTCCATCTTGAAATTATCTTCACAACTCTCTCTCTAATTTTAATAATCTAAGAAAAGTAAGGTCAATGATTTAAATATTTCTTTTTCACTTTAATTTTTTTGGAGGTAACTTTGATTTAAAAATAATACAAACCCATATGTACATATCCTCCATCCTTCAGATATATTCTTACACACCAACCCAACACCGAATTACTAAAAGTTCCTCACCATTGTCTATTAGACTCCTCCACCAAAATTCTTGAAGAATAGTTTTTCTAGATGTGTTCCCAAATTTTGAATGTATGGCTTACTTGGAACTTGCAACCGTCTTTAAATGATTATCTTATAGAGGACCTCTTACCTGATCTCATAATTGGTTAATTAATTAAAAAGTTGATTGAAACAGCAAATTGTAAAAATAATACATCAATACATTTTGTTTCAATGTAAAGACATACAGGTACAGTCTTGATTAAGGACCATTTTCTGTTTTGAAAAAATGAGTGCAAATATATAGTGGGATTTCAGCTGAGTGTTCAAAGATGGTGAACATCAGTATATGGTTAAAATAGGAAGATAATTATAGTTGATTTGACAATATTAAAAAGACACTAAGAAGGTTTTGTTATGACTAGATTATTATTTTTTCATGACAATATTAGACAGTTCTGCTATACTCTGAGGATACAGATACCAATATAAGAACAAGTTAATATATGTGTATGTATGTATATATATATATATACACACACGCACTAAACACTCAGATACAATCTAGCATATGCATCATAAGCAATAGTGAAACGACTAATTGTTTAGTAGATAATGTGAGGAAAATTATTCACTATATGGAGAAAACAAAACTGGATCTCTATTGCCACATATAATAGTAGACTCCAGATGAGTTAAATATTGAAATATGAAAGACAAAATTGAAAGCTAATAAAAGAAAATATAAGAGAATGTCTTTATGATTAACACATGGGTCAGGGAAGGATTACTTAAATAACATATGAAGTACAAATCATAAGGTAAAATATTAATTATATTTATATCAAAATTAAACATTACTGTTCAGTAAGGGATTTAGTGAACGATATAATGGAAACATGGCAAAATATAAGAATATATTTTGAATGTCTAAACTTGGAAATGTGTTAATCTTTGGAATACACAGAAGAACTTCTGAAAATAATTAACAACAAAAAAACAATAAACCTAACAGAAATGTGGACTCTAAAGCGAAATAAAGGAAATTCCAAAAGGCTAAGTACATAAAGTGATTCCAAACACATTTGAAAACAGACGAATAAGAGTTAAAACCTAAAATATAATTTTAATTTGCTAGAAAAACAAAATTTGGGATGTAAGAAATAGTAAGTATTGGAAACAATGTGAGTGTATTGATTTTTCCATGCACTGCTATCAAGAGGGTTGACAAATTAAGCCATTATAGAGTTTTTATACTATTTGGTCAAATAAGCATGTACATATCTTGTGGCCACCAACCCAACTCTTAGGAAATATTTATATTCATCCACTTACATACACACATTGGTATGTATCTAACATTTAAATTACACACACACATACATACACACATGAGCACTCCTAAAGAAATTCTTGCAAGTCCTAAAATGTAAACGAATGCTCGTTGCTGAATTATGGTGCTGATAAGAATTTGGAAGCAATCAATAAATGGCTTGGGAGAACATATAGATACATTGTGGCAGTTATACACCAGAGATCATCATATACCAGTTAGAAGAAATTGACACACATGACATTATGCTGGACCTTAAATATGCATTGTTGGATAAACAAAACACAAAGTAAATTTAAGCAATTAAAATACAGAACATGACAGCGCAACATAATTTCTTAAATATAGCTGCCTATAAATCAGGAAACAATTTAAAAGGATACATGCAAATTTAAGGGTGTGCATATCACATTTTAGAGTTGACTCTGGGCTGGCAAAGAGGAATTGAGAGTCACAGAGATTAAGGGGTGTACTTAGGTAGGACTTGGAGGTGAGTGATCTTGTGAGGACCAAAAGTGACAACCTGCAGTGAACTCAGAAGCAAGCTTAACTTAGCCCTCTTTACTTGAGGTCCAAATTACTTAGAAGAAAAAAGTCTTACAAAACATAAACTCAGTTCTCTGAGGGCTCATGGAGTAACTAAGTAATCAATATAATAAACTATAGCAAGGATCATTACAGAGAGAAGTGCGATCATGCTGAAGGAGAACTGGGGAGAGAGACATATAAATTGAATTTTTAAAAATGAATCTGAGTCACCCAGGTGAGGTGATGGAAAATAAACCAAAGAAAGAAAATTGGTACAATAGTTTTAGTAAAAAGGTATATTTATAAATTCCAATATGATTTAATTTAGAGTTTATAGTCACGTAAAATGGTTTAGTAAAGATTTTATGTCCAGATCTTAGACAACATCAGAACATATTTGCAGAAAATTTATGATGTGAAATACCTCTTGAAATTCTAAAATATTTGTGGGAAATCCAGATGTTTAAATGTGGTTCCAGTCACTTAATTAGTTAGAAATTTCATTTGGCTAAATGAGATCTGAAAAACAGTGGTTTGAACAAGGTAGATTTTTTTTTTTCTTTCACATGAAAGAGGTGTGGATACACTGTCCAGGGCTGACATATAGTGGCCAAATGTCACTGTGGCGAGTTGCCCAAATATTTGATCAAATGTTATTCTGGGTATGTCTGTGAAGGTGTTTCTGGATGAGATTATCATATGAATCAATAGATTGAGTAAAACAGATTATCCTCCTTAATGTGGGTTGATTTTATCCAATCAGCTGAGAGTCTGAACAGAGCGAAAAGTCTAAGAGGATACTCCTCCTACCTGATTACCTTCAAACAGGTACTGTTTTAAAGTTTTTAAGTCTTCAGACTTGGCTTTCTTAGATCTTCAGCTTACTGACTGTAGACCTTGGCATTTGCTAGTCTCCATAATCACATGAGTTAATTCCTTATAATAAAGATCTTTATATATGTAGGTCTGATTGGCTCTGTGTCTATGACTGATACAGTCATTAACATCTCAGGGTCCTTCTCTTTGACTCAGGCAGACCTTCTGAATGTTGACTTCATCCTGCAGCATTAACAACAAACCAAAGGAAGATGGAAAGGCTAATCCAGTCAAGCAAACTCACTCAGCAATTTCTGATACATGCTTGCATTAGAGTGGTCATTTTTATCTGCAGAGGAAGTTGGAAAATGTACTTTCTGACTTGCAGCATAACCATGACCACACTCAGAAGAAAGTAGGGTTCTGGAGGTTGAATAGTGGGTAGGGACTTACCAATATCCGTCACAGCAACCAATGATCTTCGCGCATAGTAGGCATTCCATAAATAGATATTAAATAGAACATTTAGATTTTCACAAATGATCCGTTTATTATAGAATTGTAGAGAAACAAATGTTAATATCTAAGTCTGTTTGTTCTCCTTCATTTTGGACTAATTCTTGCATGCATTAGTGTGCAACATGAGTTTTAAATAGGCTGATCATATTTCCTTGAGACAAAAAATAGGACATTGGGATGGCAAAAACAGGACAGGGTTATATTCTGGTGTCTAAAAGGAGAGGAGGAGGTGGAGCAATCTGAGCAGAAGCGGAGCAGCCAGGCCAGCAACAAATAACTACTATGCCACTCTGATGCATGATCCATTGGGACTTAATACAAATGGTGATGGTTGATGCAAGGAATTTTGGCACTCTAGTCGAAAACCAAGTTTCACACCCCTATATAACCTGTTCTAAATATTCTGCCTAAAATACATGCCACTTTAACCATCCAGTGACAGAAATGCCCCAAAATTGACCCAGTGCCAGAGATAACTCCCACAGGACCACAGATGACTGTGACAGTACCTGCCTGCTGCCCCACCATGCTGTATTGTTTCGTCCCTTTTGAAGAAACAGGCACCTGTGGGGTGCAGCTCCTGTTTCTACATGGGGCCACATGGACAGCAGCAGTGGACGTGGCCCACTGCAGTGGGCACCTACCAGAGCCATCTCTATCGTGCAGCCAAATGGGCAGCTGCTTTTGGGCCCCCTCAACGGACCGGACCCAGGCAACTCAGCTGTCCCTTTTGTCTCATGTTAAAGATGACCTCGGTTTGTTAAAAACAGGACAAATTGACATTTATATTCACAAAATGGGATGGTTGGGAAATATGAAAAAAATAGTACTGTCCTATTTAAAACAGTATGTATGATCAGCCTAGTTTAGAAATGCTATTAAATAACTTCTGTGTACACAGGGTTTTCAATGTAGTTAATGAAATACTGTAGAAGAATCGTTAGTGAACAGCAGATAAAAATTTATTAGATAAAACTATGTATGAATGATCTAAGTGAAAGCAAATCCTTTTAAATCATTTTACTATGTTTTCATAAACATATTTAAACATTACCTTGCTGGATTTATGATATTATTAGTTTGCTAAGAAAAATTTTCTGTTTTGAAAGTAAAAATTAAATTGTAGTCCAGACTGTGAGTAGTCATAAGATATAAACAGATGAATGTTATCTCTTAGAAGCTTGAATAACTACATCTGCTCCTAACTATTAAACATAAAATACGGGTATTTCATACATTTCGAACATGTGTTTTCAGTATCAGTTGGTGATTGATTATATTAACTGTTTAACGCCCCCCGAACCCCTTTTCCCTTGTATTTAGGTATTTCAGAGCAAGACAGACTGGTAGAGCCCTGACTAATCATGTACGTCTTAACATTCTATGCTTAGAGAAGAGAGGAATCAACATAGTAATTCATTTGTAATATTGAGGAAACTGAAGTCACTTAAACTTGAAAACACACGCACAATGCTTAGTGGCACTAGGTTAAAAACAAAGTAATCAAGCTAAATACATCACTCCTGTAAAAACAGAAAACGCACTAAACCACTGTAAAAATGACACTTTCCTATTTTGAAGAGGTCACAGCTGGGCCACCTCTCTATCTTCCTGCGCTAGAAGAGTTCTCAGCCTGAGTGTTACTATAGCTGATGACGCAGACTCAGGTAGAAAGGTCTCCACAGCCAGTCCCATGGCAACAGGGCAGAAAAATGGCTCAGTCCTCTTGTGCCAAAGCCTTTTGCCAGGATGTAAAGAGTGAAGACGTATCAGCTATGATTTGTCCTTTGAGTTAATAGCTGGGAATTGAGTAGCTCATCTGTAAATGCCATACTGTGTATTCACTGGTCTGCTTTCTTTGTCCCTATCAGTCAGTCACTGGCACCACCCTTTGCTATCCCACAGAGAGAATGAGACTCTGTTATGTAAGATTTAGTCGCTGCGGTAAGATTATTGCTAGAACCAAATAATACAGTATTTCATAATTCAGAAGTAAATAATATATCTAAAAAGTTTTGAATTTCTCAGATTGAGAGACAACTTTCAGATTTTTCAACCTTTATCAATAAAATATAGTATTAGCTTTTGATAACATCAGAAAATTAACTTTTCTACTTTGTAATGTGTCTCACTTTGAGAATAATATTTGACTTTCAATAAAATTCTAGTGTTCGGAGCCCAAATTATTTGATTCACTTCTTGGACTGTATAAAATAGCACATATTAACAGAATTCTCTTGTCTGTACAATCTTTTCTGAGAATAACTGGCATGGTAAGAGCTACATTTATATGACAATAATTGAAGAAATTTTACTGTTCTATAATTAAGATAAATAGGGTAGCAATTTTTTGATATTAACTCTACACAAAATTTGTGATAGAAGCTACGATTTGTGATCATGAAAAAGCAAGATAACTACTCTCTAGTATTATCTTTCTCCATTTGACCCAGAATTCAGAAAGTAGCTAATTTTGACTTTGTGTGTTAGCTTAGTTAAGATTTGGAGATTTGAGCAGAGATTCTAGCAGAAACTTTTATTACTTTTTTCATGAGAAAGTGATGTATTTCACAATGTAACTCTAATGAAATTATCTTAGCAAAGGGGGATGAAATTTAGTACTTTTTCTTAGATTCAAATTCCACAAGAATGTACCCAAATGGATACTGAAGAGATTACACAGAGGAATTTAAGCACTTTTTTTTTTTTGCCGAATAATATCCCTGACATTAGACTTTTAAGCTGTAAGATTTTTTAACGTCTCTTTTGGGGTCATCAATAACTAATATGTGATATAGCCATCTGTGGCATCCCAGACCTAAGAATTGACCTTCAAATTTTCAACTTGGAACCAATTTCTCAGATCAGCTGTGTTAAAGAATCATCATTGCTTAACCTCACTTGAACAGCAGTTTATTTTGGATACTTGTCACCCAATTAAGTTAAAGTCTAGTTAAGACAATAGCTCCATCTAAACTGAGGTGCCCAAGATCTCTAGCAAGTTTTGCTTACTGATTCTCATCAGCTCAGAAGGTCAGTTGTCCCTTTGTCAAGATCTGCTGAATTGACTTCTGCTTACAGCTGTTGTAACGTCTTCTCCAAATTGCTCTCCTTGTTCAATAGTTCTTCTTGGACAGTGGGTCTCAAAGTGTGGTCTCCAGACCAATGGCATCAGCATCAGCATCATCTGGAATTGATAAAAATGCACGTTTGAGAGAATCTTACTACATACCCTCTGGATCAGAAATTCTGGAGGTGGGAGCAGATCTTGTTTTAAGAATGCTTTAGGGACTCTGATAACCATTAAAATTCTAGAACCACTGTCTCCTGTTCTGCCTGGTAAGGCAGAACTTTTTAGAAACACCCACACCTATGACAATTACAGCTTCACTTCCTAGCCTCCATTCAAGTTCATTAAAATCATTCAATTTTCTTCATAAGCAAAACTGCAGTTCATCTTTCACTGTGGTCGTTTATCACTCAGCTTATTTATTCTTTTGTTAACTAGGATGTAAAATGATAAAATAGAAAATAACTCTTATAAGGAGTAGAATACGCTCTTGATTAAACCTCAAATAATATAGCAGTGTAGGAAAGAGTACTTTTTCCTTTTTCAAACTTTCTCATATAAATAAAAGGATGTTGGACATCGTACCTAGTAAATGTACCTGAATGTGCTCTATTCCATTTAAGAGCAGCATAATTCATTCTCTTTATAGAAAAATTAATCCATTTGCTGTTGACAAACATCTAAATTGTTTCTGTTACTGGGTTTATTGCACTCTCCCAATTCTTTAGTACTCTGCTCTGAATTTCCATACCTCCTGTGGCCCTGCAGAAAAGTATTCAGGCAAGGCACAGATAGGTGAAAGAAATTTTATTGCCAAATATTTATTGCAATGAAAAGAAGAGCAGGTGTATAAAGAAATAGTACATCCTCAGAGAGGAGGATGGGCTGCCCCAAGTGGGTTCAGTCACAGGTATATTTAAATATTTAAATATTTAAATAAATATTTAAATAAACAGCTTATCCTCAGACAGAAGAACAGGTTGGACCCAGGTGAGTACAACAGCACAGTTGTATTCTTTCTGGGGGTTCATATTCCTTACTTGTCCTCCTCTAGTTCTTCCCCTGGGATGAGTTTTGCTGTTTTTCATGTTGATTAGCAGTTTCTCACTGAACATATTCCTTCCCACGAACACCTAAGCGAAACATATGGATGTGGGGCAAAACCACAATGTTGATTTTATTATAAAGAGGGTATAATGAGGATGGTCATTTTAGGACAGAGTCCTACCTCTCTCTCATGTTTCTGGTCTCCATACAGTTTCTACCGGATTGGTTTGAGACTGGATTGTCTGACCACAGTGTTTCCCCTCCTAGGTTTTTGATTGGCTGGAACTCTCTCATCCTTATAGTTTATCAACAGATAGTTTCCTGTCTCAAGTTGAACAGCTACTGCAGTTGACACTGAAGGTCTGCACATATTTAGTGCCTGGGAAATTCCTGGAGCTTGAAAGATGTCTCTGACCTTGAGAGGGTTTTTCTCAATAGGATAGTCTCAGGTCCTTAGGAACCCCCACCTGGTGCTGATATCTAGCAAGTGCTCATTGATAAAACAGCCTTTGTCTTCTTAGGGCCCTTCCTTCACCAGTGCTCATGTCTAGCTTGCTCCCTAACATTTCTAATTTTTGAATAGCTGCCAAGAGGCACTAAATTGAGCTTTTGCATTTATATTTATTCATTTCTGCTTATGTGTATATTTCTACAGTGTAAATTTCTAGATAGCAAATTACTGAATTAAAAACAACACATGTATCTATTCAGGTACTTTCTTATCTCCTTGATGTCTGGCATCTGGGGCCTGGCTAATTCTGGAGAGACAGCTAAGAGATGGTAGATACTTTGCCTGCAAGTATTCCTTTGATATGCCAATCAGAGCCAAATCCACCAATCCAGAGCCCAAAGTTAAATTCTGTCTGATCTTTAAACCTCAAGGTTACAGTCCTCTGCTTTAATTAACCTATAGCCCAGAGCCGGTCAAAACTCAAACAAGTCAATCCTAAATTGCTTACTTACCTCATGAAAACTACATTCCTTCCTATGAAAACTATAATAATGATGCCTCTTGTTTTCCCATTTCTTCTGCCACCCGACTGACCTGGTGCTTTCCCATGAGATTCTGTATGGTGTCTCCTCTTTTCTTAAAAGATTTGAATGTAGATATCTACGATGGGAATGACCTGATGATCTGTTAGCCTCACTATCTCTAATTAAAATGAATCCAGGAACATATTAAAAAAATATGTGGAACACCTTGTATAAGGTGGCATTTCAGAAAGGTTAAGACCATGAGCTCCGGTACCAGAGTGATCAGGTTTAAGTTCTAGCATCTTTTCTTGAGAATGTCCTGCTAGGTTATTTGACCTCCCCATAATTTGATTTTCTGATCTGCAAAATGAAGGCTATAACAATATCTACCTTACAGTCTTTATAACAACTGTTAAATAATTGTTGTATAATAGATAAATCAAAATTGTTTATAAATGTGAAGTACTTAGAGCAATACTTTGCCTTTTTTTGTTATTAGTAAACTTCCCTAATCAATCTTTAAAAAGATGAAATATTTTAGTCTTAATTAAGAACATTCGTGAAAGTCTATTTAATTATGTTCCTGATGACACTTGATAATTAGATATCAATGTTTTTAATCTTTTTCATTTTAACAAATTTTCTAATATCCCTATTGGTGTTGTTTCACTATGAGAGAGGTTGAAAAGCTTTAGTATGTATTTGATCTTTTGTTTTTCCTTCTGCTCTGAATTATTTATTTCTTCTTCATGTTATCACTTGTCATTTGATTAATGAATAACAGTCTAATATTCAGATAACTTTTTTGTGCTTGGCCAACTGGTCATCCATTTTCTTTATGCTTTCTGGGCTTTATTAAAACTTTGTCATGTTGTATACTTGTATTACTTTTATAGCAGCATCATTTGCAATTCATTTACAATTGAGTCTTTCTCAGCTGAGTTCTGAGCATCTAAGAAAATTTTTTATATTCAGACACGTTGATATCAGTACAGCAATAAAAATCTCCTGAAATTTTTCTAGCTTACTTATTTCCAGTTTTACCTCCTCCCATTTTAGCATTCTCCTTTATGTGAAATGTGGGACATACACTCTTACCACAGGATTATCTCAATAGACAGTTCCTATTTACGGAATGTACACATTTAAAGAATTATATATGTTTATAGATGTGTGTGTATGTTTATAATAGACGTATAACAGTAACATGTTGTGCATATGTATTATTTTACTTTTGCAGTTCTTTTAACTTGTATTAAGCTGATATCCATCATTAACATTTCATCATCAATTAAGAAGCAGGTAAGTATTATGTCACTTCCTCTCTTCACTCAAATGTATGAATATCATTACCTATAAAACTGTGTATTATTTAATATGAACTAAAAATCCCTTAGCTGTCTATAACTAATTTGTTAGCACAACTTGTTACTCTTTCTTTTCTGTTGTTGCTGAATGGTAACCTTCATTCTTTTGATTTTTGAAATATGAGCTATATTCTATCAAAACTCTGTCCCTCTGCTTGGATGAATTCTTTTTCTAAAAATGTTTCCTTATCATTAGTTTCCTTTGCCTGGCGAAGAGTCTACCCATTCTATATTTGGTTTGAAGTCCCTGCTCTCTTGGGTTCCTCCTTGACTCATGAAATGGGCTAACACCTCTGGAATTCTATGTGACCTTCCAAGTTCTTACCTATTTATTGTGTGGCTAATGTATTCCTGACCGGGAAAAATGTGGAGGGGAAAATTATTTCTTATTGATAAGTCCTAAAAAGTGTTCTTTACTGACTGAATGAGGTAACAAGAGTGACAGGCAATTGGAGAAGCAAGACTTAAATTCTTTGTGTTAGAAAAGCTTTTAAGAGAGCAAAAATTAGATATAGGGGTGAATAGGTCTGGAGTCAAATAGGTCAAATTACTAGGGTATGTGTACATATGAGATCAAGAGGTAGCAGGAAAGCTGGGTGCCAAGAGATATATCTATCTACTCCCTGGCAACAAAATAAAAACTTGTCAGAAAAAAAACCTCTTTAAAGATGATTTTAATACACGGGTAGATAATTAATATTTTAATTCATGTATTTAGTTCTACTTAAGTAAACAGACTCTTGTTTGTTTCTAAAGGGCTAACAGGAAGTAAGGAATTGGTGAAGACATCCACTCTGTTCATGGAGAACTATGGCAGCAGCTTGAGAGGGAACAAAATATCAGAGGAGATGACTATACAGGGGTTTTATGAGGCTGAACCCAGAATTTCTATTACTGGGAAAGATATAGCAGAAACAGAAAATCCATTGACCTGAAAGGGTTCTGTGATTTGGGACATAGAGAGTCTTGTATTAATGATAACTAGGGTGGACCTGTAGCGGTTGATCAATGGAAACTCCCTGCCTTTTTGGTGATGTTTAAAGCCCGGAGCCATGGGCTTGACCATGGATGTCTGAGTGTGAAGGGAAATAACCTATGACAACTGATTTAGACTTTCCCATCAGTCTGCTGGATGGGATCTCAGAGTCAGTTTGAAGAAAACTAGGAATATAAAATGAAATTGTCATTATCTGCCAATAATATGCTTATCTACAAATAAAATCATAGAAAACAAAACTTACTTGAATTAGATAGATAGAATTAGAATTGGGTATATAAGGAAAGTTATTAAAATTAATGAAAGTTCAACAAGATTCATAATAAATATTATATAAATATTATATATGCATATTATATATGTATGTATATATATAAATATATATGGTAGTTGTGTTCTATTCACCAGAAACAACAAATTAAAACACATAAGTACCTAGGAATAAATGTAATGAAAGATATGAAAAACTTCATGGGTAAAGGAATAAAATTTTGTGGAAAGACATTAAAGATGAAGTTATAAAATGTAGGAAATCACCATGTCATGTACAGGAAAATGAAATGTCACCAGCAATACATTTATGATAATTTTGTGTATACATTCAGACATTTAGTGCTATTTCAATCGAAATCTGAAGTGTTTTGTGAAACTCAAAAAACTGAGGTTAAATTAAAATCATTTTGTGGAATAGTGAGATAGTGAGGACATACCCTTCCAGATATCAAGATTTTATTAATTAGATCAACTTCAAAATGCAGCTTTAGTAATTATTAGGCATGAAATTGGTGGAAGGAAAGACATAAAATAAATGAACGAAAATAGGCAATCAAGAAATGGAAAAATCTGTGTTTTATGGAAATTTGATCTATAGTAAAGGAATATTAAAAATTGAGAGGTGGCAATATACTGCTTATACAAAATACTATGGGAAAGTCGATTAACTATATGGGAAAAATATTTCCTATCTCACACACACTATACTCAATAATAAATTCAAAGGAGATAAAAATATCTCTATGTGAAAAAGCAAAAATTCAAAACATTTAGGAGTACCTAAATTGCTATCTTAATCAATGAACTAGAAAAATATCTTTTAAGCAAGATACAAAAAGTGTAACTCTAAAATGATGCATTTTATTACATTGAATCTTAAAACTTTTATATAACAAAATTTTTTTAAATAGCACAAAAGATCAATCACTGGAATATACATTTGCCGTAACCATTAAATAATTGATTCCAGATACACGAAGGACTTCTAGAAATATTTTCTAAAAAGACAACACAACATAAAAGTGCAAAATATATAAACAGGAGTAATTCATTAGAGAGGAAAACTGAAACCACACAGAAACCTGCTTAGCCATACTAATCATTAAGGAAATGCAAATATAAAATAATGAAATACAATCTTTATAGCATTCAATTTCCCCAAACTAAAAAGTCTTGCAGTAGCAAGTTTTGATTAAAATACAACTACTGGGAGCTCTTGGACTAGTGGGTGGAAGTGTGAAATGATACAACTGCTCTAGAGAGAAATTTACAATGTCATGATGCAATTCTTAGGACTCAGCAATTTGTCTCACATGTGTGAAGTGTGCAGTGTGTTCTTCACATGCATTGTGTGCAAAAACAAAAATCTGAAAATAACGTATTGACTTTTGATGACTAATATGAATCGATAGGTATTTAGAACCCCCTGAATAACTGTCAGGTTCAGTGATCTTCTAGCTGGATTCACGGAACTCAGGAAAGCTGTTATACTGAGGGTTATTGTTTGTTACAGTAAAAGGTTATAGAGAGAAATCAGATCAGAAAAAAAAATTTAAGGCAGAAATGAAGAGACGCCACGTATGATTTTAAGGTTGTCCTCTCTCGGAAATAGCACATACAGCACTCAATTCTCCCAGCAGCAATGTGTGAAACATGCATGAAGTATTGCCAACTAGAGATGTTCACCTGAACTCCAAGGTTTTTGTTGAGGTTGGTCACCTAGGCTTGACTTACTGCCTCTGCGGGTAACCTTGCATTGAACTTATTCTCTAGGCCCTGCTGAGATCATAAATGAAGTTGATAACTGAATGACCCAAGTTTTCTCCACTGTGAATCACATTGTTAATATAGATTGCCTGGAACCACCACAGTCACTGGCTAAACAAGGACAGTCTTATTAGGCAGGATATTCTAAGAGCTTAGAGGTTACCTCCAAGGGAATAGGCAAGAGTTGAATCTTTCTTTGGAATATTCTGGATGTGGACAAACAGACTTGCTGAGTTCGTTCTTCACTGCGCAGTTAATTAGATAGTGTCGTATTCAGAAAAGGATGGCATCTTCAAGTGTCAGTATGGATAAACTCGATGAAAGAGCAAATTGGAGAAGAATATGTGTACTCTAAACCCATTTATATGATGTTCAAAAAATATAAACTGTTGTTTGATATGGATACGTGAAATACATAAAGAATTTTGACATGTCAATAAGAATAATGAACACCAAGTTTAGGTTAACGTTTTACCACAGGGACAGAAATTAAGAAGGTATTCTAGGTAGTATGTTAGAGATTTCAATTAACTCAAATGTTTTATTTCTCAGGCAAGCCATTGAGTACATGATGGTTATTTAATTAATATATAATGATTATGTCTAGACTATTTCAAATTCAAAACATTGATAACAAACTTTTCATATAACAGGCTTTTTTTTTACTAAGTATATCTACTACACTCGTTACCAAATTTTTGTTGTACAACTAATTTATTGTGATGCTCTGAGGAGTTTGATCTATTTTCAGGGTTTATCAATGCACTGAATCCAACTTTAAGACAGAAATAGGACAAGACAGAAGTAATCAAGTTTAGTCCCCTCCTTTCACATATCTTCTTCTGTAATCCCTCAAAGACAAACTATGCTTTATGTCTTTTCATCTAACACATTCTAAAAACCCAATGGGGAACATTAAGGGAATAAATGTATTAATGAAAAATTAATAAGCAAATTTCTCTGAGGATAACTATTCAAAGTAGGTTCCAAAGAGAAGGGTCATTTTCTGATAAAATGAAAATAGATTGATTTTGGGGAATATTCTCTGTGTCTCAATGCTGTATATAGAGAGACATAAAAAGAATCTAGAGACATGGCTTGTTCTTGATGATAAAACTGTGTGCTAGAAAGGAGATGAAGAGCCTCTTAGAGATAGATTTTATGAATTTCTCAAGTATTATGGAGGTAGGCCTGGCCCATGCCAAAAATGAGAGGGCTCATAAATAAGACAAATTTTCATTGGTTCTGCCAAGTCATAGAAATTAAAGAAGCATTGTATGATGGTAATTGTCCACGGATTAAATTTAAAATCCACTTATAACCTCTAGACTGAAATCATCAGTGAATTCAATTGGCTGGAAGCCTAATTGGCAGAAGCACATGGGGAACCTTCAGTTTACAATGGAGCCTGTGGGGAAGTCTTTCTGATTCGAAGTCCTGGAAAAGAGAATTTCTACTAGTGTCTGAGTAGCGGATAATGAGGTGTGAATTTTGGTTTACTGGAAAAGCAGAGATCTATGTTACCTATCAACCACAGGAAAAGTCAGACATTGCCCTGAAGGTTGGGGCCAGATGTAACACGTTTTCACCAGTCACACAAGGTACAGTGTAAATAGATCATGGGCTTTTATATCAAATAAGAGTGGCATCTTTCCCCTGCTATAGGTTTAACTATAATTTGACATTGATTAAAAAAAGATGGATTATAAAAATCACAAGTCTCAATCTCTATATCATCTCTGTCTCCATCTCTATCTCTATCACTATATTTACGAGAATCTTGGATAACAGAATTCCATATCTTAACCTTTAGTAGAATATATGCAGTGAGAGTGTTATTTGTGTACATGATCTCACTTTGTCATAGCTAAGGCTGTAATTAAATTACCGCAGAAAAAGTTTGGTCCAATTTTCCAAGTCCAGGTTTGTTGCAGCATCACAAACGAGGAGAATTTGGTTTGCTGCCTGGTAGTAATGATAAAAGCTAATACAGGTGAACATTTTTAACTTCCAAACATCCTGTTAACCACTTTACATGGTATTTTGTAATTTGCTAACATAATAGATTTATGAGGAAACACAGAGAAGTTGAATAACAGAACCAAGACAACGCAGGTTATTATGGAGCATTCGACCATATTTTCTTGACTGTAAAGCTCAGGCTGTTCTAAATCACAATGCTGTGATGACATTTTTCTCTTCTTAGTCAACTTTTCCATTAGCTCACAGGGTAATTTAATTTACTTAAAAAACCTATTGGAAATTAGGAACATTCACATTGGCTTACCTACTTCGCAAACATTCAGTGAGATCAAATGATATTGATACATATTTTAAAATTTTCAGGAAGTATAAAAAAGAGGATATTTCCATTACTGGGACAATAGGCTATGACTATTCTCAGGCTCCACTGCGTGCTCTATCAGATACTAAGTAGAGCTCTTGAATGCTGAAGAAATAAACATCTCTTGCAGCATTCCTTTTCAAAATACATTATATAAATGACTAATATATAAAATCGCTAGAATTTTTCTTGAGAATGAGAAAGAAGACTAATAGTACTGACCTATAAAAGCTACTTTTATCATTTACAGAGATATAGCTCTCTGTTAAGTTTTTACATGTTTCTCACATTTAATTCCCACTCTGATTCTATGGGGTGGTATTATTATTTTAATTTTACCACAAATTAAATAGAGGCTCAGAGAAGAAAAGTGATTCTTCCTAGGTCATGTCTCAACAATATTATTTAAGAAGACAGCCTCCTTATACATCTGAAATATATCCTTTGCTTAATCAAGATAAGTGAAACAAAATAAAAATAAAATTTTAGACAATGAGACCAAATTAGTGGTTTCCAGTATAGGTAGGGGGAGTGAGTAAATTGGGCTGGGGTTAATTACATGGTGTAGCATAGTATTGGACTTTTAGTGGGTAATTAATCTATAACATGCTAATATTTATTTATAATGGTATATACCTGAAACTGCTATAAAGTTCTAACGCACTGCTACCTCAATAAGAGAATTTTAAAGTACTGAAAAATTCGATATAATTAAGAAACGCTCTTCTGATATAAAGGGAAATTGGCTTTGAGGGATAAAGATAAGAACTGGAGAACAGTAATCTTTCAAAAAGTTTTAAAAAATCTAATGAAATAATGGGTGATATGCTGAATCAATCTCATCACAAACTAAATATATAAGAACCCTAATTATTTCAGATACTGGGGAGGTACAGAAAAGATTTTCCATATTATAAGAAAATCACAAGAAGGTGTTTCTAGTAATAAAAAGACTAGCAACAACTGAGTCCTTGGGTCACTTGGGGTATTACCATGGGATGCTCTGGGCTTAATTTGTCTTAATTTACAACAAATATCTTATAAAAGACCTGGTTCTCGCTTCCTAATTTATCTGTTCATCAACTCTCAGTGTTTTTGTTTTCTTTCATTCCTCAGACTGCTTTGCCATTATGACCTGCTTATAATGTAATGGTTTTGTTAGAAAAATGGTAACTTTAGTTGATGGGAACATAAATTGGTGAAACCATTTTAGCAAACAGTATTAAGTTTTCTCAAAAAATTAAAATAGAATTATAGTCTGATCCAACAATCTCATTTCTGGGTATCCATCTGAAAAATATGTAATAATTCGGAGAGCTATATGTACTTACTTTTGTATTTATTATAGTACTATTTACAAGAACCAAGATATGGGAAAAATTTAGGTGCCCAAAGATAGAGGAGTGAATAAAGATTAAAGAGATGTATTATACATATATACCGTCGTGTTTGAATGCTATTCTACTACAAAAAAGATGAAATTTTTCCTTTTGAGTCAAAGTGGAAGAAATTTGAGGGATTCATGCTTATTGAAATAAATCAGGATGACAAATATCAGATGATTTCATCTACAAGTGTATATAAGGAAATGAAACAAATGAATGGATATTCCAATAAACCAGTGAATTTAGGCAATTAGACTGGTTGCCAGAGGGGATGAGAGTGGAGACGGGATTTGGGGTGGAGGGGGTTCAGGCGATAGTTATGACTTTTTCTATTCTCTATCTTAAAAAATTGAAGGAAAGAAAAATTAGGAAATAAGGTTTAAAAAGAGAAATGGTAGGTCTGTTTTTTTTTTTAAATACAAAGCTTTTTTTCACCATCATTATAGTTTCTACATTTATTGATTTACTCAACCACTTTATTAGGTTCCTACTGTATACCAGGCAGTTCCCTGGACACGAGGGAAGTCAAAGAGTAAGACCAAGTTCTTGCCCAGAGGAAGACATTATCTCATGAAGATAGAACACAACATATCAAAGAAAAAGCACCAGCTAGTATCAACCGTTATTAAAGAAATAAAGCGTATCTCTGTGAGGGAGAAATATGAACGTGGACTACACGTGTGAAAATATATATGGACCATGCTGTTTTATCACATTATATCTTAATAATTTATTTACATGATTTTCTACCTAAGTAGAATGTTGGTACAGTCTTCTTGTTCATTTTATATGCTTAATAACTAGGACAAGGTTTGGAAAAACTTGGCACCCAACATATATTTAATAATTGAATGCGTGAATTGAAACTCTTTTTCTGGAATCTGTCAACTTGAAGTTTTGTTAGCCATTAAAGGTGAAATCAATCATCTTACCCGGAACTCATTGTATTTACTGACATAGACTACATTTTCAACATTTTGTGGTCATTTTTGCTCACTATGTTAAGGTGATAATGAGTGTGGCCATGCTCACTATAACAAAACTTGAATTACTTAGGCTTAATTATCACATCCATTTGATTCAGAGGTATTATTAAATATCATATTATAATAATTAGGTTTCCTAATAAGTTTTATGAAGTTTAGATCCTAGGAATAATTTGAATAACATGACCCTGTGAAAGTGAGTCTTTAGAGCTGATCAAATTTTACTGTGGCATTTTAGAATTAAATTTTGAAGTATTTTTAGTACTATCGCTAAATGACTCGTTACAAGTACATATGGATATTCTGAACATGAACATTTTTAAATTCCAGTACTCAGTTTTGACCTCATTAGTGTTTTTCAGAATATCAGTATCTCTAAAATGATGATAATGTAAATTTACAGCATCTGAAAGCTTGCAATGTTTCACAGTGTACTGTTTAGGATTTTGAAAATAATTGGTTTTGGCTCCACTTTGTGTGCTGATAGTTTCCACATGGAAACAAATGTTAATAGTTCCAGAACATAACAACAACATTGCCATAACATCTGTAAAAACCAAAATGAAAATTTTATCTGAATTGGGCCTATCTCCATGAGATATAAATTTGTTGATTAGTGGTGGATTGAAATGTTTGTTTCTGTCTCCCTTTGCATTCTGATCCTAAGACTGATCACTTTGTCAAATAGCCAGCACCTAGGTACAAGTGTAAAGTTTGGGTTTTAAGTCAACTTCATGATTTCTTTGTTTTCTAAATTGGCTTTGGTAATTGCATACTGGAGTCTTTGCTTTCTGAGCTTCCCATGTATCAAAAGTCTGACAGCATGTACTCCTGAACTACCCTTCCCATGGGGAGCAGTTTCTTCTAAAATACAGATGCAAAAGACAGCTGACTTCAGAGTTCCCTTCCTTTCCTCTTCTCACCATCTGAGCAGAGACTGACAATTGTGAACGTGCTAGTAATAGGGGTAACATTGAACTCTAAATACACTCAATTCCTAAGAAAACAGCCTCCTTCAAAATATTAATTCTATTGTTTCTTAAGCTATCCCTTTCCCATCTATAAAAAGTATGACTTGATATCTATAAACTGAATTTCAGTGAAAAGCTGCTCATTTAGAATGCCAGGCAGATGACCAGGACTCACAAGGAGTTTGGAAACCCTTTGAATAGATCTTGTAAGTAACAAGCTCCTTAGGGAGTGTCCTCACTTAGAGGTCTCCTCTGTTCCTGTGCTTAAATTCTGCCTTGTTTCTCTGCATCTACTTGCAGCACTCTATACTCTTAAATTCCTCTGGGTCTTGGACTCTATTTTGATCTATTCCACAATATGGTACACGGAGAGCTCATTATTTTTTTTTTACAGGCCTTCACTGCTAGTAATTATTTTAGTGGTTTATAGACAAAGATTCAGGAACACTCTGTCTTTATTGATAAAAATTATCTTTTTTATATTCTCAAATTTCCAGAGAGATTGATTTGTTTTTTTATTTGTTTGTTTGTTTTAATATATGATTGTTGAATAACTGCTTAGGATTAGAATAACTGCTTAAAGAAAGCAAAATACTGTCCAGTGAAAATAATTTGGAAATAAATTTTCATATTTATGTTATATTTTTGCAGAACCAACTAAACGAGTAAGCAAAAAGTCATCAGAAAAAAAGCTCAATAAACCTTCATACTGATGCAGAATTAACATTGGTCACTTGGCGATTTGATATAAATTCAGCTCACAAGGCAGCATTTGGGCTGCAATCAATGCTTATGAAAACCACGTGCATTTTGTGGAAGAAGCCCTGCTTTTGGCAGCGCTGCGAGTCAGCTGTGATTCCTGAGCATAATAAATGCATTGGTTTGAATCCTCCTGTCTGTTGTATGTGAGGCTTGTCTGAAGCTCATTCAGATTCCAGAAGCACTCTAAGATAGAATGAAGAGAGGAACTGAAGCAAAGAAGCTTCCATTTGAAATCTGCCCCCACCCCTTTCTTTCTTGAGTGGACCTACTAGGTGACTTTTGCACTGGACAGAGATCATTTTCAAGCATGAAAATAGCATCGCTTATTTCCGTTCAATTTTCCTCACAGAAACAAAAGACTGACTTCTTATCAGACTCTGCTTTAGCCCTGGAGGAAATTGTAGTCCTTGA
Source organism: Solenodon paradoxus (assembly GCA_004363575.1). NCBI lineage: Eukaryota > Metazoa > Chordata > Mammalia > Eulipotyphla > Solenodontidae > Solenodon > Solenodon paradoxus. Next base: position 182,209 of record RJWH01001421.1, on the reverse strand, counting down.
TGGAAAGGGAATCATCTGGTCTATTTCTGAAATAGACTAGAGATGACTCATTTACTTCTCTGCAACGATTGCCATCTGATCCTTTGAAATTGTGGAAGGATGAGGTGACGTCATGACTGTAACACAAATCCATACTGAAGAGCCGTGTTTAAAAATTCCCCTTGCTTACCCCCCAAAAAAGTTATGAGCTGAAGTATATCTTGATTACCATCAAATATGGTCATCAACATGGTGTCTGGGGGAAGAGTGAAAATAGGAAATGTATTCTGTGGTTAACTCTAGGCTTTGAATACAGGGAACACTGCTAAAACATAGCTGGAATCCTTAGTAAACTTTCAGTAGAACATCAGCAACTGCATTGGGGCACCCCCTAAGGAGACCATTTTAGGCAGATTAAAAGATCATTGCTTTTTACAAATGAGAGTTTAGAAAATTCGAGACACATCAGCCAGATTTTAGCTTGAAGCTCTGAAGACAAGGAATGCTGTACCCCAACCCATGTCCTCTGTTCCAGGTGCTGCTGCTGACCTCTTCTCCTTGCAGTAGCTGTGCCCCACGTAGGGAGGTGGAGAAGCATGAAAATATGCCTCACCAGAGGCTGAAACAAGGTAACTAAGGAAATGGTTAGGCTAGGAGGAATCACCTTGGGTTACACTTAGAAGAAAAGAGTGCTTTTCTTCTAAGAGAACTCTAAAAATATAATTCCAGATAACCTCACTTTGAAAAAATAAATGTATTGGTAAGTAAAAAACCCTGGATTAGGATTTAGGAGACTGAGGATCTAATGTTGCCTCTGCTGTATTCTCAGGACTAAATGTTTTAATTAGTCTGAGCTTCAGTTTCTTCTGAACATTGAAGATACCTGCTGAGTTTGTGTCAAGTTGTTAGGTGAATCAATATGAGATAAGTGTCTTGTAAATTGTAAATTACTATATGAAATGCATTTTTATTATTATCTGTATCTAATCAATAAAGCAACAAAGATTAGCCTATGATTCAACAATATTAAACTTCCTTTATGCTTTTATTCTCTGCTTACTGAAATGTACTACCAATTCTTTCCATTTCAATGTTATCCATTTATATGTTTTAGTTCAATTTTTTAACTTCATATGAATCATGTAACTTAAAAAAATGTTTTATTCCATACTGATTACTCTTGTCCTTTTAAAAAAACATTTAACTAATATTGCCTTGTGTTGTTCTAAAAGTTCTTTGGCATAAATGTATTTTCTCCAAGAAGTTTGTGAACTCTCAGCTACTTTATTTCTATTTTATCAATATACTTTTAGATTAAAATAGTTGGGCTAATTTGACTTCTATAGCAGGATGTTTTGCTACAAAATTGGTTACAGTGACCTAGAATATTCTTTATTGGCACTATGATCTGGAACCCTGTGTTGCTAATCTCACCATATTATGTTTCATATGCTACATTTGATTTCCAAGGATTCAAAGATGATTCCTCCTTGGCTAACCATTTCTTTAGGTATCTTGTGTCAGCCTTTGGACCTTGACTCTTTTTTATTTATTCAACTAAAATGTATTTGGATAAGGATAACTCTTTAGTGATATGGAAACAAAACAAACAGGAATAACAGAAATTATATTCATAATTAGGGGATAATTTAAATAAAGAGAAAGCCAAGAATGCCAGACCTGATTACTTTTGTTTCAAATTTATGCTATAAAATTGGACTGAAAGAAAAGATGGTATTCAGTTAGAAAATGAAACATGATATGACCCATGCTGTAGCTAGGTGAATAGGCTATGGAATCCTTGGACCTGGGTTTTAGACCTGCACTTGTCAAGAAACAACAATAAAAATGGTACGAATCAAAGTAAAAATAAGTAAGTAAATAAATACATACATAAATAAAATAAGATGTTTGTGTCCATTACATGGGAAAGTGCTACATTGAACAATAGAGTTGAGAAACAATAGAGTAGGGAAAAAAATGCACTGAGAGTTGCATTTGTCGGTATTGCTGTTCTGTCTTTCAACAAAGAGGGCCCAGAGACCTCTATTCCAGTGGTTCCCTGGAAATTAAAAAATATTCAACTGAAATTACTATTTTATGCAGGATCCCCAGGCACAAATTCTCTTATTGTTCTTTTGCTTCCAGTGTGCCTATTCAAGCTTCGATGTAAATTTGAAAACTTCATACAGTGGCCTTCCTTGGTAATTACAGACCCTCAGTGTACTGGAAAGAGATGGCATTTAAGAACAGCCACTACAAAAGCATGGTAACTTAAGCAATAAAAACAGTACTTACTGGATACCCTTGTAATGGAAACTGCACAGTGGGATGCCCAAAACAATCAGAAAAGAGTTAATGCACATATTTATGCCCACTGTATAAAGGTTACAAACAGCAGCAGGAGAGGCAGTATGTGAGTCAGGGTGAACAACTGAAGTAGAAAACAAAACACATTCTTAACATAGTCAGCCACAATTTAGTCTCTGAAAGAAAGATCTAACACTATGATTCTCTCAACAGAACCAGTTATTTGTTTTCAATTCTTGTGTATTTGGGCTACCAATCATGAAAGAATTATTCTTCTTCAAACTAAATTTCAATTGAATTTCAAGTCATCAATATGGTTCAAAGTGTCAAACCTGTTCCAACCGTGTATAGCTTTCTTGACCAAATAGTTATACACACATACACATATTTAAGTCATTTATATCTCCCTTATCTCAAGAACTATTCAAGACAGCATTGGAAACTACATAAGTCAAATTCATTGACTATTTGAACAGTATTGCATTGGATGTACAAGGATGTGAATTTCATGACTGGGAATTTTCTGGTACATTGTAGGTCCACCAACAATGCAGTTTTGTATTACTGAATGATAGGAGCATTTAATGCCTTTCAAAAAATCATAAACTGACTATGAGTGCTAAGAAGTAGCTTAGTAAATCTGTCTTATTAAGTGAAATAGGGCTTGAAACTTTCACAGAAATGTATACCAGGAGACAATTTTTATTAGTAAGCTTTGATATTCTTTTAAGAAAATTAGTTTTTATGAATGATTTGTTAGTGTCCTTTTTTTAATGGAACAACTGTCTTTATTATAACTGTAAGAGCAATAGCTAGTTCTTGATCCTTTTTCATATTTAATTATCTTTATAATGCCCACATTCCTGCATGCTCTAGTCGTGAGCAGGAGGAATTCCATTTAATGCCCAAATCACATGACCTGAGTTCTTTCCTTTCAAACCACACAGCCGTTCAGTCAACTACAAATGTAGTATATGATAATTACAGCAGTACTGTCAGGTCCTTTATCTCTCCACCAGCTATGCTGGCTACACTGTCCAAAATTCTAAAGTCATATGCTATTGTCTTCCAAATAGCTTCTCCAGGCAGTTACTTGTCTGTTTCATACTGTTTTACCCCAAAGGCAAGCACAGAATTTTCCACAGCATGGCTAATTACAGGATGCACTATTTTTTTTGGGGGGAAATCTTATTGAAATATAATTTGTATGTCGTAAATGAATCCATTTAATTGTAAAAATCAATAAGTTTGGTATAATTGATCGAATATATACCCAACACCCCAATTTATTTTTAGAACATTTTCATCATTCTAAAAAATCCCCCTGCCTATTTTCAGATATTCCCTTTTCATACTCCCAACCCTGAATGATTGCTTATCTTTCTTTTTTCTCAATGTTCTTCCTTTTCTTGATGTTTTCTATAAGCAAAATTAGACAATATATGGTCTCCTTTTTTGTCTGCTTCTTTTGCTTACATACTATTTTTGAGTTCTATCCATGTTGTAATATCAGCACTTCACTCCTTTTTACGGTTGAACATTATTTCATTGCAGTGTTGCACATCATATCTGTCCATTCACAGGATGGAACGTTTTAAGACTTCACTGAAGAGGGACTTCTAACGGCACCACATTTAACTCTCTCTTTTGAAAAACAGGATGTAGGAAATGTAAGAAACTACTACAACTGTTTTCAGACATTGGACAATAGACTCATTGGACTGTGATACCTGAGAGAAGGGAAACTAATGTGGTGAACTTTGTAATAACCTTGGATTTCTATCTGGAAGCACTTTTTAGACTTGATTAAGTGAAGGGAATTCAGATTCAGAGCAGTGGTTTCTCTGAGTTAGAGACAGAGACCACAGAAAAAGTGTTGAAAGCTGCTGGAATTTATAAGAAAGAACGTTGGATATGGGATATGTTTAAACATTTAGCATCAGAGTTAAGAAAACTCATTAAATTATATACATATACACACATATGTTTATATACATACATACATATGTATGTATATGCATGCATGTGTGTATTCAGTGAAATCCCCAAATGTCAGTCCTAAGGAATAGGGCTAACCTAGTCCTCATGAACAGGGTATTCTGGACCCCCCCAAACAAAGCTTATTATAAACGAGCCTTGAAAGGATCCATATGATCTGAAACCATATCAACCACCAGCCCAACTGAGATTCAATAGTCTTTAAGGGTATATAACTGAATCTAGACATGCAGCAACAGAATTAACAATGATAATCATCTAATTATAATTGCTAGACACATAAAGGAGAAAAGCAGGATTTGTAACAAAGAGAAAACCAGTCAACAGAAACAGAACTAGGAATGTGAGATGAGAAATTAGCAAACAAGAACTTTAAAGCAATTACTGGAAATGTGTCAATGATTCAGAGAAAAACCCTAAAATAATGAGAAGCAGAAAACATAAATGGAAAATAAATGCATCCGCTAATGCTGTAAATACAAACCAGAAAATAATGTTTGATGGCTGGACCAAATAACAAATGGATACTGCTATATTGATTATTGCCGAGCTTCAGGCATACCACTAGAACATATACAATTGAAGCACAGAGATGAAAAATGCTAAAAAATATGGTCACTGTGACCTATGCGGCAATTGCATAGCTTTAATCCCTTCATAAGGAGAGGGCCAAGACATACAGAAAAAAATAAGTAGCCCATCTTTTTTTTTAATTAATGAAAGTTGTAAACCACAGATTCAAGAAGTTCAACAAAGCCCAAGCAGGACAAATACACACACACACACACACACACACACACACCATAAAATAGACAAAGGCATGTCATCAAATTATTGGAAACCAATAATAATGAGAAGCTTTCTAAAGCAGTCATAGACAAGGGGAGAAAATAAGTTGGAGGAATAGTCTGATATCTGCGAAAAAACAGCGCATGTCAGAATACAAAGGAACAATATTTTTAAAGTTGCAGAAGGTAAAGGATTAGTCTAGAATTCTAGTCAATGAAACTATCTTTCAAAGTGAAAAATAAACAAAGAAAGATACCTTCAGGCAAACAGGAGTTGTGAGAATTTATGACTGTAGTATGTATACTGTGGGGAATAAATTCTTCTGATGGCAGTGGCATCAAATGGAAACTTGGATCGATACAAAGAATGACAAGTGCCGAATATGGTGATTATGTGAAAGAGTAGAAAATATTTCTTCCTGTTTAAGAAAAATATTTAAAGCAAATAGTAATACTAAACTTTGGTTTTCAGAGCACCCTTGAAATATAATATACATAAACACTAGCAAAAGAATGAGGGAGATATGATTATTATATATAGAAATAGCTATAATGTGACAACAGAATATGAGATATTAAAGATACATATTGTAAACATTAAAACAATCGCAAGTCAATCAAGATGTATGCTAATAAGAAAATAATAGAGATGAAGTGGAATGTTAAAAATGTTCAATTAGTTCAAAGAACATAGGGAAAAAAGGGGACAAAGAATAAATTAAATAGTAATAAACATTTAGCAAGATGGTGGTCTACTGATGGTAGTGATAATTATTTTGACCATAGGTGGTATAACCACTCAAATTAAAAGGCATAACTTCTCAAAATGGACCAAAAAAAGACCCAATGATATGCCATTTATAAGAAACTCACTTTAAATATAAGACAATAAGTTAAAAGTAAAAAGATGAAGGTAGACCTTATAAGCACTGATCAAAACAAAAGTGAAATGATTTTATTAATATCAGATAAAGTAGACTTCAGAACAAGAATTTTTATAATACCATATTTATTCTATTCTAAGCCACATTTGTGTGTGTGTGTGTGTGGCCATTTTAATGGCCTCCTGAATCTGGTGCTGCTTACATTCGAAGGTGGCTAAATTTAACCTGAAAAGATAGTCGCTGACTACAATAGATCCCTTTTGAATGCTTAAAATTCTGTTAATTTTGTTAATCCTTTGTTATATATTTAAGATATTCAAATAAATTCATTCTTTGCTCCTTATTAATTCTTATTTTTAATTTTTTCGAACTTTGTAAATAGGTCTTACTAATTTTCGCTTCTGATACATTTCACAAAAACCTCTTGCTAAATTGGAGTGTGACTTAGAATCAATGGCAGCTTAGAATCAAATAAATACTTAATAAAGAAAAAGCAGTAATGAAAATGAATTCATCAAAAATCAGTAACTATCCTGATTATGGATGCACTCAATAACAGGCCATAATAACAGGATTTCAAACAACGTAATAACATTGACATGATCAAAATTGAACATTGACAAGTTCATTATTATAGTTGTAGATTTCTTTACTCCTCTCTGAACAATTGACACATTCTTACACTGAAAATCAGTAAGGTTATAGTGAACCATACTACCAACCAATTTGAAATATTTGGCCTTACTAGAATACCAAGTAGCATAGTAAACATTCTTGCGTATTTAAGGACAATTTATGGAGATATATGAAGTGCTGGAACAATAAAACAAGTTTCAGTAAATTCAGAATATCTGAAAAGATAAAAGCACATATTCCAATAACAGCGGAGCTAAATTGGATATTTGTATCAGAAAGAGACTCCGAATTTTGATAAATAAATAGTAATTAATCAACACTTTTCCAAATAATTTGTAGCTGAAAGACAAACTAACAGAAAATTTAAAAGATTTTGAAATTAATGATAATGAAAGATAAGGTATCAAATATGTGGGACAAAGTTACAGTGTGATGCTTAAAAGAGAATTTATTGATTTGCAGAATTACCATGTTCATATGTAAAAACTAAATTTCAGTGACTTACATTTCCTCCTCAAGAAGCTAGAAAATGAAGCGCAAATTAAATAATAATTTGAATTAGTTTTAAAATTTAAATGAGTATGAGCAGAAATCAATGCAATGGAAAGTGGAAATAATTTCAATAAAATGAAAGGTTTGCTGTTTGAAGAGATCAATAATCTTAATAAATAAGGATCTTTTTAGTAAGAGAAAGAGAGAGAGAGGATATAGATGGCCAATATCAGGCATGAAGGAGTGTATGCACCTATTATTTCAAATGTATTGTACACATAATGAATAAATATTATGAATAATGCAATACCAATACATTTGATAGCTTATGAAAAAGCAATACATTATTTCAGAGACACAGGTTATAAAAGCAAAATCAAAAGAAATAGAAAATATGAACAATATTTACCAATCAAAATTTTAATATGTTTTAGTAATAATGGCATAAAGACTCCTAAGATGAGATGATTTTACTACTGAATTCTATAAAATATTAAAGAAAAAATAAGGCAACGTCTACACAAATCCTTATTAGAAAAAAATTTTTTTTAATTTTTAAATTAGCTTGTGTCTGATACCAAGATCGCATATACATATAATAAGACTACTATAAATTATGATTTTTCAGAAACAGAAACGAAAGTAATAAATTAGGTTTATCAACATAAAAATAATAAATCATTTTAGGTATTTTTCTCTAGATAGCAATATAAACTTAATATTTTAAATCATTCTGTTTAACCTGTAGAATAAGATAAAGAAATCCTATGAATATCTAAATAGATGCAAAAGAGAACAGCTGACAAAATTCAATTTGCCTTCATGATAAAAATAGAAACAAAGCTTATTTTACTCTAATAGAGGGCACTTACAAAAACATCAGCTAATAGCATACCTAATGATAAAAGCTTGAATGCTTTTCCTTAAAACTTGGATGAAGACAATAATATCTGCTCTTACAACCTGTATTCAACATTATACTTTTTTAAGAAATTAATTTTTTTAAATATTGTTGCATTTTAAAAATAGTTACTGAAGTAAAATTGCATTGCATCGTATATGTTTCAAGTATGTATCTCTATAAATCAACATCTGTATAAACTATAATAAGTTCGCTACTGAAAGTCTCATTCTCTCCTTTACTATATATTGACCCCACTTACCCAATTTGCTGATCCCCTCCTCACCTCCCTTATGATGACCATTAATTTGGTCTTATAGGTTAAAAGTTTGTTTTTGTTTTAAATAAATAGTTCATGTATTTGTTCACTATCTCTATACACCTAATATGAGTGAAATCATATGGTGCTTGTCTTTGTGTGACTTGCTTCTCAAAATAAAATCTTCTAGGTCATTCCCTGTTGTTGCAAATGATGAATTTCATCTTTTTAAATAGCTGAGCAGTACTTCACTCAGTCTATAGATCACTATCTTCTGTATTCACTCGTCTGTTGTTGGGCATATAGGTTGAGTTCAGCTCTTGGTTGTAGCAAATAATGCTGCAATAAGCATGGAGGTGAATGCAGTTCTGCAAGCTAGTGTCTTTTTGCTTTATGAGTAAATACCCAGAAGTGGTGTAGTGGGATTGTTCAAAATTTCTATTTTCAATTTTTGAAGAATCCCCATACAGAGTTCCATTGACTGCACTAATGTGTACTCCTACCAGTAGTGCATGAGTTCCCTACAATCACATCCTCGGCAACACTAGCTATCTCCAGTATTTTTTTGATAATAGCCATTCTCATAGACATGAGGCATAATCATATTTGTTATGATTTGCATTTGTATAATGTAAGAGACGATGAACATCTTTCCATCTGCCTGTTGACCATTTGTATGTCTTCTTTGAAGAGGTCAGATTCAGATCTGTGCATTTTAAATCTGATTTTCACTTTTTGTTATTGACTTTTATGAGGTTTTATATATTTTGCATATTAACTATCTCTTGGATGTACGATATGCAAGTATATTCTCCTGTCAAGTAGAATGCCTTTTTTGTTTTAATTTATTTCGCGGTGCAGAAGCCTTTTAGTTTAATGTAGTCCCTTGTTAATTTTTGCCTTTATTTCCCTTGCCATTGGAGTCACGTCCCCAGTGACATCTCTAAGACCAATGCTTATGTTTTCTCCTGTAGTGGTCTAATTTCATTATTTTTCATGTGATCATCCAGTTTTTCCAATATCTGTTATTGAAGAGATTGTCCTTGTTCCATCTGATTCACCTGGCTTCTTCGTTGTAAATTAGTTGTCCAAATATGTATGCATTTATTTCTGGGAATCTCAATTCTGTTGTGTTGATCTGTGTGTCTATTTTTTTTTTTTTTTCATACAGCATGTTGATTTGGTTTTTATTTTGTAGTGCAAGTTGAAATCAGGGAGCATGAGGCCTTTGTTTTATTCTTGTTTTTGAAGATTGTCTTTGCCATTGGAGGTATTTTGTAGTTCTAGATATACATTTCATGATTTTTTGTTTCATTTCTGTGAAGAATGACATTTTTCCTCATTGTCTCTTTGATAAGGTCTTCACTCAAAATCAGTTGTCCGAAATGCTTTGTTCTTTACAGAACGAAGAAATTTAAGCTTATGCAACAGGCTTCTTTCCTTCTTATGGTGGGTTTCTTGGCAGGCTTCTCTTCAGCAGCTGGCTTCTTGGTAGCTGCAGCTTTCTTTTTCGCCAGAGGTTTCTTCAGTTCCTTACACCCACAGCCTTTCCTCTTTTCCCTACCACAAGCTTCTGGAGCAGAATCCTCTTCCAAACCATTTGTCTATGCAGCTGTTTCCTTAGTCACCCAAGGGTTGGGATTCCTGGCCTGGCGTAGAATGATGTTCTGGCATATGGACCTTGCCTGTGGGTTTAGTTTCAACATGATTTGCATATTTTCCGGGGGCTTCTTTCAAGACTGCAATGAATCTTCTTGCTTGCAGCTTGGAGGGCTCTTTGAATTTCTGGGCTTCTCAAGATTCTGCTCAGCTGTTAAGGATATTGTTGTAGGAAGGTGGCTGTCTCTCTTGAGGGAGGCAGATTTACAACATACAGATCATCTGACTTGCCGAAAGCATTTTTGGTTCAAAAGCAGAAACGTTTCACATGTCCACCACAGCAAGTTTCCAAATGTTCATCTTGCTTACAGTAAATAGGTAGTTTCAGGTTTTAGTGACACCGCTGTGCTGTCTTCATTAAAGTTGATACAGGCTCCCTTGTGCTGTATTGACAATGGTTTTCATTCTGCCCCTGACCAGCTCTCATTCATTGAGAGACAGATCTTTTTGATGTTATTTCAGACCTTAATGTATCTTAAGAAGCAAACAACTTCCTTGGGCTGCTCTTAGCCTTCAGCTTTATCTTCAACCACCAAAGGAAACTCAGGAACTTCATCAGTATGGTGACCTTTGGGCATGACCAGTGCTGAGAAGGCTGAGGCAGCCAGGGCGGAGCAGGAGATTTGTTACTTCTGTGTTGTGTTTTCCTCTGTAGTGCAAAAGGTGCTGGATATTTGTAGGTGCAAATGCATTTCCAAAAGCACCCTGACCAGAATGGTGAGTCCTGCTGGCTTGAACTCTAGCAATTGGAGCCACAGCTCTGTTAGTGCCCCCAAGAGCCAACATTGGTTTGACGACCTGCTGATTCACTGACAGCATAGGGCTGTCTGTCATTTTTTGCAAGTTGATGTGAGCAGAGTCATTTTTGCAGATGACTCTGCTTTTTCAGAGCACACATTTATCTGTGGATGAGCACAAGCCATAGTGGGGAGAGAAAAGGGCCATCCTCCTCCTCTTAATCCACCAGCTCCCACAGGAAAAACACCATTGAGATTTTTGATAAAGATTGTTTTGAATCTGTTTATTGCTTTAGTCATATAGTTATTTTAACAATGTTATTCTTCAATGTTAATTTAATTCAGTAGCATGAAATAGCTTTCCATTTTTCGTGTCTTCTATTTTTTTTAACAACTTTGTTGTTCTTATTGTACAAGTCTTTCCCTTCTTTGCTTTCATTTGTTTCAAGATATTTTATTCTTTTTGATGAAATTGTAAATGACATTTTCCTGATTCATTTTCTGCTAGTTTGTTATTTGCATAAAGTAAAATAATTGATGTTGTATATAAGTTTTGTAGCCTGCTATATATATATATATATATATATATGTATTTATATATAGTAAATACATATTATGATGTGATTATTATTTCTCACAGCTTTTTAGTAGAGACTTCGAATTTTCTGTCTGTATTTTCATGTCATGTGCAAATAGTGGTAACTTTGTTTAGATTTACTATTCTTACTAGTTTTGAAATGTTATACGTCTATGAATGTGTCCTTTTGTTTTAGATTATCCATTTGCTGCCACAGAGGTGACTCTTTGAATTTCTGTAGTATCTATTATAACTTCTCTCTAGTTTCTGATTTTATTTATTGGTGTTTTCTCTCTTTTTGTAAGTCTGGCTAATGGTTTGGATATTTTGCTTATGTTTTTAAAGAAATAGGCTTGGTAGTTTTAATTATTTATGTTGTCTTTTTGATCTCCACTTCATAGATTTCTTCTCTAATTTTTGTATTTCCTTCTTTCTACTAACTTGTTTGCTAGGTGTAAGCTAAAGTTTTTAAAATTGTGTATCTTATTTCCTAAGACAGGCCTGCATTTCTATAACTTTCCCTTGTATTACTTCTTTTACTTCATCCCATAGGTTCTAATAAATCATGTCTTCATTTTTATTTCACTCCAAGTATTTTTTGATTTCACATTTGATTTCTTCATTGACCCAATAGTTTTTGAATAGCATGTTGTTCTTTTTCAATAGCATGTTGTTCTTTGTCTATACATGTGTAGTTTACCACTCTTTCCTCTACTTTTATACCATTACAATTAAAAAAGATGCTTGACATGATTTTGATATTTGTAAATTATTGAGACTTGTTTTATGTTTCAATCTACCCTTGAGAATGTTTCTAGATTATCTTAAAGTTATGTATGTTCTATTGTTTGAGGGTAAAATGATCTGTAAATATCTATTAAGTCCATCTCATTTAATTTTCCATGTAAGGCCATTTTTTCTTTATTTTCATACTATATGATCTGTCCAGAACAGTGAGTAGGGTCCTAAAGTACCCTACTATTATTGTGTTGTTGTTAGTTTATCCCTTTAGGTCTGCTAGCATTTGCTTTATAGTTTTGAGTGCTTCTTTGTTCGGTGCACTTTTATCAATGTGTACAATGCCTTTCTGTGGTATCAAAGATTTTGTTATTATATAATGTTTATATTTATCTCTTTTGTGTGGCTAGATAGCTGCCGATATACGTACAATGGTTTTTACCCTTTTAAATGTTCCATTGATTTATTGTACCAGATGTATCCTTTCACTGTCAAATCTATGTCTCTACAACTTAATTGAGCTCCTTATAAGCAGCATGGAGTTAGGTCTTGTTTTCAATCCATCAAACCATTCTATGCCTTTGGAGTCATGAGTTCAGTTCATTTATACTTAAGGTGGTTAGTGATATATGAGGGTATATTATTCTCATTTTGACATTTTTATGGTTTTGTTTTCTTTATTTTCTTGCTTGTTTGTGAACATTCTTTTTTCATTTTGATAGAGGAGTTTCTTTGAACATATCTTTTAAGGGAAATCTGGTGATTGCAAAGTGCTTCGTTTTTGTTTCTCTGGGAAAAATCCTTATTTATCTCTTATATCTGAAAAGGAGTTTGGCAAAGGGGTTTAACTGGAAGTTTTATCTTTGAGGATTTTACATCTTTGTCCTCTCCCCTGGTTTGTGGTGTTTTTCTTGAGAAGTTTATGACAGTCTGATGGGAGTATCTTTATATGTTGCTTAATTTTATGTTTCCTAGCTGTCCTTACTAATTCTTTGTCTTAGACTTTTTATAATTCCACATTCCACTAAACTATATCTTTTTGTAGGTCTCTTTGAAATTAGATACCCATGTGTTCTGTTAGCTTCATGGGCTTTTTAATTTAATTCCTTCCCTTAGTCCAGGAAGTTTTCTGATATTATTTCTTTGGTTAAGATCTCTGTCTCCTTTCTCTCTCCGTTCACCTTTTGGAACACTCATTATCTTTATCTTGCCTTTCTTAATGGAGTTAGGTCTCACAGAATTCCTCCATGTTTTATTTCTCTCTCTTCTTCTATGTGGATCATTTTTAGGTTTCTAGCTTTGAGTTCACTGATTTTCCCTTCATTTTATTTATTCTGCTTCCATAACTTTCTGTAGCAATCATGATCTGATTTAGTGATTTATTAACATCCTAAATCTATTATTTTATTATTTAAATCTTCAGTTTCTGACTTCAGTTGATAAATTTTATATTTGAACTTATTGACTCATTTCAGTGACTCTCTTATCTATTTGAATTGCTTTTCTGATAATTCTTATATCTACTTCAGTTTCTTTATAATGTTGTTTTGCATTCTTCATATGTTAAAAAGACATCCTCTCCCATGCCTTTTAATTCGATTACTAGAGAAGAGTTGCTGTCACTTCGTGATGTCTCAACATTATAATTATATTCCTAGCCAGCACCATAAGATAAGAAGAAATAACAAAGACATTCAAGTAGTATAGATTAAAACAATACTGTCTTTATCTGAGACAACAGCATCATGTAATAGAAAACAGCCTAAGTTATACAGAGAAAAATTGCTGGAATTCACAAGAATTTATCAAGGTCTCAATATACAGTGTCAATATACCAAACACATAAGCAATGTATATATTAGCAACAAATGCTTAGAAAAATAAAACATTTCATTTACAGTAGCATCAAAACAAAATATTTAAAGACACATTTAATAAATTAAGTGATAAGCTTGTACACTAAACACTTGGCAACATTGCTAAGAGAAATTAATGAGAAAACACGTCAATAGTGATATATTATCTTTACAGTTTGGCAGACAACAGTGTTAAGATGCCAGTTCTCCCAAAACTCAACACATCTAGAATCAAAAGAATGGCAATAAAAATTCTAGAAGAATTTTTCTTAGAAATTCACAAGCATTCTAAAACATTTTTAGAAATGTATTATAATCCACTTTGTTACATACATTTCTCTGATGTTTCCATAAACTTGTGACATGCCAAAGGGAGATCCCTGTGTCTTTATCACAGATAAACTCAATAGATGTTAACTGACAACTAATCCTATGTTGGGATTAACCCACATGAATAGGGAAAGATATTCACAAGAATGCCCAGTATATTTTTTGCATTTCATAATGAGATGAATTGGTGAAATTTTAAGAATGTAGCAGATTGACGGTAGGTAAAAATTCCTGCACCCTGGTGCAGTAGCACTTTGTGCAGCTACCTTCAGCCAGCACTTTTCACATGCATCCCAAGCATCTTGGTTTGTGTCCCGGGGAGGCAGCAACCAAGATGAACAACTAAACAAAATAAAGTGCTTCTGGTCCCTCTTTCTTCCTGCTTGTCTGCCTCTGTTTACCTTTATTCCTATCTGCACCTTTCCTTTAAAAATATAATAGATAAAAATAAAAATTCTGATTAAGTATGGTGTGTTTGCCTATGAAGGTGCTACTAGCTATTCAGAGCATTGCACATTCAGACTATATCATAAGAGAAACCTCTCTTCCTATATTTCCAGTAAGTTTTCTTTCTCCTGAGCCTACAGATGCTCCAAAACTTTAAAAAAAGTTATTTTTTTTTCACTATCCTATCCTTGGCAATAGTAACTGTTTCTGAAAATTGTAAGAGGGTTATTTGTAAGAAGAAAAACTGCTTACATTACAAAAATTTTCTCTATATTATTTCATCATTAATAGCTGTGGTTTTACAGCAACAACTGCTTACAAAAAATGCAGACTTCATTAACATTCCTCATTCCTGCTGAGTCTCCCCTACAGCTCTCATCAGTCATTCACATTTCCAAAAAGCTTGAAGGTCAAAATTTTCCCTCTCCATGTGTCAGAATCACTTTATGACTTCAGCTAACATTCAGACCACATAAGTATCCATTCTTGTTTCTGCAACAGAAAGCAACTAAAACTCACTCTCTAGACCCACCATGTTGGTAGAATAAGAAATAGTGAATCTTCAGTTACCCAGTCAGATGAAGAAGGTTTTTACTGTAAAGAACAAGCTGGAAAATATACTAGGGTGTGATTGTAAGCATGACTTAATTATATTGTTTATAATTTGTGTTTTATATTCAATCTAATTCCAAAAGGGATTTTAGATGAAATGCTTTAGGGAACAACAAAAGAACATGCAAACTAATGCCAAATTAGAGGTTAATGTTCAAAAAGGATAGTTATTTTAAGTAAAATTCTAATATTAAATTATTTTAGATTTATATAAAATGTATGAGACTAGTACAGAGTCCTATGTACACTGTGCTCAGTTTCCCTTATTATTAGCTTACTACATGAGTGTGGTATATTTGTTATAATTAATAAAACTTATATTAATTAAAGTCTGTACTTTAGTCAAATTTCCTTAGTTTTTACCCACTGTCCCTTCTCAGTTACCCACTGTTCCTTCCCAAATTCTATGTGATACTTAGTAGTTTTGTACATTAAATTCTTCTAGACAGTTTTTCAGGATGAATTTGTTTTTGATAGCCTTAACAGGTTTGAGGAGTAGTGGTTAGGTATTTTGTAGAATCTCTCTCATTTGTAACTTTTCTGATGTTTTCTCTTGTTTAGAGTGGGCTTATGGATTCACAGATGAAAAAATGGCATTTTTATCACAATGTCCCAAGGGTACACGCTCTCAATATGACTCATAATTGTTGGTGGGGAAGTTTCTCACCAGACTCAGGCAGTGTCCATCAGATTTTGTCACAGTAAATTTACTCCATACTGTAGCTTTTAGAAGCAGTCCTACTTGCCCAACTTTACTCTTCATAAGGAAATGACTGTGCACAGTTCATACGTAAGGAATACGGTGTCACGACCCACTTTCTTGCAGCCCGAGTATATGCCTTTACATTTGGAATTCTCTTTCACAGGAATCTTGTCTCTTCTTTCACTCATGCATTTGTTCAATCATTTACTTATCTTGCTATGGACTAATAAATATTTATTTTATACTTTGGGGTATAATCTGATTCTCCAGTTTTTATTTTGTTGCTCAAATTGTTCCTGCTTTAGCCCTAGGCAGCTCAGGGAGCTCCTCTGTCTCTTTGACATAGCTCCACAGTTTCATGTTTGATCATCTCATTGCTTTCTAGCACATTAGGATGGTTCCAACTTATTTTACATATTGCCTGTCCCATCCTACAATAGAGTCATTTATCTGAGAACTCTGCTTCCTTCTACTGGGGAATGTTATTAGAAACAAAGATCTGTTCCAATTTTTGTAATTTTAATTCTCTTCATGTGACTGAAAAGACACTGCACAGTTTTGTTTTACTATGGGGTTTCTAGGTCATTTAAGCACATTTTGAATATGGAATTTAAAGACTATCAGATCATGAATGTTTCATTGTTTTCCTTGAATAATGGATGCAAATAATGCAACATGGAGCTTAAAGGTACACAGACTATAGAAATTTAGAATCAGTCAACACCTAAGAACTGCTTCTCTAACTTAATGTGTGTACTAATCACCTGGAAATCCTTTAAGTTGCAGTTTCTTGTTCAGTAGTTCTTATATGGGATCCAAGATTCTACATATCTACAAGTTTCCTGGCGATATTCCACAGGAATAGTTTTATGATTCTTTCTTAGCGCAATGACTCCCAAACCTGGTCATATATCAGAATTTCCAGTAGCATAGCTTAAAGTACAGTTATCCAGATTCCGTGCCAGAATGTACATGGCAAAGTGATTTCAAAAGATGAATTTGAATCACAGTCAGGTGGGAAGGTCACTGCTGCAAAAGGGCCTCACCATCTTTTCTTTTGTTGCATACATCTAGTGAAAGGAAGCCCATTACTTGGCAAGTAGACCATCCCATTTATGAACAACACTAATAACTGTGCTTTCCCATGACTGTGCCTAAATGTATCTCTTTAAAGCTTCTTCTTAAGAGCTCCTTCTTCTCTCCAATAGCATGGAAAATATAACTAATACTACTTCTATGTGATAATACTTCTACAATATTTGAAAAGTGCTATCATCACACAACTTTCAAATTTTATTCTTTTTTGCAGTCTGAACCTCTTCACAGCCACTAAAGGATGGATATCTTAGATATTTCCAGTTCTCTATTACTCAGGTCACACTCTGCTGGAACTCTTAGTGTTTCACTTTCCTTTGTCATTTATTGAACCCAGAAGAGTGAGACTTGATCACTGCAAAATCCCAGGAGTCTATTGGTTCTTTTATCTTGACATCTCTAGTTCCAGTTAATGCCACTTAAGATTGTATTACTTGCTCTTTTCCTTTCTACAGTTCACATTGCTTACTTATTTTGAGCTTGTACTCAAGAAAAATTCTGAACTTTCTCAATGGAACTGAAAATAAATGAAATCTTTTTCATGCTCTGCATATACAGTAGAGTGGTGTTCTAAAAATTGCAGTGTTTTTCCCTATGAGATGTTCTCTTGTATTTTTAATTTACTTTTACCGTTAAAAAAATATTATCTATGTTAGATTGCTACAGTAATGCAAAATTGATTTCTATTTCCCTTTAATCCTGAATTTTGCTAGCCCCTTCTAAACTGACTCTAGACTTTGCCATGTGATTCATTTTAGCAAGTGGAACAAAGTAAACGTGACACAACATATACCTCCCATGTGATTGTAATTGTCTGCTCCTTTGCTGTTTGTGGAACCATGGGACTACAAACTGCACGAACCCAACCTACCTGCTGGGGAGGGAAAGGTCATATAGAGAAATGAAGAACTCCATCCTACAATGAGCCAGCCCAAGCCAACCAGCAGGTGATTGCAGCCGTAGTCAACAGAACTGCCCAACTAACCCAACTCAGGTCATCACATACCATAGCTAGAAGCAAATAAAAGCCTGTTGGTTTAAGTCACAAAGTTTTGGGTAATTTTTTTTTTCAACAATTGAAGGCTAACACATACAATATTCAAGATAGCACTTATCCTTTCTATTTGTGTATCACTTACATATTTGATATATTCCTATATCCAAATTATTGAGTAAATTCTGACCTAAGAGCTCTGAGATGTAATTTTTATTTTGACATTCGTCAGGTTTCTTTGTTTAGTCATTTTTTAAGTCCTCTAATTATTTCATATGCAGCTCATAATGTACAAAGGAAAGACGGGATTAGAATATAAAATGGTGTTATGTTGTAATTTCAACATACCTCTGCCTTCTGATTTGTCTGGAAGCTTATGCATGCTTTCTAATGTCACAATATTATTTGTGTTCTGAATGTTTAAACATCTGAAAATACATTATCTACATAAAAAGTTAAAGATTTCTTGGAGAATGGTAGTAAATTGTTTTATATTATGGAAACAAAGGGAGGAAGCTATCAGCCATTTAATTCCTCAAAATTCCTTAAAATCTTCTCATATTGATTAATTTTCTAAGCTTTCCAACTGCAATGACACAGTTTTTTTTTTTTTCTTTTTCATTTTAAATTTGTGATTTTGTTTTTCCCCTGAGGCTACTAACTATTGCTTTCAGTCTGAAATAGAAATGCTGATATTTTGAGTATAAGGATGGGGAAAAGAATGAAAATAACATTTCTTGTATGATTTGTAGGAGGAAATACCAGAACTCTCATCCAAAATATTCTTCTCCCTACAGATTTTGTTGAGTTCCATTTATTATTTATATCTTTGTTTTTAAAAAGCAACACAGTGTCGACTTCATTGCATTTATTCCCCTATATACAGTAAAATTACTACCTTTAAAAAAAGAATAAAAGCTGAGAGGAACTTTGGGATAATTAGAGCAAACCAATGAGCACCTGATAAAACAGAACAATAGAGCAGAAAGAACTCTTAGCTGGGTTTCAGACAGTCCCGATGGACTATGCCAATCCCGACCTCTGTGACTCTGGACACTTTATCTTTCAGAATTTTTGCTCCCTTTTACATAACATGAGCATGGCAATAATACTTAATGTACTGGATTTCGGTGAGGCTTAAGTGTGTAAAGTGTCTAGTATAAGGAGATTAACCCTTAAATAATAATTATTATAAAACTAATACTAATGGAAAATATCTAATGAGCACTTTTTTTGTGTGAGACACTCTTAAGGGGTTGTCTGAATGGCATCAGGAACCAAGGCTTCTTTACTCTGTTGCTAGTTATTTTTATGCCTTCTTGTTGTCTGCAGCCGGTATGTTTCACTGTACATTAGACGGAACTTCCATTCTTGGTGCCGTATGTCTAATGGGAAGTAAGTTATAACATCTGTCATAATAACAATTTTAAAAGGTGATATTCTGATTACCACTACCCGCTTTGCTAAGAACATGTTCATCTTTCTCATGTGGAAGCATCTAGTTATAAATGAGAATGAAAACTGTAGCTGTATTCTGATCAACCATGTGCCCTGTTAAAAAATGGGGATTTCACTACTGAGAGGGCAATGAATTTGGGGAAGATAAGCTAGAAGTCTTTTTAAAAGATGTTTAATGTATTAATTCTTCAATGTATTGGTGTGAAGGGATTTTTCAAACATGTTTTTTCATTTTTTCAGATCAGGTGGAAGCAAAAATAACAAAGGTGAAAAGAAATGTCATCCAATTCTAAGTTTTGCCTAGGGCTTGCCCAGAGGAGATACAAGATCAGAAAATTACTTTCTTAGCAGCCTGAATGTTAACATATTGAAGGTTGTCTCCCTCTCTCCCTTCTTCTTTTCTTGTTCGCTGTCTAAACATGACAATTAAGTTCTAAAGACCCATGCATATGAAGTCTAAATATAATTCACCTTTCTATTTTAGAGCTTACACAAAATTTGATGTTTGAATAATCACTTTCTATCTATCTATCTGTAAGAACCAAAACTAAATTACAATTCCTGTTATGATGACTCAGGTAAATTGATTTGAAAGACAGCTTCAGGGAAGACTGGGGCAGATTACATGATGACTGATTTCTGCTTTCTTTAAGAACCATGTTTAAAATAACGATTCATTTTTACACATTTTTTTTACCTTCTCAGACCCTCATATTTTATTCCCTAAAACTTTTTAATTTCCTGATTTCCACATTTAATTCCCCATCCTGGTTTATTTCTTATATGATACAGGGTAGTAAATATTACAGACATACTTTTCTCATGACGAAAGTTTCTACATTTCATTTATAACAATAATGACTGTCTTAAGAATCCATATGGGTGATAAATATCTGCATTAGTTTCCAAGGGCTGCCAGAACAAATTACCACAAAACTGTTGGCTTAAAATAATAGAAATTTCTTCCGTTATAGTTCGGGAGGCCAGACATTCAAAATCAAGGTGTTGGGCAGGTTAATTTCTTCTGGAGATCCTGAATTCTATGCTTTTCTCTTGGTTTTAGTGACTGCTGGTAATCATTGACTAGTGACAGCATCACTTCTTTCTCTGCCTCCTTTTGATATTGACTTATTTGTGTGTGTCTAATTGCCCTTTCTCTCTTTTACATAAGGACATTTGTAATGATATTAAGGACTCATTTACATAATCCAGAGTAACCTCCTATTACATTGTCAAAGAGCCTTTTCCAAAATATGTTAACATTTACGAATTCCACACATGAGGACTTGAGGACTTTGGGTGGCTTTTATCCAACTATGACAATAGATTATAGATGTTGTTTAACTCAATGTTTTGTGATGCTTAAATGCACAATAACAACAGAGTTTATTCTGAATGTAATAAGATGCAAAACTTTGGTAGACTTTGCCACTTTATGAAAAAGTTGAATGAAGTATGTAAAACATTTCCTTGTGAAGAGGCAGCTTAGGTGTTTATCATCTGATGCTTACATCCAGAAGCAAAAAAAGGATCCCAAATAACTAATCGGGGAGACCATAAACTTCACTCTACTGCCTTTCACTTTCATGTTCACTAATATAAGAGCATTAGCAAAACTTATAAATAATAGAAAGTGACAAAAATTGGGTTGTCCAGGACTTCATCAGTCTTCATTGAGCATTCGCCAGTCCTGTGTAGAATACTCGGCTCTTGTTAAATGCTAACCTTCTCTCCTTTGAACTCAAAGACACCTTGCCTTGATGAGAGAAGCTAGTACTCATTACCGGCATGTGTCATCAATGCGCACTAAAGAAGTCTGTCTGCCAACAGAAACCAGTTCCTGGGCTGGAGATGGTAAGCCTGGTGAATTTACTGAGCTATCTATATATTTTAGCACAGCATAAACAAATGTATTTGAAATGCAACTATACTTGCTTTAAATGTATGCATTTGATTACATTTGCTTTCATTTTTTCCTCTAACTTTAGATGTGTAGACTCAACTGATCCATAATTCTCTATTGGTGAACATACTGATTCTGGGAGGTAGCAGAAAGGATTCTTCACTCACATAATATATTCAGTTGCACTTCCTTTCATTAACTAATGACTAATTTGCCTATAGCTTTTCTTTAAAAGTTTTTTTATTCCTATTTAGAAATGATGATGAAAACACAGTCTTGGAGCAAGAATGATCACTTTCGTGGCAACAATTTTAATTGATAAGATGGAAAAAAAGGAAGAAGCAAGGTTCACAAACAATGTGAAAATTCAGGTAGGAAAGAGCCCAGGACAAACTGGCCTTTTCACTACAGATTAAGGAGAAAGGGCAGACTTCAGAGATAAAGAAGGAGGAGGAAAAATGAAATACACTAAACACCTGTGATAGAAGGGTAAAGCGAAATTCCGTGGCGGAAAGGATAAACTAATTGTTTATTTTCGTTGTTTGTTCTTTTTTACACATGAAACTCTATAGTTGTCTCCCTTCTGCTTACAATTTGAATTAGCTGAAGCTACCACTGTTGGATACTCACATTTAATAGGTGTGAGTATCACTCTTTTTCCTTCCAAAGGTAGTGGAATCAGCTTACCTTGGTAGAAGAAGCAATGAAAAATAGTATCATTATATAATTGATCTGGTAATATTTACTCTTCCAGCAATGTTCTTTTAAAAGATTTCCTTAAAGATCACAAAAAGAAAGAAAGGATGGACCCTTATAAATGAGTAAGACTGTTGTTGATTGTTATTCTTGAAGTATGATTTTCTTGGCTTATATTTCATTGAAACTAGTGCTACCAGCCTTAGAGGATTTGGAGTGTCTACTTGGTAATGAGACCAATGTCTCTAATGCTGTCCTGATAGGAGATAAGACAAGAGTTAATGTCTGCGCTTGTACATGTTTTCTTGACACAGTATAACCTTTCCTTACTTATTTATTTTCACACATTTCATATTTTTAATAAAACAGCACAAGACTTTATTTTCTGGTTTGCCATCCTTTCAAAAGAAGAATTGCTTTCATTAATTACTCTGCTAACAGCCTTCTTTCAGGAGACCAACTTGAAAATGGAATTCCCATGCAACTCACCAGGCTGGCCAGGTCGCTGACGATGTCTTTACTTCCAAAAAAGACTTGTAAGTGATCTCCGAGGAAAACCTCTTGTTTTAGATGCTATATCCTTTAACAATCAATATGCCATTAGATTAGGAGAATTGTTGTAGTGTCTCTGAGTTTCAAACTCTTTCAAAGGATAGAGCTCAGAGCACTAAAATAAGAACCTGGAATTCAGTATCTTGATTCTGACTCTGTTATTAATTATCCATGGTCCTCGGCAAATTGCTTTTTTTTCTTTCACAAAAATGGAGATGATCATTAATATGTCTTCATTACTTCATTGAGTAGTAGAGCAGCTGCGAAGAAGATATATGTCTATTTGTATCTATATATGCATTTTGAAAAGCATAAGGATTGCATAAATGTGAGACTTTAAAAATAATATCGATGAGTATTTGGAAAGAAATATATATATAATATATGTGTACATATATGTATATGTATTTTTGTGTATATACACATTTATATATATACATAATATATCAAACAAACATATATAGGAACAGTGTTGCTTATTTTTCTTTCTTTTGTCCTGTGTTCCATACATATCAGGCTATGACTTCACTTAAGTAGTTCCATCTGGAAGAAAAAGTAAGGAAAAAGTTGAGGAAGTAATATCATGCCTTCTCAGTCTTCCAGACCACATCTCCCTAGAGTTCAGAGTCTGGTATGCCTGGGAATAGTTTACAACATTCTATACTTAAAAACAAAACTAAACCAAAAACCGATTTCTTCCTTTCACAATATAAATTCCTCTGGAAAAAGCATCTAGAGCCAATATTTTGCATGTTCAGAAAAACACCTAATGCATGCCTGTTACTGGAGAGGCCAGCAGGAACTCTGCTCTGCAGGAGCATTTATGGGAAACACATGTAAAGAAGATGCTAATTACAGAGTACTGACAGAGTGGTGAAATTTGAATTCATTTTTCCTAGATTAGACATTGGGAAGCAATCAAATAAATGCAACCCAGAGAACCCTAGCTAGAATTCTTAGGAATTTGGGGTGTAAGTCAACTTCCTGTAGAGAGGCTCTCCCTCCTTTGGTGGTCTCCTCTAGGGAGTGATTTGTTTCGATACTCTGAGCAGCATTAGGCTCGTTTCTGTTCCATAGTCTTTTAACACATTCTTCATGGAGAACTGCAGGATGCTAGGCATTACTGGAGTTTTTTGTAGAGGGTCTACAAATCATTCCAAATGCCATCAGTAGGGTAAACTACTCTGATATGTACATGTGCACATCTACTGTACCGCAGACAGGAGAAACAGAAACAAACTGGAAAACCAGGAGATTGAGATAAAGGAAAGGAGATTTCAAGTCATCAATAAAGACCCCAGAATGGCTCTCTGTGGAGTCTGTGCCATTGGCTCTCTGTGCCTGGTGGTGATGGGGCCTCTCGCAGGTCTTGGAAATAATTCCAGCTCTCAGATACCACTCTGCCATGTTCCACCCATTTAGAATTTATGAACTGTGTTTACAACTTAGAAAGTGTATGGAGAACAAAGTTAATATTCTTATTATATGCAACATTTCTTCTGCTACTCAGTAATGTCATAACTAACTCTACTTCATAGCTAAAAACGTGTACCTCTGAATAGAAAAGGGACTCAGGCAACAGGAAATGTACTATGCAGTCAGCAATCTCTAATGTGAGTATTATTAAGTATGATTAATTAAGCATTTCAGAAGTACAAAAGGCGACACATAATCTCCAAAAGGTCAAATTTCCTCATATATAACTATGTTATCTTCACTGTAAAATGTTTTTATAATCCTGTGCTCTAGCAACAGGCTAGACAATATGAAAGTGTCAAAATTCCTTTCTGATCTAAATTTCATAACTGACTATATATATATATATATTTTATACTTTTAAAATATTATTTTATTCCCCTGGCCCCAGGACTTGAACCTGGGTCTTTCCTTTAGATGGCCTGTACCTTCACTGTGGAGCCACAGAGGTATGTCTTTATACATTTTTGATAAAACATAGATTTTGGAGTACGGAATTAGACATTTCCTTTTGGAATCTATGGGCATAAACCTGCTGTTCCTAAAGTGTGAACATTCACAATATTCTGTGGAATGAATTTTGGTTGTGCTATTCACAGTACCTAGGTGGTTAGAATAATATGGAGAACAAGTCCAAATAATGCATATTTAATTTTTATTTTTGAAAGTTACACATCTCTTTACTTCATCAGCCACAAATAAGTACTATATCAAGTACTAAATATTTAACTCTTGATTTTTCTATAATAGAACATAATTTTTGTTTTGAAAGCTCATTCTACTAGATAATGGATACTTTTCTAAAGTTGCCTCTCCATTATAGGTGGCTTGCAAGGTGCCAAGTTATAACAAACTGACCTGAAATAATTTAATTTTTTCTCTGTAGATAATAATAGCCTTCCAAGAAATTTAATTCCAAGGTTCCAAACTATAAAACAAATCTTGATTAGCTAGCCAGTGCTAGCTCCACAGAGTCCTGGCTTTTACAAGTTCCCATCACCATCTTATTAAAATTGGCCCTAAAGCATATGAGACCATCTTTTATAGATAGGATTCCATGATATTTTCTGTTGGCAACAGGTGTCAGGTCTTGTGAAGGATCTGTCATCATGTAATTACTCACAACAGAAGCAGTAACCAGAGTATCTATATTTGCTCTCGGAACCTTGGTACACGCAGGCAGAATGAAGAGAACCACTCAGTCAGATCCATTACAGGATTGCATACTTGAGTTTCTGGTACTTTGAGTCATTTACACATGGGAGTAAGCCTGATCATATTTTGCAGAGAGATACTATTTTTATGTTTCAATTCTGTAAGCTAAGGATTAGAAAACTTATTTTGTAAAAGGTCAGGTAATAGGTATTTTAGGCTTATGTTGGCCAAACACAGTCTTCGTTGCACATGTTTTTTGTTTGTTACTAGCATGTTTGTTTCATAACTTTCACAAATTATACATCACCTTTAATCCACAGTCTGTACAAAACTAAACTGCCAGATGAATTAGATCCACTGCCCATTTTTGGGTGAAATCCTGCTATCAAAAATATCCTGTTTGGCATGCTTGGTGGCTTACTGGTTTAGTATACCAGATACAGTTTATCTACATGCCAGGATTCCTGGTTCAAGACCCGGGTCTGCAAGGAACAACCAGCAACAGCAACTAAATAAAAGAATGAAGTACTTCTTTCTCCCCTCTCTTCCTGCCTGCCTGCCTGCTTGCTTGCCTTCATTCCTGCCTGTACCTTTCCTTTAAATAGCAAAAAATCTTTCCTATTCCCTAAGGGGGAAACCAATATCTCCTTTCCTAGGCTATTTACAATACAATGCACCTTGAACAGGTAGTCCAGATCAAGAGCAGTAGGTGCCGCTGCTCAAAGACATGCAAAACTGAAAAGCCCCCGGATTAATTGTCTTCAAGTAACTTCCACCCCTCCTTTCTACATTTTCACGACTTCTGGTGAATTTTCCTACATTGTCACTTCATCAATGGATCTTTATTCAGAGCTGAAAGGAAATGAGGCATTAAGCCATGAAAAAGATATGGAGGAAACTTGATCACAGATTCTGAAGTTGAAAGAAGCCAATCTGGAAAAACTAAACACTGATCCCAAATACATGGAGATCTCGAAATAACAAAATTATGGAGACAATAAGAAATCAGGAGTATCCAGGGGTTGGATGAAGGAGATAAATAGACGGAGTACAAAGCATCTTAGGAAAGTGAAAACACACTGTATGCTATTATATTGATGGGTTTATATCCCTTCCAGGTTTCCATATCCCTATAATGTACAAGATGAACTATGGACTTCAGGTAATTTTGGGATCTCAATGTAGATTCATTCCTGGTGAAAAATGTTCCACTCTGGTAAATAATGGGGGAGGCATACTAGGGTGGGGACAGTAGTATATGGAAAATTTCTATACCTCTCTCTATACCTCTCATTTTTTGCTTTAAAGCTCATTTTTAAGCTTTAAAGTGTTATAAAAATAAATATTAAAAATACCGATATCATCCACCATAAAAAAAGAAAAGAATTGAGCTTTGTACTCTGTTGTGTGCCTGTCTTCAGACAATAAATGCTGCCTCCAGCAGCATCCAGGACATATGTAAATGAGTGAGGGATTATCTCAGTAGAAGGAATTTGAAATGTAACTCCTCCAGCTTGTTATAATAAATTTCACTTGTCTTAGGTCTGAGTTTAGGAAAAATGAAAGCCAAAGATTGGGAGAAAATCCCCTTTTAGAAAAAGAAAAGCAGAGAAAAAATGGTGTAGTTGTCTAAATTTTAATCTACTTTTTATTACTCACAGTGTGACCTTAGAAAAATCATTTAATTTTTCAAAACCATTAATTTATCTATTTTTATAGAAGGAGCTAAAATTATTTTTAATAATATTTTTCTAAGATGTATGAGGCTTCTTAAACTGAATAACTGCATTCATGTGAAGCACTGTGGGCATGTCAAAAATTACTATATAAAATTTATGTATCATTAGCTTTTCTTCCCATTTTTGAAATAAGATGTGCTGATTAATTGGTTAGTTTGCATTAGACTCTCTATTTGTTCAAATGTAGCTTCTAAGAAATATATAATTATAAATGTTATATTATTTAGTCATTAATAATTTCATTTTCCAAATATTATTTATAAGAATTTTAACAATATTGATGTACCACTGTGTAACTGCTACTCACTTTACTGATTATATATTTCTGTGGGTGATATTAATCTAAATTATACTTAGTGATTATATAAATATTTACAATAACCTAAGAGTATATAACTTTTATTCCTATAGATAGATAGACTCTTCAAGGGCTTTGATTTTCTCAAAAAAATTTTTTTGGCAGTTCTAACATACATATCTGAATTTTCAATTAGATGAAACTGAGTCTTTTCAGAGAGTAATATGAACTATAACAAATGTTATTATAACCCCAAACCAATATGGTTGAAAACCTTTACACTCTTGAGAAAAAGGCAGTATATAGAAAATATTCATTAAAAAAAGATGTTACAAAGTCCATCCAGACAAACAGATTAAAAGGTCATTTCACCTCTACTTAAGACTATGGAAAGAATATAAACCAAGCTCATGGATGTGGCTAGGAATAAAAGATGGCTTTTGCGAGTGATCCATTGGTCTCCTGAAACACAACCAAGAGACATTAAATGGGAAAATAACAGGGAGGAAGGTCTAGGGTCATTCACTCATTTATGTATTCAACTAAGTCATATTTATTGTTTATATTATGTGAGAACAATGTTTGTCAACCTTTTTATTAGCATATGGAAATTATTTCCTAGCTGTACTCTTCTCTCTTAAAATTTTACTATCACAAATATACTTTGTATCTGTTTATGGGTTTTGACCATTGAGAGAGCAATAAGCCTTTATATGATCTAAATTATCTTGCCACATTGGGGATGGTATCACACCTCCCACCACAGAGAATTCATGGTCTTTGCCAGAAACAAGGGTGGTCAAGGGAATGAAGTTTCTGTCCTTAGAGTGCTGACAATTTAGTAGGGTACATACACACACAGACACAATGATGTATCACGATGACACCACAGTAGGGTAGCAAAGAACCAGCTAACTTAGCCAAGTGGTGAAGGCATCTCCTGGCAACCACACCAGGAGGAGAGTCTTTCTTCAAGGGAGCATCTAGTGATGCTATGAGGGACTGAACTACTGAAGCTTCAGTTTCAACCAATTTGGTTTTAAATCATCACAAAATAAAAATATAAATGTTACTATTAGCTGTAAAAGAGATACATTTAGTTGAAGATTTCCTCACAAAGCTTGGGACACACAGTAGAATTATACTGAGTGCCTGGAAAACACGGACAGGCTGCTGAAGAATCCAACAAGCAAAGAGGGAGGTGTAGGGAAACCGTGCTCCCATTGAGAGATGATCAAAGGCACATGTGTCTTTAAAACCAGATGTAGGACTTACAGAAGAAACGTGGTCCCAGGCTTTCTCACATGGGATAATGTCCAGGAGGGCCTCTGCCAAGGGCAGGACATCTGCAGCTGTGAGAACCAAAGGTGAACTGATGGATGCTGAGGACAAGGGGAAGCAGCTGATGGTAGCCTGAGGAGAGAGACAACAAAAGTGTCCACAACAGGCTTCCAACCATTGTTTTGGCCAGAGAAACTAGCAACAGAGAACATCTGTTCAGTCATGTAAGACCTGGCCCGCCCTTCCTTCCCCTGGCCCTGTTCCTTCCTTCCACAGTCCAGTGAATGAAAGGAAAAGGGAAGGTGAAACCCAAGACAGAGAATTAAAGAAGGTCACCAGGGACACACATCTTTCTGCAGGGATCCAGTCTACCATAGGCCCAAACTGAAGGAATCAACCTTAAATAAATTCAACCTTAAATAAATTCTGGAAATGGCACCTCCCTCCCCATCATTTTGGATATATTAATTTCTGAATGACACTGTCCTCTACTTGACTGGAAGAAGTTTTCATATTTAAGAGTAAGTAGTATACTATGAAACTTGCCCAACATTTTATTTTATGACATGCTGGAAAACTAGCTCCACATAGAGAGGCTGGTCCTGAACTGGCCCCATGGGAAGACCACTATGGGCTTTGTTCTGCTCACTGGTCACACACAGGTACCATGCTGAGAGCCAGCAATCCTGCCATGGTACTGTAGAGTCCAGACAAGATGGCTCTGTATTTCAGAAGTTCAGGCTACAAAGTGATATTCAGATTTAATGCAATTTCTATCAAAATGTGAGGGACGGTTTTCAAGGAAATTGAACAAATAATACTAAAGTGCATATGAAATCACAGACATCAATAGCTAAAATTGTCTTCAGAAAAAAGAGCATAAATGGATGAAAAACATTCACTGACTTCAAATTATTTTACAGAGTGATTGTCATCAAAGCAGCATGGATTTGGAACAAAAGCAGACTAGTGGAATAAAATTGAGAGTCCAGAAATAAAGCCACACACATATATAGGTAGTTAATCTATGACAAAGAATCAAGAACATGCAACGGAGGGAAGAAAGTTTATTCATTGAATGGTGTTGGCAAAATTGGACAGCTACCTGCAAAAAAAAACTGGAACCAAGTTACTCCTTAGCACTTTACACAAGTTATCTCACAATGGATCAAAGATGTAAGGCCTGAAATCATAAAACACATAGAGGAAAACGTAGGAAAAACACTCCATGATATTAGCCTCAGAAATGTCTTTGAGAGAGTAACACCTACAGCAAAGGAAACTAAAGTAAAAGTAAGCAGCCAGAACTACAGGACACTAGAAATTTCTGTATAGCAAAGGAAACCACCACTAAAACAAAAAAGCAGCCCACTGAATGGGAGAAGATATTCACACAACATACATCAGAGAAGAGTTTAATTACCAAAATGTATAAAAAGTTCATGTATTCGAACACGAAGAAAGCAAGTGACCTACTCAAAAATGGGCAGAAGTATTCAATAGAAATATCTTTAGATAAGACCCACAGATGACCTACAGACACATGAAAAAATGCTCCACGTCACTCACCATCAGAGAAATGCAAATGAGAACCACAATGAGCCCTATCTCCGCACAGCAGGGAAGTACTGATAGCAGAAAGACTAGAAACAGCCAGTGTGGAGGGGGTTTGGAGAAAAAGGAACCTTCCTACTCTGTTGGTGGGGATGTAAATGAATACAACTTCTTTGGAAAACAATACAGATTCTTCAAAAAATACATGGATCTGCCTTTCAATTCAGCAATCACACATCAGAGAACAGAAAATTCACCAGAAAAGAATATATACACCCCTATATTATAGCAGCATAATTCACAATAGCCAAAACATGGACACAACCTAAATGTCTGTCAAAAGGTAACTGGATAAAAAAGCTGTAGTCCATTTATGAGTGGAACTCAATGTAGCTATTAAAAAAGATGAAATCATGCCTTTTTTTTCCTTTTGCAACAAGCTAGGTGGAACTGGAGGTGGCTATGCTCCTCCAGATAAACAAGAAGAAAAAGAAGTGCAGGATGATTTCAGTCCTATGTGGAATCTAAAGAAACAAAATGAGTAAACAGACACATTTCAACTGTATCCACGTGACACAAGACTGTGACTTGGGTAGGGGCGTGAGAAGTGAGGAGGGAGCAAGGGAAGGGAGGTGGTAACCTAGGGCATTAGAACTCAGGTGGTGGGGGTGGTGTGAAATGCACATGGATGGAGGTGTGTATTCAGTATACTAAATTTGTATAGCAATATGAACAAAATAAATAAGAAAACCATGAAAAAAAAAAAGAAGTTGGGGTAAGATCAAGCCTCTTGGATCACGTGACCAACTCAGCAGGAGTTTTGGGGAGACTGAGTCCTCAGTGTGAGGTCACTGAGCTGAGGAACTGCAAGTCCTGGACTCAGACATCACACCCAGGGCAGCAAGAAGAGTTTGCAGTCAGGGATGTGGCTGCACCCTGCATGCAGCAATGCAGACCAAATGCTGCAGCGGGGACCTGGCTAATGCAGTCGGTCTGGACCAACAGACTCTCCCCTCCACCCAGGAGGTCATATTCTGCTCTCCCCACTCACCCAACACCCACACCGCAACCCCCACCCCGCAACCCCCACCCCGCCACCCCTGACTCTGTCTTAGAGAAACAGTGCAGAACTATGGTCCCGCAGCCCTGTCATTACCCAAAGGGACTGTTTATTTTATCACACTAATTTAGAAGCCAGATTGAACATTTGTTGTTTTTTCCCTGCCATCTAGAATTGGGATGGTCTGAGGAAAATCAACAGTTTCAGGCGAAATAAATAAACATTTCCCTTTCTCTTGGGATTGCAATAAAGTACATTCTGTGATGGCTTCTCTGCATATTTACGCGTTCAGCCTGGGCACGTAAATAATATAATTAAAATGTGGACATGCAACTGTAATTCTTAATTATTTCTTCTCTTTTACCAGGATGAATATATTTTTAACCACTGATGACCAGAAGCAGGGCCAGTCCTGGTCCCAGTTCTCATGTTTACTGTGTTCCTTTCCATGAGAATCCTGCTTTGTTTTTTGTTTGTTTTGTTTTGTTTACAATTCTGTGTATTCTGGGATATTCCATGCTTGTGGAACTTACAAACTGAGGCACTGTCTATTATAATAATGTGTTTAAAACAAAATGGCTGCAGGTCTCTACAGATATCCTGACACTTCCTTATGTCTAGTTCCTGATGTATTGTCGAACATCTTAACCATAGTATCTGCTTGCGTTCTTCCTGAAACTCTTCTTTTCATTTCATCTGTCTTTATCTCTCTGTATTTGCAATCATGTGCTTTGACTTTGGCTTCTGGAATGGAAATATTCTCTGTGTGCTGTTATGAAAAGCTAGGCCTTTGCTTAAAACTCCATATTAATCTTTGCTAAGTGTGGTTTCTTTCATTGTCGCTAACTCTGGGCTTTCCTTTCGTGCTGTTCATTCTATTCCCACTTCTCTGCAAAGTTTTCTAAAGAAAGTCCCTATGGAAGTCGCTATAGATAGTCTGACCACAAGGCCTATAATCTCAGAGTTCTGCTTTCCTTTCTGATCTTGCTGACATCGACCTCAGGGATCATTTGTTGTACTTCCCATGGGACCCCTATGGTTGTCACAACTTTCTGGTCTGTTAGGATGCTTAAAACTCCATAGCACCCCCTATTTCTGCCCCCCATTTCCCTTTGGTCTCAATTCTCTTGAAAAGTTACAAACTTTTCACTCTAACGTTGGGCATGAATAATTTCTATGCAGTGGGTGGCTATGAAATCAATCTTTCTTGAAAAGACATTTCTTTTCCTTGTTTCTATTATTTATGCTTTTGTTTACTCTCTTTCCATATTGAAACAGGTTGACCTATGCAACCCATAGGATATTGCAAAACTGGAGATGGATGACTTCCAAGCTAGGTCCTAAAAGATATGTGACTTCTACCTTACTCAGTTGGATAGCAATTGCTCCAGCTGAAGTCGCTACTGTGTCATAAAGAAACTCAGGTTGTCCCACAGAGAGACTTATGTGCTGAGGAACTGAGAGCCCCTGCCAACGGCCATTACCACCTGCTTCCTCTGTGAGTGAACCGTCTTGGAGGTTGATTCTTCAGTCCCCACTAAGCCATCAGACGAAGCAGCTCCTAGCTGACACTAACTTCATGAGCGATTCTGAACCAGAATCACTTGGTAAACTAATCGCAGATCACTAATCCACAGAAATTCTGTGATATAATAGAAGTAATTATTGCTTTAAATTACTCTGTTTCAGGATAATTTGTTATCCAGCATGAGATAACTGTCACCTTAGAAAGATTTGTACTGATGCGAAAAGTATGATAGACTATAGAGTTGACTTGAGGAAAGATAATTTGGGAATCAATAGTAAGGTTACTCTTTAGAAAACACAAAAGGCAGTAATCTCTAATCCTGGAATATAAAGAGCAATGATGTTGATACCAAGTTCACACCTTGACTTAAAAGAGGCAACCACAGGTGTGGTTATCATTAAGTGAAATAAGAGAGTGCAATTAATCCTCAAAGAGATAAGTTAAATGTCCAATATTTAGACATGAAAAGCCAGAGAGTTTGAAGAAATTTGAACGGGAGTCATCAGATAAAGTTATTTTCTTATTGTAAGAACTGCCAATGATTTTTAAAATTTTAATTCCCTTACAGTGACAAAGACAACCGTCATGAAGTACAGAAAAATGATATGATGTAGATGGAAATATTACTCATGTTCAAGAAAAAGCAACATTTTTGTCTGATGGAAGATATTAATCAGTTGATAAAACATTTGATTACAAACAAGGGCACACATTTTGACAGATGAGTGATGATTTAGATTGGTCATAGCTGATAAAGTTATGTCCTACTCCTACGCAGGCTAAAGCAAGTTCAGATTTATCAAGCTGACTCAGTAATGCTTGATAAATCATAAAATAATTGAAAACAGTAATTACAACATATTGTGAATCCCCTAGAAATTCCTTCCCACTTAAAAGACCACATGCCATCTAGGAACTATTTTATTCCACCTAAATTATTCTAGAAATGTAGACACCTGGTGAACACACTAAGGAATCCAGACAAATACATTTCATCAGCCTAAGGCTAACTATCAGTTTAATCAAAACTTGAACTTTATACAATCTAATAAAATAATTCAATATTTAAAATAAAAAAAATACAGTACAAAGTTCCCTGCCCTCATTACCAAAAACATAATACCCTCCTTTGAGGGAGTTATTTACATGGTCACAGGTCAGGGTAAAGACAGGCTGGCATAGTATTACCATAGGAATCAACTAAAATAGGTTTCCTTGCCAGGAGTTTGACAACAGCATAATTAAAAGGAGCAGCTCTTCTGAAGTCATGTAGTATCAACCAATTGGGTCACATGAGACCCTTCAGAGTGGAAAAATAAAATAAAAAGGAAAAGAATAGCTTCTCCCCCTTACGAGTTCAAATGCCAGATAGGTTTTCCTGTTCTTTCTGTATTCAAGAGTTTGCTACCAAACCAGCCTTAATGCCATTCATGCTGTTTGTGGCTGAGGGTATGAAGTATGTGGTGGAGGACATGTAGTGTTTGTGCTGGGTGTCCTGAGTTTAGTGCTTCATTCTTTATCCTCTAGCAGTAATTTGCTGCTGCAGGAGCTGAAAACAGGGTTTACCTAAGAGTTTGTATCGAAATGAACAAGTTTGTTGGTGGGATAGTTTTTTGATAATCAATTTCTCATTACTGTTCCAAGAAAACACCCATTCATGGGGGAACCATTTTGATGAAGGAAGACTTCATAGTGTGTCTATTTGGGTGGATCTGAAGAAGTGGAGGACTAGAGAGGAGATTCTAGCATGGGAGCGCATCAGAATCTTCTGTGAATTTGTTGAAACACACATGCTTGAGACCTCCTCCAGCTTATCTAATCAGGTTCCAGGGTGTGTCCTGGTATATTTTTTAATGAAACTCCATATAATTCTGGAATGTGTCAATGTTTGAAAACCCATGGCCAGAGTAGAAAGAAGCTCTCAGATCTCAGAGCCACTGGTCAGTTTTCCTCGGTTTCCATATTTAT
The DNA here is from genome assembly GCA_004363575.1 of Solenodon paradoxus. Lineage (NCBI taxonomy): Eukaryota > Metazoa > Chordata > Mammalia > Eulipotyphla > Solenodontidae > Solenodon > Solenodon paradoxus. Next base: position 147,546 of record RJWH01001421.1, on the reverse strand, counting down.
TTTCCAAGAAAAGACTTTTCTGCTCTCTGGGCACCAAGTATTCAATGTCACAGGAGCCTCAGATAGTCTTCTCTGTTCAATCCTGGAACCATGTTCATCTTTTCCTGGAGGGCAAGGAGAATTGATCCTTATAGAGCAAGATGTTTAACAAGATTATCCTTAGACTTACCATTAGTGTCAACTTTCACATGAAAGAGTATCCACTTGGCATCTTGCAAAGAAGGAATAAAACTGTTAATGTGAGTCACCAAATTTCAAAATATTTAGAAAGGACTTATCTTGATCGTAAGACTCCAGACCTTGCTAAAACATAGTTAAATCTTTCTGCTGGCCCATTTCTTTGATCAAATTCTATAATAGGATATGTAATGATAGACATCCTACAACATGAAAGGAACAGATTTCCTCATCCAGTCCTGCAGATTTTTCACTCCTATAAGTAGACATTTTTGGTGATTTCAAGCAAATGAAAACAATCTTTTAGACTCAGGTTTAAAGGAGGCTTCAAATCCACCAAACTGTAAAGCATAAGAAACCAACTCATTGTTACTTCAGTCTCTTCACTCTCTTTCTTTTTTCATGTTTGTTTCAGGGAAAGGTGCAGGCAGGAATGAAGCGAGTAGGCAGGCAGGCAGGGAGAGAGAGGAGGAGGAATACACATTTTACTTAAATTATTTAGTTGTTCATCTTGGTGTTTCCCTGCAGCCCTTGGTTACAAACCAGGTCCTTGGGTTGTAAGTGGACTGCGTCTGGTGGCCTTAACCATTAAGTCATCAGGGTGCATCTGGTTCTCATCTTCTGGTGGTTGATTCCGCGGTGGTGATTCCGTTAGAAAATAGAACAATGTCGATTTCTCACTTCTGGAACAAAGCACAGGATTTTCTTGAAGAAAACAACGGACTCCACCCACCAGTGTGCCTCTACCACCTTCAGGGTGGTCACAGGTTGATTCCGACAAGGGGCAAACCACAGGCTGGGAGTGTTCGCAAAGCTGCAATCTGACATTATGTTAGCCTTCCATCAAAATAGTGGCTGCAAAGGGATTCTGTTTATGTTTTCTTCCCTTGATTGCAAGGAAAATACAGCTCCAAATCAGTGGTTCACAAATAACCTGCAGCACAGATGAGATAACAAAGCTCCACTGGAGATCACCATTCGAACATCTGTGCGAGTGACATTTTGAGTGTGTGCCTTTTTGTTTCTGAGCAAATATTGCCACCAGAGATTTACAAGGTCTGAAGATAGTATCAAGAAAGGCATCTCTGCATATTTTTGCAAGTGCCTAGGCATGCAGATTAGGTTTTGTTCTTTGTCTCTGGGGTTCTACACAGGTTGCTTGTGGTCTCAGACAAATGAACTCGAGAGGCATATTTGCATTTTCCCAATTAAAACTCAGTCAATAACAGCTTTTGCCAAATATTGGAACAACAAGCCTAATCAGATATCAAATACAGAGGGCAGGCATGCCAGGTGAGTAATACGAACATAGGCCAAGATTTGAGTTGTTTCCAAGTTGCTGGAGACATCAGGTGAGGGAAACAAACTAAATAATCAGGGGTAGTAACAGCATTCCACAGAGACTGGGGAAAGTCATTTCAAAAGTCCAGTGGAATACAGTCCAGACTGTGCTTCTGGGTCAGAGGAGTTAACTGGATATAAAGATAAGAGCAAAGAGTGGAGCAGGGAAGATATGACAAATTTGAATGATTTGCTTGCTCTCTCCTGGATTTCCTTTGGTCAGCTGTGAATGATGAGGTTCCTGCTTGGGATGACACCTTAAAGGCGCCACATAATTCTCCAGCACTGCTTTAATGTGTCACCAAGAGATGGGGAGATGAAAACATTTCATGTGGATTCAGACAGCTGTCATTTTTTAGATTTTATTTTCTAAACTTGCTATTCACTTTGTGTATGGCAGATAGATAATTAAAGTTATGCAAAGCTCTAGGGTAGATAAAAGTTTGCTTTGCCTTAACCATCGTAGAAACTCGCTTTATATAAAATCACCAACATATGGATGAAATGTTTTATTGCAACTCTTTTTATTTAAATGTGAAAAATCAGAGTGATAGGTGGGAAGACCATTAGAATAAGAGTTAGAAGACTGGAATTCTAATCTTGGGTCAACATAGGTGCAAGTTTAGATAAACACGTAAGCTTTTAGACCCGAGTTTCCTCATTTACTTGAAGAGGCTAATCAGTTATTCATTGTCCACTAGACTTTTAGTGAGAAGCAAAAGTGATACTACACCTAACCTCATATTCTTCAAAATCATTACACTATGTCTTAGTTTTAAGCAGTTCTGGCAATGAAGAAGTGAGGAATGATCCTTGTATCTCCATTTTCAAAATACTCCTCTTTCATAGTCTTATCACTAACAAACACGTTGTGACATGACAGTTGAATGGGTGACCTAGCCGATAAATCAGCCCTCCAGTAATTTACCTTCTAATAAAGGAAAATAATCACATGTATTGCTATCGCGTAATTACCTCTCCAGCATCCATTTTTCTGTTCTTTTCTAATAGGGTTCCTAATAGGTTTAAGTGAGATTAATACCTCCACTATTGTGATTTGCTTGGGTCTTGAATTGTTCTAAAGATTGGTTTTGGAAAGAGATTTGGTCCGGTAAAGGCAGGTCTGATCAGAGTGAATCCCAGGCATTTTGCTGAGAATGTTGGAGCATAGACTCTTTTTCTGCTAGGCTTGTTGCTGCAGTGTGTGGTTCATGCAGCTACACCTTAAAGAGAGAGTCAGGAGATTCCTGCAGTCACAAAAGCAGAAATAGATCCTTGGTGACATCATTCGGGTCCATGAAAAGATACTTCCACCATTCTTTCCATTCCCTGGAAGTTCTGATACAGTCAGTCCGTGATCTGAACCCCAAACATGTTTTCAAAGATTCTCAGATGAATCTCATTCACACCCAGTTTCATCATCACTGTCCTATAGATTATTAAGGAAAAGAAAGAAGAATATTTGTATAGCATTAACTACAGGGTGGAGGGTTCTTTTGAACATGCAGTTTTACAAACCATATTTACTCATAGTCATTTTAGAATTGATTTACCCTTTTGATAAAGTATCCTTGTGTATTATTTACAATTCATTCACTAGTCCATCATTTATTTAATATTCATTGTCCATTTTTGTGCTAAGTATCACTTTGGTTAGCAGCATAATGAGGGTGGCAGAGGGAGGAAAGACTGTTCCTGACTGGGTTCTGGTCATTAAAGCTACATGACTCAGCACACAGCGATGTCACTTCTGTCAGCATATGAAACCGGTGATAATCCACATGACACACAAGAAATGATGTATGCAAGTACAATGTGTGACTTTTTGTATCTGGATGAGGTAAAAGTGTTTCAAAGTGGAAAGAGGCAATCACTTCCTATTGGGGGAGGGGTCTGGGAAGACCAGAAGGGGAGGGGCTTCATTGACTGAAAAGCAGTGAGAATTTGAATAGGAAGGGCAGTTATTTAAATAAAAGATAAGGGGCGGGGGAAAAGCATGCAAAATGTATGGATTGGCTCAACTTTTCCAGCAGAAGATGTACATTTAGGAACAGCAATATTTATCTTCTCGGCATAGAATTCTGATGCGTAAAATTCTACACTTGTGCTTTCATGAAAATGAAGTCTGTAAAAAGATTTTATATGCTGTTGACACCTCATCTGTTCACGTGGGCAACAGGCTTCATTATGAATATAGTGATGTCAGTGCCCTGTTAAGTTTGTTACAACATGTTTCCACCAGTGCTTAAGTCAATATTTCAGTAAGGAAACCAGAATAGCAAAAGGATAGAAAGAAAGTCCTTACTATGATGTGCATCTAAGGATTTTCCTTCAAAAAATTGAAAAACAAATAAATCATAGACAAAAAAGTAAATAAATAAATAGGCATTGAAAATCCAGGAGGATTTGAAGAGTGCAAAGTGCCTGCTTTTTCCGTGCTGTCTTTGGACCCTGGCCATTTTCACAGTCCCCACTGGTGTTTTCTGTTGTCCCTAATTTATGGATGATTTTATTTCATGACCCTTAATTCAGGAAATGCCATACAAGAAAAATACTGAGGAAACTTTCCTATCATAAAGCTTAAAAATACAAAATAGTCATATCTGGGCACTTCCAACAGCTTGAAAAGCTTGTTCCAGAGTTGATCAAGGTCAATCACTAAACTTTTAAGAGGGTATAGGGGAGAACTTCTCCCTTCATTTGATCTGATTGCAACTGTCATAATGAGGTTTAATTAGAACACATTATAATGCATTTGCCATTAATATGATGTGGCTTAACAATTCCTTAGCCTCCCCAAGAGAATAATGTTTATTCCATAGGAACAACTTGCATGGTCCATGCTTCTCCCTCAAATTTTTTTTAGTTAGCATATTAAATACAACATGTTTCTCGTATACACAACACACACACACACACATACGCAAGGTGCGTCTGGTATCACTGATTCTGGCAAATATCACACCCTCCCCTCTCATCTAGAATGTATCACCATTAAAATTCATGAGGGGCACTTCTTTGAAAACAAAACAAATATCCTGATATAAGCTTCCTAGAAATACATGAACAAAGTAGATCCAAATCAAGCCACCTCATAAAACCTTTATTTCTTTATCCTGACAGACTTTGATTTGGAGTCTTAATCACCACATCATTAAACTCTGTTCTGCAGCAAAATTATGGAGATCTCTACAAAATTTTGCCTATATATTCATATAGAGAATTGTTTAGTTGGTTTGGATACTCAATGTAAGTGGCTCTCCACTCTGATAGCAGATGTCTGTATTTTTCATAAACACTAGTGATTGCTATGTGCAGTCTAGTGCTTCTCATGAAGGTGTTCATGAACTGTTTGGGGATCTTGTCACAATTCAGGATTTACGTTTTTCACAAGTTTCCAGGTGTTGCTAATGCTGCTGGGTGACAATGCTCTAGACAATGACTTCATCTGTATTTTTAGAAACTTAAGGATTAACAACATCCAGCACACAATGTAGGCTCAATATGTCACTGAAGAAAGGAGTAAAATGACAAATGGTGATCATTTGAGAAGGTTAATGTTTATTGCATTTTAAGACTGGAGCCCCCCAAAATTTAATATAGACATAGGTCATTGTCCAAAATATATTTAGTACTCTGACTTTGTCACAGTTGCTATGGCCTGACTCTGAGATTTTTAGCAACAGTCAGCATTTTATGTGTTGAGGCCATCAACACACCAGCGATGGTATAGACACTATAAGGATAATACATGAACAAAACAGTTGTGGCTGCAAAGACTTCATTTTGTCCTACAGTTCATGAAAACTAACAAGTTTTTTAGAAAATGATACCTAAAGGCAACTTGGTGGTCACATCTATTGCTAAGGTTGATCCAGCTGTTGTATTTGTTATGTCATAGTCACTTAATATCACATGCAATTCTATCCTGAAGGTGGTTTTCTGTTGAAGAAGAAAAGTTTTCTTAGGTAGAGTAGGATCATTGAATGGCACAAAATAAGACATGTCTTATTTTCAAAAATGATAATGATGGCGTGCCCTGGTGGAGCAGTGGTTGGGTCAATTGCCTCTGAAGGAATACAAGCCACATGTCCCTGAGCTCCACTCCTGGGCCCAGGGGAAAACAGCCTGTATGAACAACTAAATAAAAGTAAAATGAAGATGCCACTTCCTCCTCCTTCTTCCTGCCTGCCTACTTACCTTCATTCCTGATTTTACCTTTCCTTTAAAAATAGAGTGATAATTGTGATGATAATAGTGAATCCAGTAAGAATAATAAAATACAAAATTTGCTGAGAATATGAAACATACAAATAGAATATACTAATACGTAATTTTTGTATAGACACATGTATGAATTCTTTAGTTTGGTCCTCAGAACATGCTATTATTTTGCCATTTTAAGTGTGACAAACCATGACTCAGATGAATTACTTTTTCAGTGTCAGATTACTTTGTAGGTGGTAGAGACAGGATATGAACCCAAGCAGTTGGTCCTCTGGAGTTCATTCTCTTAACTCCTAACATATGCCGCTGGAGAGGGATAAACAAATATGATGGAGATTCTGAGAAAAAAGAGTCCACATCTGATTAAAGGGATTAATCCTTCAAAGATGGTGGAATTTCAATATATTTAACAAGGTGGGATGACAGTTTAGTTGTGACAACCTGAAAAAATGCTGAGTCTGAAAACCAGGGCCTTAAATTTGTAACCCTGGATAAACAAACCAACAAATGTTGTGATGGGAAATAGGGAAATCAAGAAAAACATGAGGAATTTTCCTGAGTTTATCAATAGATCCCACCTATCATTAGAAAGTTACAAGTCAGATTCTTGAATTCTAGGGAAAAAAAATAGGCCAAAAAGTAACACTGACTTGAAAATCAGCAAGACTTTTTTTGATTATACACTTTGTCTTCAGAGGGAAAATAATTAGCCAAAAGATGACAACATTACAGCTGCTCTCATGTGTCTCAAAGACAATGCTTCTTTTTGAAGTGAATTTGACTGTCTAGCATCCTTAATTTACTTTTAATAAAATGAAATTCTACATTGAGGAGGATATATAAAATTACAAAAGTTAAGCAAAAATGATTCTCTGGTGTACTAATATTAACAAATAATCAGTCATTTTTTATTGGAAAAAATGTATTAGAGTAGGTATTTGGATAGCATCATCTTTTTAAACACTGATGAGAAATTATTTTCAAAACTAAAGAAAGTTTTTGAAGACCTGCTTTCATTATAGTTGTTTAGCTTAAAGTCTACTTTCCTAGAGCTTATCAATGAAGGTAAGTGAGGAATAGCCATATTACATAATAAAAGGGGTTGATTCTTCTCATTCCTTAAATGCATGATGCACTGATAAACTTCATTAGAGTTGTGACGAAAAGAACGATGTGCCTTGTTGCACATCTTTAATTTAAATCTGACGTCAGAATGGCTGAGTGGTTAAGAGCCCTGGAGCAGATTCGAATCGTGGTCTGTATGGATGAATATTAGTATGCTTATCTATTCAAAGGGAATAATAATAATAGAAGTAGTAATAATAATACTTACCTTTTTCAACTTTGAGGGGAGAATTAATATTTCATAAAATAGCATCTGACATTTAGTAATGGTAACAAGCACTGACCATTTGTTATCTGTCAAGAAATATTTTCAATGAGAATTTAAGAATTGTTAGAGAATATTGTTACTGTCAATCCTTTTACAGTATTATTTTCATCTAGGAATATGCCCTATTGAAATAGTCATAAATTATCTGAAAAACATGTTTATGTCAGTCGTGTATTTTTGTTAGTTACCTTTTCCCTTTTCAGAATTTAATCAGTTTAATCCTTGAAACACTACAGCAGAATCAAAGTTAATATTAAAGATTATTCTATCTTAAAAATGAGAGAAGAGCACACATTTCCGCTGAAGGGGTATATTATGCATATTCATTAATTGAAGCTATAAATACTTTCTTGGTACTTTAGTGACACAAGATGTCATGAGAACTAGTGAATCTTAAATTCGGTTAGGTTGTAAGAATTATGAATATCCTTATTTCAAAAATTTGAATAAATTGCATCTTCAAAATTTATCATATTCTAACCATTTTGGAAAAAATCTGGAGTTCTGACATTCTTGTATACCTCCTCTTGTTATTGTCTCAAACTCCTGAAGAACAGATGGAGAATGCTTTCATCATCTACATACTATTGTATTGGTGATACTTCCTTTATCTATATTCTTAAATTTTTGCATGGAAATGAAATTTGTTTTCCAGGATTAAAGAACTTTCTTTGACCATTATCTATTTTCATTTCTACTCTTTTAGTTATTTTAGAATGTCTTTAATTCTACGATCAGAAGATTATTACTTCATGTAGGGAGAATAGGTCAGAGAGGCCACTTATTTTCTCTAAGAATTTATGGTGCTTAAGAATTAGGGAACAGCTTTAATGAGAAAAACAAGTTACATGATGTTCAAAATAATCCAAACAGTATTTTCCTATCAATGTAACTTAAATAACCATCCTTTCAATATATACAGAAGTACATGTTCACTATTATTGAGGCAAGTTGTTTTCAATTTACAGAGGCATCACTTTGCTTAGGAATGCAATTTTTATTTCTTAAAGTATAGTAGACAGACTGAAGCAGAAAGAAATTTGATAAAATACCTGAGAGAAAAAGTCGATGGATCATGTTCAGAGTATCAAGACAAGTTGGAATGGAGAAGCCACAATTTCAAATTACCTAATAGATCAGGGAGTTAACATAAATGTCTTAAAAGGATTGGCTTAAATTGATGAGGAGCAGTAGTTTTAAAGATGGCAGTTCTCATGCCACACTAAAGGCATTATAGAACCATTTGAGCCAATGGGTCCTGGTGGCTCAGGTGTTAAGTCTATGGCTCAATGAAGCTCATTTAAAGGCCAAGGGCCAAAACTCACAACCTGGGTCCAGGTCGAGACGCAAGTAACTATCTAAATAAATATTTCTTCCTCCTCTTCCTTCCTCCCTACTTGCTTTCATTCCTGCCTGCTGTCTTCCTCTAAAAATTTTTTTTTCCATTTTGAGCTAAGCAAATCGCCTGTGATTTTTTTGTATTTTTATATACTAACATCATTTTCTGCCACTTATTTTAGGGGATTTTATTTATACATTTATGTTCATTTTGAATGGCATTTCTTAGCTCCAACGATCCACATCTGTTTGCCTATTTCTATTCCAGAACCAGAGTAATAAGTTATATCATTAAATTATATTAGTTTATAACACAATGATAACTGGAAGTAATTCAAGGAACACATGTTGAATATAAACTATATGTCATATATATTCTGCTGAACATGACATATCGTCAAACAACTTATGATAATTCAATGTAAAGAGTTCTATTAGCTACAGAAATAAGCTTTCCGTAGGCCAGAGGAAGAGGCTTTGCCTTCTTACCCAACTGAGTGGTTTAGCCTGGTAACACATATATCTGTGCCTCCTCTGTGATTTTGACTTGAACAAATCATGAGTTATAAATCAGGTTCTTAGTCTTGAGGGTTGTGGGAAGGGAAACAATGAGGAGAAGCAGCACAAACTATGGAAAAATCACTGGGCTCATAATAAGGAATTCAGGGTACATAAAACAAATGTAACAGGGGCACTGATAGGGTCACTAAGACTGAGAGGAATAAGTAAACTTTTCTGGAAGAGGTGGTTCTTGTGGATGGAGTCAGTTCTCTCCAGAAAAGAGTCTGGAAATTCCAGGGACAACAGCCGATGGAAAATGAAGATGGCAAAAGCAGAGGATATTTAGAAAAGTTGTTATGCATCCTAGTCCAAAAATCTTGGTCAATAGCAAGATAATGCTGCTGTTGCAAAGTTGAATATTATCCTCAACAGCTCAAATAATGTGTTTGTTTTAACATGGTTATATAACTCATTAGAAAAACTTAAGTAGATCAGTCCTGGAACAGTATATAATGAAAGAAAGGACTGCTAACATTTTCCTTTTTGATCATTTGTGCTAAGTGCTGACACTGACCTCAATCTCATGCCCTAAAGTCCTGTTTATAGTTTTCTGACTGAGCCCTCAAGCAGTGCCTCCAATGTCGATGGACAGGAGACGTATTATGAATAAATATTATTGATGATGATGATGATACCCAACTATAAAACAGATTAAGGAAAAGAGAAATCATTAGATAAAAATGATGCTTGAGATTTGCTGCTCTTTGAAAGCCAATAAACACCAAGCTGCTGTGGATTATTTAGGACTGTGTTATAATGCTGCATAGGCAGCATATTAATTCAGATCTAGTAAATTTAACCTCAAGACACTGCATTACTACCTGTAGATATTCATCACTTCCCTCTCTTTGTCCTTTCAAATGCCTCTCCTACATTTCTAACCCCATTGATCCACACCTTCTCTGTATTATAAGGAAAGGAATTGTCTGTGTACTTTATATGGTCTTGAAAGGCTTGAAAGACACAAAGTATATAAAGCACTTAGCTCCATGGCTCATCCACACTAGAGGCTCTATCCTAGTTGAAATGGTATGGATCACTATCCACACGGGCAACATCACCTAACTTTGTACTCTATCAATGACCATTTGACTGATGTTCCTGTACCCCAACTCTACCATCACCTCTTACCTTTGTTCCTTAAATGTCTGGAATCAGAGTGTCTTTTAGAACGTCTGTTGGGTGTATTTATTTTTCCACAATAGAATCAATAACTACAAGGCCCTTTGCACTAATCATGGGGAAGTTGCTCCTTCTCAGTCACTTCATGCTATGTTTGGTTAAATCAAATTATTCTATATTTCTCCCATTGAGCAAAATTTCATGTTCTGTGATTTCAACCCATTGGTCCTAAATCTATCCTCTAGAAACAAAGAATGAATCTAATACCTTTTTAATATTTAGATTATATTAATTGAATTTACGTTTTTAACATATCAGATCAAAATCTTCCAGTGATTTCCATTCCCTACCTACCATTGAGAGACTTTCATACTTAGCCTCTGCTTACATATTTTGCTTCTTCTTCTATTGTAATATTTGTAATGTAAACCCTGGGTTAATTAACCTAATTTTCTTAGAGTTCTTCTGTTGCACTTCATTTATTCCAGTCTCACATACAGCTTCTGCTCTTCTTTCAGTTGTCCATCTCATTTCTTCCTCTCCAGATCCCAAATATCTGTGGGTTTCTTTGATGTCATTTCTCTATGAAAAAGGTCATCAATTTCCCTTACTTTTTTCTTCTCTAATTTTCTGTAGCAAAATTTACCCAACAGGAAACTATTCGATGACAGTCTTTTGATGATCTCTGTCAAGAATCATACTTTTTCTTCGGCTTCTAATACATTTACATGTCTAATTTCATACTAACTAACATTTTTCTAGTTTAGTCTTACATTTATTAAAATCAGAAGGCAACTTAATTATAAACTTACAGTTTTTTAGCATCATACTTTGATTTGTTGTCATTATTGCTAGTCTGTTTTTACAAATAAGATAGTAAGCTCTGTAAGAATAACATTATTGTCTTATATTAATTTTATTTTTGAAACACCCTTCTTGCTTTTCACTTAGTTATTCATTTTGGTTACTTCCCGCTGGGCCAGGGACTCAACCCGGGTAGGTGGCCTGCATTCTTCAGAAGCAATTGAACTGACCACTACTTCATCAGGGTGCACATGTCTTATATTCATTTTGAAACTAAACAGCATGAGTAAGTTCCTCTATAGTATACATTCAAAAGTGATTTTAATGAAATCACCACATACTTAGTAATTTCCTACTGCATACCTCGTTCTATATTGGATATTGAGAAGAATACAGAGATAAGACAAGAACTTTACCCTCAAGGAACTTACTGCCAGGAATAGATTGCTCTTCCAAAGATGTTACTTACTTATCTGAAAACCTGATCAAATTATACTTCAATGTGTTTAAAGAGAGAAGAGCTTGTTTAGTTCATTTTTATCACATACATGCCTCTATCTGGTTATGAAGTCAAATCAAAAGTAATCTTGAAAGAAAATTTTATTAGCAACTTCCAGAAGGTCAAGATGTCAACATCCTAGGAGATGCTGGCAGGACCTCATAGAATTCTTTTTTGTTAGAATTTTTTTTCTTGATTTTAACCTTCAGTACAATTCTCAGAACTGACTTATCTTGCAAAAAGTCCATGTAAGTCAGCAATCTTATCTTGAATATTTAGGGCAATATAATATTTATTTCAAACCAACAGCCAGCAGTAATTTCTGCATAACATCTGGAAGGACAATTTATTAGAGTACATTCTCTCTCCTCTCAACTTGCCCCAGATAACAGTCAGTTTGCAAAAGGGAAGATTATCCTTCTGCTTCCCAGAGGAGCCATTTTGGACACAAATTCCTGAATGAGTTGATAAAGCAAAGTTAAACTTGACAATTTTGCCAAAGATGAACAATATTTGCATGTGAAACTATTGAAACAAAGAGAACGTTGAGACTCTTCTATTTATTTTTCAGTTTCTCAGTTTGCTGATTTTGCAGAAAGTCGGGTACTAAGCCATAGGTTTCACAGCCTGTTTTTCCTAAGTGAATGGTTTTGACTTCGTTATTGGAAGCAGCAGTGTTTGCAATGTGGAATGCCTCTGAGAAGGTAGCTTTGAGACAGCACCCCTGAGTCAGAATGTCTGTGGATGGACTATTTTCTCTGAATGTCATCATCAGGAGCATGGTGTATAGCTTTTTCTGAAGTACAAATGAAATGCAATTTTTTTGTTAAAACTGGAAAACGTACCTACAGAGGGGAGTTTTGTTGTGAGGAAGCTTTCCTTCCATTAATATATCAGCTATTTCTGGTACAAACAAATTTTGAAAGAATAATATCAGAAATTAAAAGACAACCAAAAAAAGAAGTGATTCTTCAATGGCTGGGACTAAATTACCTTGACATTTAAAAGGATTAAGTCTCTAAGAAGGCACTCTAAAAACACTTTTTGTAAAGTCACAAGAAATGGTGTCAGTGACTCTTAAAGCTGGACTTGCCTCCTGCTGGGTAATTATTTGATGTCCGCTTAACAGTTTCCACTAGAGTTTTGCGTGGTGTGTATCCACTTTGCATCTCATGGACACTCACGACTGGGATGCATTACCAACTTGGCCCAAGATTCTATTCATGTCTGTCCCCAACCACTTTCTGTGCTGCTGTAGATTACTCAAGCATGGAAAGAATAAATACTGTAACAACATCTTCTATTAAGTTCCTTAGAAGGCAAAGTAAAACTGATGTGGTTGCATGTGAATTTATTTCCCATGAAGCTTTTTATTTATCATCTTATTTTGACTAGTGAAGGTTTGGTCGATTTTAGTATCCTGGTCATAGAAAATCATTTTACTTGATATTTTAATAAACCACTTTTTCTTAAAATCTGCAAGTTTATTTGACGTCTCAGGGATACAATTAATTTAGATAGAGTTTAAATCCTCCTTTGATTCTCATTATATTTATGACTTTTGGATAACTCTAGTTTTAAATCTGTAAAAGGTTTGGTACAGAATGCTGCTTGGCTATCAAAGGACATCTTCATTCATTATTAATCCTGTATTCACTTATTTGACAAATACGTGCAGGAGATTTTCTATACAGCATGTAGTTTAATAGGTACCCGTGAACAGAAATGGAAAATGTAGGTTTTTTACTCAAACTCTCTACCAAGTAAAGAAAACACACACCTTTTAAAGCAGGCCAAGATGCAGTATGAGATGTATACAATGTCAGTAGAACACAGAGAAGAATATGGGTTCTTTCTCCAGGATGGGTATCTACAGAAGGAAGGATCTTTCAACACAGCAAATCTTTCCTGGGAGGATGGTTTAATGAATTGAAATGTGCTTAATTTCATCATATGCCAGCTATGGAAACTAACAAAAGTAACCAAAGTCATTTATTTGTTATAACCTTTTATAGCTCCAAAATGCTTCATAAAATCCTTATTTGAACCAGAAGGTGAAACGAACATTATTGTCAAATGAATCTAAGCTGATAAACTTGTGTGCAAGAGGACTAGAGCATCTTTCCTGGGCCACCATGCAGAAATCCAGAATGGCTAGGAGAGGCTCTGTGACCGTCACTGGGACCCCACTGTGTTGCTGCTCCTCATGGAGGAAGTACTCCTGAGTCGAGCCATTCTTTCCGATTGCTGCTACGTTGAATTACTAATAGAAATTATCCTCTATCTCCATCACACCTAATAATATGATTTGTGTAGTATATTAAATTTTAAGAGTCTTAGTCACATGCTGATTCTACAATCGGGCAAGAAAGTTGGGTACAACTCTACTGACAAGGTGATGCTACTTTCTTACAAGTCGAGCTGCTCATTCTAATTTATGTTCTCTGCCATGCTCTTGTGAAAAGAGAACTGAAAACAAGAGTGATCTCTTCTCTCCTGGAGCTCTTCTTAACCTTGGAAGGGAAAAATCAGTGTGGAATGTAATTATTTGCTTTCCTTCAAAAATACATAACTTTGAAGAAGAGACTACTGTATAATTTTGCTAATCATATGTTCTGCTAAGTAAGCAAAGAATACTTTTTTGCAGGGATTTTATTTAAAGTCATCACCTTTCATAATTATTTCATTCTGAATCATAATTTCCTAATCAGGCAATGTAGTTACAGGTTGAAAATCCTATAATCATATGTATTTAGGTTAATTATGTTATCCATTAATTACTGTTGAACTACAGAAGATGGTAACCTGTGCAAATGAATTACTTGTCGAGAAGCAACTCAGGTTTTAAAAATTATACCATATAATATAAACAAAAGACTGACATTGCAGAGATTAAGATACTGTATGAAGCTCATTAAATCAAAGAAAATGGCAGCTAATTTTTCAATATTTAAACAAATTCAATTAGCATTCCTTTAATGTTGATTGCAAGATGCTGATAGAATTATATTTAGGTGAAATTATGATTTATAGTTTATATCTAGCCACAGAGCAGTAATAAATGCCTTGGGAAGGAGTTAACTAGCATATATATTACAGCTATAAAGTGAATATTTCCTAATGAAAAAACACAGAGAAAAACAACTATCATTTGAAAATTGTATTTTGTTTTCTTTGCATAAATAAAAAATCATTTACTTAATTAAAATATCTTTGTTATTGGTAAATAATGATATAAAAATAAAAAATATGTGCATTACATAATATGTATGTATATATATTTAATGAAGTCATTATTTAACTAGATTCTGTTTGTAGCTGAAAAGTTTGCTAGACCTTTTGTCAAAACTAACAGAAAATGACATTTTTCTTATTTCTGTGAACCTGACTTTATTATTTATATCCTGTGACTGTGCTTAAAGCAAATTACTGTGGAAGGGATGGGGGGACTAAACACTAATCAAGGCTGCAATAAACTTCTAACTTGGGGTGGAGTTCTCCCAGCATTCAGAATGGCATTAAATCTATTTTACAATTTAACTTGAAGGGTGTTTTGAGGGTACATTTTGTCTGCAGTATATTATAGTGGAAACAAATTGAATACAAGGACAGAAGTCAATTTAAAGATATTTTATAATACAGATGAATATCTACATGATAATTACATCTGCCAAAACTTAAGCAGTTTTGGGTATCACCACCATATTCCAGAATTTTAAGAATTGATTATATGCTTGTTCAAGCACGTAAGTAATAACAAATGTGATTTTGAGAAATTCATCATGTCTTTGTAGACTCTTGCTACTCAAAAAGTGCTTCACCAAACTTTAGGGTTGGTGCCAATTGGACCTTGTTAGAAATTCAGAGTCTCAGCGAAACTATGGGATCAGAATCTGCGCTTTAACAAGATTCCCAGGTGATTGAAGCTACATGTTAGTTTCCCGAATCACATGACTTATCTGCCAGTCAACAAAAGGATGACTAAATTTGTCATCTACCTAGAGATCTTATTTTCATGAGCCCTAGAACCACAAATTCAAGACCAGCCGAGACAACTGATGTTTTTTGAGTAGGATAGTCTATGGAATAAGTGAATCACTTCAGTACTGAACACTCTTATTCTGAGACAGTAACTGGTTTTTCATGGAGTAATAGAAATCTGAAGCTGAACTTTGGATTTATTAAAATAGAATACCGGCATACCCTGGTGGTCTAGCAGATAAAACCACCACCTCTGAGTGGAACAAGTCATGTACATCCAAAGGACCTGGGTTTGCTTCCTGGGGCTTGGGGGAAACAACCAAGATGAACAATAAAATAAAATAAAAAAGCTTCTTTTCTCTCTTCCATTCTGTCTACCTACTTGCCTTCATTCCTGACTGCATCTTTCTTAAAAAAAAAAAAAAAAAAAATATATATATATATATATATATATATATATATATATATCTAGAACACATATATTTAAAAATTTTAACTGGAGACATAAATATTTTGACCTAAAACATAATCATTTATTTGCAGTTTTTAAATTATTTACAATTTTTATTGGGGTAATTTTGATTTGCAACACAATATGTTTCAGATGTGAGTTTCACTCTTCATCAAATATCTGATAGCATTTCATGTTCGCCACCAATTTTTCAATAGTTAGTCCTCTACCAAAGTCTATTAACTCCCATTACCCTTTGCTCCTACCGTCCTCAAAGATTAGTGGGGACAAGACCCAATGTTTTATCTTCTTTTGAAGGTTAACATCTCTTCTTCATCTCTTATTAGTCTACATATAATAATATACATAAATGCAGATGTCAGTTTACATGTATTACATATCTAATATGTATTATGCATTTTTCATATAAATAAGTCTATTAATGTTCTCAAATATTTTGATAAAATTTTAATTAGGGTTGCATTGATTTTACAGATTAATTTAGGAGAAAATTGATGCAGACAACTTGATTCAGATGATCCTTGATATCCTTTTTTCTAGTTTAAAATATTAGTCATGGAAATCTTTTAGACTCTTGGAAACAAATTCCTTGCAAATTTGTGGAAATTATACAAACAATTTTTAAGTTGCTTTTCTAATTTGTTATTGCTGGTAGAGAGAAACAAATGGGTTGCATCATTGATATAGTATTCATCATTTCACTTACTCCTACACTTTGCAACTCCCTTTTGCACGCTCAATTTCGTAATTCGGTTAATTTTTAATGAGTGTCTATCTTGTACCAGACTCTATTGTTGATATTTGTGGTAGATCAGATAATAGAATGCTCACACGGAGATAACACACTGTCTATTTCATGAGGACAGACAAACTGTGAACATA
Organism: Solenodon paradoxus; assembly: GCA_004363575.1. Lineage (NCBI taxonomy): Eukaryota > Metazoa > Chordata > Mammalia > Eulipotyphla > Solenodontidae > Solenodon > Solenodon paradoxus. The sequence goes on along the minus strand of RJWH01001421.1, from coordinate 130,749 downwards.
ATAAGTAAATTATGTGCAATAATAGAAGTGAAATGTGCTATGGTGAAAGGAAAATTAGGGTAAGTAGAATGCAAGGAAGTGTTTGTAGTCTCATGAAAGGTAGACTTGGTTGAGATGATGAATTGAATGGAGATTTACATTCATTGAGTCAATCAGCTACGTCAATACATGGGGAAGACGCTGGCAATTGCTGGGAATAGGGACAGAAGGCAAAAGAGAAGGAGCAGGGTTATGAGTGAGGAGGTTATTTCTGTAATGTGGGTGAAAAATTCTGGCTTCTACCAAGATGGTACCACTAGAGGAGGCAAGAAAGAATGGGATTTTAGGAATATTTTGAAAATTTGACAGCTTCAAAAAATTTTTAAAGCAAGATGCTTTATGAAGCTGTAAATTCATATTTTTAGATATAATCTCTTTTCAAACCTATATTTCATCAATATGCATATAAATGCAAATTGATAATCCAGATTATTAACAACAAGAGGTACAAGAAGCAGCTTTAGAACAAACACAGCCAATAGAAGTTTTTGTTTGACTTAAGACAGATGTATGTGATTATAGGGCAAAATTACCTTCCAGGTGATATTAATAGATAAGCAAGAGAATAATAATCTAGCAAGTATGTTAAGTGGGGATGAATTCAGAGATTTTCCGCTGGCATTTCCACACATAGATGTATGACCTCCATGTATATTACAGCACATTCCATTTAATACCAGGGAGAATGGGAGACGGCTCAATAAACGGAAAAATTGTACAAGGTAAAACCTGAATTGAAGTAGTAGATAAGGAAAACAGGCAGAAAAGGAAAATGAATCAGGAAAGATAACAAAGACAGATAAGAAGACTATCAACGATGCTATAAATACTGCTTTAATTTTTAAGCAAGTTGAATGCTCACTCTTCAACATTCTTTAGACTGATCTCTTACATAAAAAGTAAAATGTATTTGGGAGTTATTTGACTTTCTTTTCTTTTACAAATACATCTTAACTATATGCCATAGGAATAGTTAAGGGTCAATATAAAATGTGAAAAAGTAGCCTATGTCTATATATATGCTGTGAATAATATTGTGCATTAAGCTGTAGAGTGTTATCTCTAAAAATAACCATGCAGTTTCCTTGCAAGTATAGCTTTTGTCTTTCCGTGTTAAATTGCAGTGCTTGCTTTCCATGAACAATGAGTACTCTAGTTTCCTTTCCTCTTTGCTTTGCATCCAAGATGCATAAAGGTGGTTTCTGGGGATTTTCTTATTTTGTTTTTCTTGGCATGATCATTTCTTTCCTCTTCAGGTCTTCATATTCTTTGACTCATCTGCTTCAAAAATTTTTAACAATTCTGTTTTACTTGTGATAAAGCCATTTCAAATCCCTTTTGGAAACTCCCTATGTGTGTGTATGTGTGTGTGTGTGTATGTGTGTGTGTGTGTGTGTGTTCACATCTTTGTGCATAAATGGACTAATTTTAACTCTTTTCCTTTTACTTAATAAAAATCTATCTTTTTTCCAACACACTGGTTATTCTTTCACGGCTGTAAGAGGTATGACTCTAACATAGACCTCCGCATAGGAGCTGTCAAAGGGCTCAGATTCTGTTACCTGTGTTTCTCTTAACAGATCTGTTTACTTTTTCCTTTTGACTGTGACAGGCTTCCTCTGGTTCCTCAGATCACTTCTGCTCTCAGGCCTATGACTTACAGGTCAAACCACCTGAGAGATTTGACTTCAGCAACTCTCTCGCTGTCTCTCTCATTCTCTCTCTCTCTCTCTCTCTCTCTCTCTCTCTCTCTCTCTCTCTCTCTCTCCCCTCTCCCTCCCTGCCACACTCCCACCCTCACCGCCACTCTCTCTGAAAGATGCCAGATAGGCCCAGTTTCAATAGGGAGTCTACGTATGGATCCATCCACTGTGCTTAGAGGGATAAAGTCATCTGCCTACAGGTTCTTCTAGTCCAAAGACAAGGTTTCACATTTCCTAGTTTTCTCTGAAGAGGGAAAGAAAACAACTTGTTTTAAAGACTGAATACAGTAACCAAACCAAAGTAAATGATGCTAACAAAACCAAAAAAAGAATTAATAAAATTATACTTTTGCCTATAATATAACTGCTTGACAATGCAAATTGAAACCCTTGCTTGTCTAACATGGTCCAATATTGACATGATTTGGAAGACTTTAGATAGAATTCGAAAGTTAGCTAGCTAGATAATAGGAGATAGAGGACAGATGATAGATGCATATATATATATATATACACACACACATCTATAAAAAGTATCATATATACATATCTATAAAGCACATATATGCATGTATATGCATAATAAAAAGTAAACACTTGCTGTTTGCTTTTAAAATTAAAATTTGATAAAGAAATATATATTAAGCATTTACTGTGTTCCAGTTTTTTAAGTTTCTAGATTCTGGGGAAACTAAAGCAAATAAAATAATGTTGTTTATGGTGGTTAAGAAGTAATCATTTCCCCATTTATCTGCACATTTAGATCTGCAAAAAGAAACAGATCACTCAATATCTCTTTACAGAGAGCTTCAAGCGGTCCATGTTTTAATGTACTTTTTATACATTTTCTCCATGCAGATACATTCCTGTTTGCTTGGATGTCTCCATTAAAGTAGGTCAAGCAAAAGTACTGATGAACTGATTAAACCTCCTTTTACCTTTAAAATTCCTGAAGTCATTAATTCTAAAGTTATTTATCAGTTTCATTACTGTAAAATCAAATGCCCTGATATACATTAATTCACACAAATAAAAGGTATGTGGAAGCTGGATTGGTGTTCCTTAGGGGAAAAGTGACCTTGTCACAGTCCTGAGGCCTGGTGGGCCCCTAAGACAGGCCAGATGCTCGGTCATCCTTCAAAGGCTGAAGTCCCTCGGAGGTCAAGGCTTCAGCCTCCTCAGGCGCCAGAGTCACAGAGGAGACAATCCAGACACAGTCTGCTTTGGGAAGCAAGAGCCAAGAATCACTCCAAAGGAGGAAACAGCAGGGATTTCCTAAAAAGGAGGGACAAACAGATTAGTAAACTCCCAAAGGTCTGCTTTGGGATAAATTAAAGCACGGCCTGAATAACTTTAGCTTAGGTGCTGGCCTTTACTGAATAGGAAAGTTGATCACCTTGCTCAGAGATGCTTTAATGTCTTTTTTTTTTTTTTTTTGAGATTCTATGGTATTACATTCATAAAATAATCATATGTACAAGGACCTATTTATTTCTCAATTTAAGACAGAAATACTGCAGTATGAAGTGTACCTCAAAGTGACATTGATTAAGTGAAACTACAAATCTGTCAGAAAACAATTATCCCCCTTCCCCAGACCTCTTCTGTGTTTCCTAGTGCTCATACCAAGGGGACAGCTATGGTCCAGACTAGAGAAGAGAATATGGGGTCCCTTCCTCTCCTTCCCTTTAAGAGGACAGACAGGCTGTGGAGAGGACCACAGGGAGGGGAGCCTTGAGGAGACTGCTGCCACCATTTCTGCAGATGGTGGGGGAGCAGCGGTGCCATCATGGCGTGCATGTGAATAAATGTTTAATATATCAGGCAATAACACCGTGCTGCTTAGTTTCTGTATTCTTTCCCAGACGCCACACAGTGCGGGCGTGATCGCTGCTCAGCTGAAGAGCTACCTGTAATTATGCACAGTTGAAATCTCTCTGAGCCCCTCTTCTACCAGCTGCATTCCATGGGCGACAAACACAGAATTCATTTGGTCTTCCCGGTGCATTTTGACAGCTTTTAAAAAAGGCATCAGGATAATGCTCGCATGCATTATGTAGCTGGAAGAAAGAAAACCCCACTACACGTGTGAAATTACAAGGCTCTCTTAAGCTAACATAAATCAGGCCCATTTGACCACTCCAGGCTCCTTAGCAGACCCCAAGCAGGGTATGCAAATGGAAGTGGTTCTTCCTAGTGACTCAGAGTGGGAAGCCTCCACCAGAAAGATTTAGAAGGCAGCCACATCGGATGCCCAAGATGTTAAAATACACTTTCTCTCTTTATGGACACAAGTGAGCGTTTTCAGCCATTTTAACTGACAATGACCATAATAGCTTCATGGTGTCTTATTGATCTGAGGGTTTAATATCCTTATCTAATGGAGTACAGACCGTAGGAGACATTTACAGCCTCACACACATCCTTGGAACACATAATGTTGTGCACTTGGCCGGGTGTAATGGGGCTCTCACTCCATTGTGGGCTCTGGACTTGTCTAACCTGTGTTAAGATTGTAATGATTATGCAGTATCTCCTTTCTGCTTTGAGAGTAGTTTTAGTTGCTTTAGAAGGTGAAAGTATCTGTTCAATTATTCAAAACATCTTTTATTGGTAACTTTACTGCCTTAAAAGTTCAGATCATAAGTGATTCTACAAGCTTATAATTTCTTAATAGAACATAAAATCCAAAGTCGAATGTTTGAATGAAAATATTGATATTAAGGCTCTAGGGTGATCTTCAAAAGATGATCTAAGTCTTATTTTTCTTGATATCCTGCTCTTTGATGAAAATGTATGAGTGAACATTTTCTGAGGAAGTGTGTGTGTGTGTGTGTGTGTGTGTTTCTGTGAGTTTGTGAGAGAGACAGAGAGAAAGAGACCCCCCCATGTCAAATGTTAGTATCACCTTTTTTGAAATACATTTTTATAACAAAAAGTGAAAAAATAAGATAGCAAATGGGCTATTTATTGTTTCTTATTAAAAGCAAATATTCAAATCACTCTTTTGTTTTTAAAACCAGTCACAGAGGTTAAATTAATTTCTGCAAAGTCCTTTTCAGTTTGTTTTTTCATCAATATTTTGTCTAGCCTTAAACAAAATAACAAAACCCGAATGAAGCTCATGTGTGCACATTTGCCTGTGTGTATGAACACGTGAGCCTGCGTATATGTTCACAACTGTGCTTTTGCGTGTGCACGTTACTGTGAACATGTGTATGCCTGTGTGCTTTGTGGGACATGATTGTATCTGTGTGTACATGAAGACATGTCTGTGTTCATGTGATAGTGCATGTATGTGCATGTTCATTGCTGAATGTATGTGTATAAACAGAAGTGGCTCTGCAAACCACCTATTAAGCACATTTACACATCAGCATGAATTCACTGCTATCATACTTATGCTGTTTTCACTTCGTTAAATGCTTGAGATACAAAAATGAGCATCACTCTGCTCTGGACTTTGAAGATGTCAGAACAGAGCAGTAGAGGGAACTTTGCACGCAAAGAACAACGAAACAATGGGATACATGTTTTAACAGTTTGAGGAGCACAGTGCTTAGTTAGCAGAGAGGATGGAATTGTCCATTTACAGGAGGTATAGAAAGATGATGGACAATGATGCATGAAACAACCTTGAGGTGAAAGACTCAAGACAATCTCACCCTTTGGAGAAAGGAAGGGAAAGTCATTTAGAGAAAGAAAACTAGCAGAGTGAGCAGAAGATGGAGTGGCAGAGCATGCTGTGGAAGAAGGCTAGTGATTTAGACTACAGGAGCACAGGGGAAAGGGAAAGAAAAAGGAAGGAAGATTTCCTAGGTGAATACAACCAAGGTAGGGGAGACAAAGTGATGAAAAGATTGGCCTGGGTATCAAGCTGCCAGTCACAAATTTTCTCTCTCCCAAGCTGTGTGGTTTTGTGCAAGTGACATCTCTGAGCCTTAGTTACTTTTTCTGATAGTAGCTGCTGTGAAGATTCATTGACAGTCACTGGTATACAGTAAGCATGTAGTAAGTGGTATCATAACTCTTTATCTTGTGCTTAGCCTGGAGATAGTAACTAAAAGTTCTTGCGCTTACATGACAAATGCTGTGCTAAATATGCATCTTTCTGCTTAACCTTGATGATGGTCCTTTGACATGTTTGTTATTATTCCCTCCTGCAGATGAGGAAACCTCTTAAGAAGGTCACAGTGAAGAGTTTCACTACACATGGGGTTGCCTGACTCCAGAGGCAGCCATGGCATCTTCTCTGGAGGAGAAGATTGGAGGGAAATAAGCTTGAATCTGGGCCTTAAATGCGAGGTGCTGCAAAGAAAAGGCAACCACTTTGAATTTTCATCCTCTGTCAGGATGAAACATATTATAAAATATTTTTCTTGAAGAAGTCACATTATAATCCATTCCTTAGTCTATTACTTTAACAACTGTATCTTGAATTCATTAGTAAAATATTCATGTCATTGTTCTATTGCTTTTTGAATACAAATTTTTCTTGCTTGGGTCCTCACTTAGGGCTTCTTCATTTTGCAAATGTCAGCTACTTTATTCCAGACACAAGCTACACCTTGAAAAAAAGTGGTGAGCCCAAGCAGATGTGGGCTCTGAGCTCACAGAACTGACATAGTGTCAGTTGTTGGTGGGCAGCATCTGAAGAGTACACAGTGGAAAGGTGGCCACTGTGACATTTCTTATAAAGTTAGGTTCATAAGGGTGACAAGGCCGAAAACAAGGAGAAGTGAGTCAAGACAAGGTAATCAGAAATATTTTCTTTGAGGAAATGAGGCTTCATCAGAGAGCTAAAGGATGAGTTGGCCCACAGAGCAATGAATGAGAAAGGTGGGGAGCAACACATGAAAGGCCTGCCATCAGCATTGAAGAAGGGGTTGAGTTTTCTAGAAGAAACAGATCTACAGCAGCTCTAGCCAATAACAAGCTCAAGAGAGCTAGAGATGTAACAGGCATTCTTAGCAGCTACTTTAAAAATCAAAAAAGAAGCCGGTGAAGTTAACTTTACTGTAGTGTTTGATTTTATGCATTATAGCGAAAATATGATCATTATACCATAGTCAGTGTAAAATGCTTTAATTTGATATTTTATGTGTGTTTGAAGTGTATACCTTGTATGTATATATACTGTGTATTTTAAACTTAGAGCACCTCTCAGTTCAGATACTAAATTTTCACTGGGATTGCTGGATCCGTATTTAAATTTATATAATGTACAGCTGAAAAATGCTTATATCCAAGTTGTCTCAAATATTCTTGAGGTTTTCAATCATTGAATCAAGTATCTATCCAAATATCTTAATTAATGAAAATTGAATAAAATTTACAATTCAGCTTCTCTGTCACACTAGTTACATTTCAAACACTGAGTAGTCACAAGTGAGAGTGGTGGCCACCCTTTGATGGGCTGCGCTGTGTGCAGTGCAGAATGTGGGAATGAGACTGTGGCCAGATCACACAGGTTCTGCCTCCCATTAATAGTTTTGCCTTTCTTCCAAGAGTTGTGGGACACCACTGAGGACTACCAAGCATCAGGTGATGTTAAGAGATTCAGTTTTTAAGAAGTTTCCTCAGCCAGAAGTATGGTGAATAGTTATTGCTTGAGCTGGCGGTAAAGGGAAGAAAGTTATTCAATAAGAATGCCATTGCCATAATTTAGGCCAAGGCTAATGATAATTTGGACAGATAATGTCAATGGAGATGACAAACGCATGAAACATTTATGGGACGAAAACCCAAATGAGTAATTAGGTTGAAAGTGAAGCAACCTTGAAAGAAAATCAGATTGCAATCTACTGTTGTATCACCAATGGAACAAGAATTTAAATGGAACTCATTGGGGATGGCTTGTTATTGTTCCATGGACTGTGGAGTTTCATTTAGGGAAAACGAAATGGTCAAAAACACTAATCAGAAAAGGCATTTGCATCCTTATGTTCATAACAGCACAGTTCATGAGCCAAGACATGAAAACAACCTAAATGCCCATCCACAAATGATTGACTTAGAAGGTTATGGTATTTATACTCAACGGAATTCTACTCAGCCATTTAAAAAGATGAAATTGTATCTTTTGCAACAAACTGGATGGAACTTAAGGTGATTATGTTAAGTAAGAAAAGTCAGAAAGAAGAAGAAATATACTAGATGGTTTCATTCACATATGAAATACAAAGAAACAAAACAAATGAACAAACAAAACACAACAAAACTCCTAGGACACAAGACTATGGTTATCAGAGACACCAGGTGGAAAGTAGGAAGGGAACAGGGGATTGAGAGAATACAAGTGACAGAAGTGACCAGACACAAAACTCTCAAGTGAACACGGAGTGGCATCCACATTGACTGAGGTGTGATTTGATCACCCTGAAAAACAAAGAGTAATGCAAATAAAAGAACACAGAATAAAAATGAAATGAAAAAGAAATGATTTGAATGACTGATACATGGGAATCCTCTGGAAGTTTCCTCTTTATCATATCTGGAGCCTCAATTAGATAACGCCGAGGTTTGGTCTCAGTTGGCTTTGTCCACTGGGATAAATACATGTGTCCTTATGTATAGTCTGATTTCTTCATATCCTGGTAGCTGTGAAGATCTGGAAATCTCATCTGGTGACTTTCCATGAGTATTCCACCAAATAAGGTGGAAGCGGCATGACTTTTTTTTTTTTTTAAAGAAAAAGTGTGGGCAGGAATGAAGGCAAATAGGCAAACAGGCAAGAAGAAAAAGGAGGAAGAAACATTTCATTTATTTTTATATAATTGTTCATCCTGGTTGTCCCCCCCTGGGATGCTGGGTAGAGAACCTGAGTCTTTGGAATATATATGGACTACACTGGCCGAGGCAGTAGACTTAACTTTTAAACCACCAGGGTGTGCCTGCCTGAAATTTTCTATTTTATTCTCAGAAATCACACATCTTTATTTCCACTATACTCTGTTAGTTGAAAAAGTCACACTCAAGTAGATTCCAAATGGGGACAGAAATCCCACTTTTTAATGGGAAGCATTTCAAAGAGTGTACATGTTCTTTGTAACAAACAACCGTGTTATAAACCACATGAGTACAATTCAGAATATTCTTATTTTAAGGTTCCTTTGAGTCATCTAAGAGAGGTAGTGGAATATCCTAGTCTGGAATTCAGGGGGAAGGCTTAGGATGGAAATATAAATTTATAAATAGTGTGTTTTGACATGGTAATTAAAATATAGATGAGCAGCCTAAAGAAGGGAAACTAGGTTGAGTAGAATGCCTCGAGGAATTTCAACTAGTTACTGGGAAAAATCACAGCCCCTGGAGCAGCAGGGAGAAAGGGATACGGCTGTTCCTTGAAGCCAGGAGAAGCCTGTGCTTGGAAAGCGAGAGAGTAGCAGCGGTTTTAAATCTACAGGTGACAAGGGAGGAGGTGTTCTTGAAGAAGGGCAGAGTCTTCTGCTATTAATAAATACCGTTTCATTCCTCTCTCTGCCAGCTTCTACCAGAATATCAACGGCTTCTGGCATTCTATTCTTTGATAAATCAGAGCCATGTTTAAAGGCCTCCTCCTTACAAGTTCACACGTGGTCAATAGTAGAAGCAACATTACCAGTTTGTTTTCTGCTGTATCTGCAGAAGAATGATTGTGCCTCCTATATTGGCCCAAATAAACTCTAGGAAGTGGTGCAAAGAGTCAGCCCTTAGATCTGGAAGGGGGAGAGTCATGCCTGGGGCCCGGAAAAACACCTTGATGAGAAAAGAGAAGAGGAAGGGAGACCACAGCTACACACAGCCTCTCGTCATCGCTTCTCCTTATTTCTGCTTGTCTTTCATTGTCCTGTATTTATCACAGTTTCTGTGGAACAGCTTTTTAAGTATTTGGGGATTTTATCTTGCCATGCTCCCCCTCCTGGTTCTCAGCATCAGCCTGTCTCACGACTGTTCCTTCTGTGTTCTCTGACTTCAGAGAAGAGAGCTGGAGGGAGTGGTGCCTTGATTCTGTTTGTTTGCTTTTTATTTTATCCTTAGCAGTAGGCCTTGATGTTTTCAATTTTGCAAGTACTGAAAGATAAATAAATTGTGAGGATTTTTTTTGTTGTTAAAAATAAATCTTTCAAAATGTAAAGAAAGATAAAGGCAGTTTATTTCTGTTGTGTTTATTGACAGACTAGCTATTGTTTACCTTATCAGAATTATTTTGTCATTTTTATGTAAAATGAAATCTGCATGCAATAAAAAAAGATAAGTTATTCTACAAGAGTCTGAAAAATGGAAGAAGCTGCTGATTGGTTGACTCTTGGTAGAGAGTAGCTGCTACATTTGATCACAATAACAATATTAATTAGATTTAGAAAGGCAGAAATAGGTGAATAAAATGCATATTTTAATTTTTTTAATGGCGATGAAAAATTCCCTCTAATCTTGTACCTTCAGTTAATGTTTACTCGTCAAACTTAGATCAAATAAAAGTTACAGTACTAAGTTTATTTCACCCATTATTATAGACTTGTGCTCTCTAAATAGTGTCAGAAATCGTACTTAATTTTGTTGTCAGATTTTAAAACAATCTAGATGCTGTGAAATTAATTCTGGATATAGCCAACATAAAACTGCTAAAACAGACCACACATTTTAGATATTCTTCTCATGAAAATATGCTTTCCATATCTAGATTCTATTTTACTTTCAAAGGAAATACTCAACAAAAAATTTCCACAGCTTCAAAGGGGACTCAAAATTTAATTACTTAAACTACATACACTATACACATAAATCTAATATGGTGGAATATGAACAGTTTGTCTCAAAATAAATATACTTTCAATGCACATTTTGCTGTGATGTTTTATGTGCATATATCTATTTATTCAATTTATTTAAAGGATCTGTCATCCATTCCTAGAAGCATAGGTTGGTGTAATCTCATATCAGATTTAAAATAATTTAAAGAAAGACCATATCGAAAGTTTTTGTTGAAGGAACATTGTATCATAACAAAGAAGATCTTACACATATGCTACTTCTAGAAGAGAACTAATTTTAGAATCTTTTAAGAACTTGTTATACCATTAAGAAATGACGTTCTTTTGGGTGAAATTAAAGTGTTTTCTGTTCGGTTATTAAGACTAATTCTTCAAATCCTTGTTGTCTTTGTGACTACTAATCTGGGTAACACCATCTTATCCAATCGTATCATTTGTTTTCAAAATCTGTACTTAGAATGGCTGCTGAATCAATACTGGTCCCAATGAGGATCGCCATGATTGGGTCATGTATCCTACAGAATGTTCACTTTCATTCAACATTTATGCCAAAACTTGGAGGAGAAGTCATAGAAATGGAAATTAACAGTTCAGTTTTTTGGATGGACTGGTTTTTGTCACAACATAAAGAAAGCATAGTTCAGTTTAGTGGAAAAGATTATATACTAAACAAGGATTAATTAAATATGTTGCTTTATGTCATAAAACTCAGTCAACCATCTGATTTTCAACTTGTTTTTCTTGATATGCAGACTCAGTTTCTCATTATCTCTGTGAAAATTGAGAATTTTGACTGCCTATAAGAGAAGATATCCCAATATGGAGAGACAGAAAAACGCTGATTAATGAAGCTGTCTTGAGCACTACTTCTGCTTTCATTTGTTTTTTTTTATTACTTTCTTCATACTGCTTTCTTTTACAATTTTCTTTAATACATTCACCTTTTTCTTTTTATCCTGTTTCCTTGTTCTTCTCATTCGGCCTGTATAACCTTTAAACTTAGCAGGTCGTTGAATCTCACAATTGACCGTAGATTCATCTGTAGCTGATGAGTTTTCTCTAAATATCCTTACTCCTGAATAATGTACATGTAGATTGTAGTCTCAGCATTATTGGTCAAAACAAAGGAAGAACAGGTAAAATCTAGACTTAATTTAAAAAAAAAAATGATTAGATGATTAGACTTTCTTCAGTGTTGGCTGGCTTTTTACGGAATTTTATGAGCTCTGTATATGCAATCTTTCTGAACTTTGAGTTATATATTAATGTCTCAGAAAGAAAAAATTTCTGACCTGTAGTGCTGCTGTAATTGTTTCTACCATGCTTATCTAATTTTTATTATAATGTAACCTATATATATCATGTATCATTAAACATAAATTTCTCATACTTATGTTTACTATACAATGAACAAATCTACAAATTAAATGCAAAATGATAGACATGATAAATTTCAAATTTTAGCATAGAATAATGACTCTGTATATTCTTTTGTTACATTACTATCCATTGACTTCAGACAAATTCATAAATATGCCTGGCAGTATTGCCATAGTATACAAAATGGTAATAAATTTGAATTCAGGATAGTCTCACAATCCTCAGCATGCAGTACTTTAATGTTGATATATTGAGGGGTTGTTCATTAAGTCCATACAGTACTTCTTCATTGGAGGAACAAATTTGCATATGATGCCACTGAAATTTGTATTAAAGGGTATGTAATGCAATTTCTTTTGGAATCAGGACACTGAAAAAGCGCCTGAAGATGGCTTCAAGTCAGACAATGAGAAAATGATTTGTTTTCAACAAAGCACATCATTGAACTATTGAAGAAATGTTAAATATTAGCAATGAATTTTCCCTTGTTTTGAACTAGAAAAATTCAAATTCATGAAGCTATTATTTAGAATTTGATGTTCACTTAGCTTGAACATTTTATTTAAAAGTAAGCCACTTCTCTTTTTTCTTTAGTCTATTAGGATGAACATAATGCATTACATTATCACAAAATACCATTTTACTATGTAGAACTAAATTATTGGTATGTCAAAAAACAACAAATTAAATTATTTTAACATGAAAGTATCTATCAAAAGTGAATTATGCATATAGAAAATATATTTTACATTTTTTTCTAGCAAAATCATTCAGTATGGGATCAATAATTTATATTAAACCTGTTATTGTCCCCTAGATGTGATCACCAAAAAATAGATATTCTCATGATCATTTGGCACAAAGATTATGTATGCATATACAGAAATGAGAACATAAAATACCACAAAATTTGGTAATAAGATGGTGGTTCAGATAAATAACAAACTTAAAAAACAGACTTAATTTTGAGTTATTTTAGATTGACATAAAAATTATGAAGCTAGGACAGAGTTCCCATATGCCTCATATCCAGTGTCCCTATTCTTAATATGTAATATTGGAATGGTACATTTAATCACATTTAATGAACCAATGCTGATATTATTACCAAGTGAAGTCCCTACTTGATTCAGATTTTCTTAGCTTTCCTAACATTTTAGTTTCTGCATCCCATCCAGAGCAACGTATTATGTATATATATACCTACTCATGTACATATTTATTACATACCTATTTTAGGTCATTTTTCCTTAGATTCTTCTTGAATATGTAAGTTTAAATACTTTTCTTGTTTTCAATGACCTTGATAGTTCTGAGGATGCTGGGTATGTATAGAATGCCACGCTGTTGGAATTTGTCTTATTTTTACTTGATTAGACTGAAGTTATTTGATTTTATAAAGAAGATCTAGAAGGAAGTGTCATTTCTATCACATTTATTAAGGGTGTATACATCAAGATGGCTTTGCTGTCAATGCAAGTTTTGATCATATCTGTAGAAAATGGAAGACTTCACTGTACTTTGATTTTTATCATTATGTTACTTTTTTGAAGGCAGTCTCTAAGTGCAGCCCACATTTAAGGAGTGAGGAGTTATGCCTCACCTCTTGGGAACATAAATTACTTGTAATTCAGTATAAGGGATTTATTTCTTCTTTTGGATTCATGGCTATTTATTTTATACTTTGAGTTATAATCCAATGGAATGTTATTCAGTTTGTTGGTAATTTTTTTCCCCAGTTTTGGTCATTTTAGACTTGATTTTCAGTTATTTCTTGTGTCTTTCTGATTTGTCCCATCATTGCTTGTTTTGAGTTAGCTTTTCCTTATTTTCTGAGTCTATAAGATACTCCAGGCTGGTTGAATATATTTCCTTCAGCCATTTCTCCAAAGTCATTTCATTGGAGAATAGCATGAAAAACCACTTATCAGGGTTATAATATGTTTGTTTCTCCGTAGGTATCATTGCTTCTAGTCCTCTCAGCTGGCAGAGCAAGGAAATGTATGTGTGCATTTAGATATTTCAAGGCCTGGAATGTATTCTTCTTCCAGAGCTTCCACTCTGATGAATATTGATTTTCACCAGATATGATTCATTTCTGACCTCCAGAAGAGTAAAAGAATAAATTTATGTTGGGTTAAGTCACAAAGTTTGTACTAATGACTGTAGAAATAGTAGGCAACTTTTACAGGTAAAGATATCTGATGCTGGAGGTTTTCCGTGGTATTCATCTTTCTTTCCATATTCTTTGGTAAGATCATTTGGCTCAGATCATTTGCCCATTTATTAAATTGGGTTATTTATTTTCTTATTGTTGAATTTGAAGATGTGTTTGCATTTTTTGGATAGAAGTCCTTTGTCACATATATTTTGCAAGTAATTTTCCCCAGTTTGTGTTTGTCTATTCATTCTGCTAACATATTTTGCAGAGTACTTTTAATTTTAATAAAGTCTAATATTTTTATTTAATGGATCATACTTTTGATGTTATATCTAAAATTCAGACAATTAGAATATATAAACCTATGTTTAAATTTCTCCTATGCGTTCCTCTAGAATGTTTACTATTTTCATTTTATATTTAAGTTCACAATTCATTTTGAGTTAATATTTTTGCCTAGATTTATTTCTTGAATATTGATTAAATCCCTCCTGGACCACATTTTAGTCACCCTCTTCTAAGTCCTCTTCTTGACTAGGTCTTGATTTCCCCAAATCTTGGTTTTTAGTACCATCTTCCAATACAAAATTTTATTCCTTTTTTACAATTCATATCATTTTTTCTTTCCTTTTGTTATTGTACTAGCTAGAACTTATTTTGATTAGAAGTGGCTCCATGTTGTTACATTTCAATTTTTTATAGATATTCTTTATTAAATTGAGTTATATTCCTAATGATAAAACCAAGAGTTTTTATCATGAGTTGGCATTAACTTTATGCAATTACTTTTTATATATCAATTACAATGAGCATATGATTTTTCATCTCTATCAAGTTGATTTGGAGATATTGTGATTAATTTTGGAATGTTGAACCAGCCTTGCATATGCAGAAGAAATTCCATTTAATCATTGTGTACATTCTTTTCAAACATTATTGGATTAAATGTATAATATTTTCTGTAGAATGTTTTAATTTATGTTCATGAGAGGTATTGGTCTATTATCTTCTCTTTTTGTAATGTCTTTATCTGGCTTTTGTATTGGAATCATGCTAGTATCATAGGATGAGCTATGAGGTAAGAAGCAGTCTTTTAATTTCTATTTTTTTGGAAGAGATGATGAAGAATTCATATTCTCCACAGTGGCACAGTAGAGAACTGTTCTTAGCCAGTCCCTCCATGTGATAATAAGCATCTTCCTCAAATTAAAAAGACTGAAGGTCTTTCATATTACTCATTATTATGCAATACATTTTCAATCATGTAATAGTACTGGTTAAAACTATGAGTTTTTAAAATGGTTTAGTCTAATTCAAAAGAGAAACTACCTGGGCTTACTGCTTTATATTTTGAGGATAATTAATTGTTTCTGTAATTGATTCATTTATATAGTCTATTATCTGCTTCTTTTTGTGTAAGTCTTGGGAGCTTGTATCATCCAAGGAATTGCTGTATTTCATTTAAGTTATCACAGTGTAGGCATAGTGTGTAATGTTTACTTTTCTTATTCTTTCATTGACTATGAAATCACATGATGATGGCTTTTTATCTTCTAAAATTGATAATTTTGATTTCTCCTTTCCCTTGTTGCCTCAGTTAGTCACAATGTATTTCTCTTTGGGCAGTTTTTAAATTTAGTGCTTGCTTATTGTTCTTTTGATATCTACAAGTTTTGAGTGACTAACTTGCTGCTTCATTCCAGTGAAACAGGTAATCTGTTTCTTCTTCCTTTTTAAATTGCTAGTCTTGTTAGAGTTTACCAGCTTTCTAGGTCATTTCAAATCATCTGCTTTTATTTTTAATTTATTACTTTTTATTATTCAATCTTTTAAATATATGCTCTGATTTTTATTATTTATTTCCTCCAACTTGTTTTAAGCTAAACTTTTTCTTCTTTTCTTAGTTGCCTAAAGTAGAATGAAGTTATGGATTTTTATATCTGTCCATTTTTTTAATGTATGCATTTAATGCTGTAGACATCCTTAAACATTGCTTTCACTGCACCCACATATTTTGATGAGTTGTATGTGCTTTCATTTTTATTGAATTCAAAATGTTTTTAAAGCTAAAATAAAGATTTGAAAATAGTAAAATTACGTGACACCAACCAACATTTCTTATAGAGGTACTTTTGGACTTTCAAATTAGACTAATCCAAGAGTTTGCAGTCTCACATTTCAGGCACCCTAAAATCATCAGTTAGGACATTGCTGCATGATACCTACTGCAGTCTATTTGACTAATAAGTCAGACATTGAAGCACTATGCATAGAAAGACAGAATCCCATTATTTCTGTAGTTAGACCTAATAGTTATGGCTGTGCACTGATAGTGACAGAAAAATGTACACTTTTAAAGGAAGACTTTGGTCACGATGATCACTGAAGTATAATAGCCATTTAGTGCCAAATAGAGGAGACGGATTTCATGAGACATGATGATAATCAGAATCAGAAAGATCAGGACTTTTTCTGAGTTCCCACAATTTCTAGTAAGGTGTTTGGATCCCTTCCAGTACAAGAGGAAGGCTGACAAACTGGATCTCTTCTTTCTGATAAGGAGTCAATCAGAATTATCTCCCATTTCTCCATAGTCATATTTGAAATCTACCATGTCAGGTTTTCCTTTGAGGCAAATCTATTTGCACCTTTATTCGATTTTGTTTCTCTATATATGTTTTATATTTTAGGAATTCTTATTCTGTATTTTTATTATGTTTAAAAATCTATTGATCTATGTATCCAGGGTAATATTTCAAAAATAATTTTTAACAAAGTAAGTACAAATGAAGGAAGAAATAGAAGATAGCATTTTTAAAAATGTAAGTTTTTTGACAATCTCAGTTTCCTATTTATAAAATGGGGGAAAGTAACATCTATCCCTCTACTTTGTTATGAGGATTATGTGTGTGAGCATGTAAGAAAGTTTAGTCTAGTTTCTGGTACTTAGTTAAGGATTGCTATCTTCTCTCTTTCTCCTTTCTTTCCTATGTTCAAGGAGCAACCTATATGCAAGAATAACTTAGCTGTGCTTAATTCAGATTTTCTAAGTCTCTCAACCATCTTCACAATTTTCTCCATCTATCTCCTATATTCGATTTGTGATCTATTAAGATATTACACATTTAACTATTATATTATGGATGGACACTTTTATTCAGCGTTTACTATATGTCTAACTCTGTGAGATACTTAAACAAATGTTTCTTTCCAGAAACTACATTTTTGTTGAATGGGCAAAACTTCACTAATTAAATAATAAGTAAGAAATGTAGGTCAATATGTTACTAAACTCTGCATGGCTAATTGATGATTATAAATACCATCAAAACATATGAAATTGTCCACAATGTCACTTGTGCTTTGAGTAGTTTAGAAATAAAATCTATTCAATGGGTTAGCCAACAGCATCTCATCAGCTGTTTTTATTGGAAGAGACAGAAAATGAGTAGAAACTAAAATACCCGTATAATTAATAAACAAAGAGAGAGCTCAGGTCACTGATCATCCAAATTGTTTTTTAATGCATAGACACAGTTCCTCTCATTTTGTCACCTTGAATAATTCTGGAATGCTATCTTCATTGAAGTGGAAAGGAATTATTTTAGACTGAATTCCAGAAAGAGAATTCTGTATATATGTGTATTTATGAATATGTATGCTGTGTATGCACACATGTATAATACACATACACATGCACAAATACATACACAAGGAAGCAATAAGATCCACTCCTTCAAACTCAAATACAATGCTTGCCTTCATTGATATGAATAAAGCTGTCATTGATCAAAGCCCCTAATATCTTTTCCTTCATGTCACAAGCCTGATGAACTAACTTTTTCGTATTTTCTGTCTACTTGCTAAATCCTGGAATTCTGCAATTGGAGATACAATTCTTGGCTCTAAGAATTTGTATTTGCTCTTAAAGTTCAGTGACCCCTAGAATTGGAATCACTCAATCACGCTAAAGTGTTCGTAGACCTACGTGAAGATTCTTCACATCCTCCTGAGAGTAAGTTTTGACAGGAGGGGGTTGGGAGAGAAGTAGGAATGTGAACCTAGAGAATAAGATGGCACCAAAATAATATTAAAAATTGTAGGAAAAGACTGTTCATCCTGAGGAAGAAGCTGGAAGAAAATGATTCTTGGAGAGAAACTCAGGATGGGGCTCAGTGCCCACCTGTGGTAAGCAAACAGTGACCCACCTGTAGTTCCATGCTCCCAGGAGGACCTCAGAACAGCCTCCTGGGATCTACACTGATGTTTCCCCAACTGTGACTATTTGTGTACCTCTTTTATGATTGTGGCATGTCTGTATATTATCAGATCATTATTTATCTATTGCATTCTTTTATTGTTGTCATGGGATACTTAGCATATTAGTAGTAGCGGCATCAGTAGCATTATAGGGCATTTCATGTTATGTAAAATCAGTATCTCATGACCTTCATAGAAGGACCCTGTTTATAATAACTTTTCCCCAAAATGTTTGAGTACGAGTGAACAAAATATGAAAAAAACAAAAAACAAAAAACACCTAAACGAGCTTATGTTCCATTAATGACACACATGTCACGTTTTGGGATGTATGGACATCCAGAATGCTAGTCATAATTGTGTTTCATACCCCATTGTTTAGCTTGTATGAATAATTCATATTCCCCCAAATTCACTCTCTCTCAGAGGGCTGACTTACATCAGTTCCTAGGTGCCAGAAAACTTTCACTCCTTTGTTTAACTAGGAAACACGTGCACACCTTTCAGAACTAGAATATCGTATCTTCCTTGAAGGTTTACTAACACCCTAGGGTGAATTCACTTCTTTTCTGTGTTTTTTTCTTTAGCACTTCGAGACCTTCCTTGTTTGAAGGTCCTCCCCTCCTAGATTACAAATGCTTTGTGATAACTATAAGCACTCAGTGCTTATAGAAAGAGAAAATGAAGACTACACAGGGTAATCTCTGTGGTTCCCAATCCCCAAATTAGTGTTCCTGTTTACTCACCCAATTCTAAGGTTCTTCAGTTAGGGATACAATTCCTGGTTCTAAGAATTTATATTTGCTCTTAAGCTCTATGATCCCTAGAACTGGACTCACTCAGTCACATTAAAGTGTTTGTAGATCTACATGAAGATTCCTCACCAACTCTCAAGAGAAAGTTTTGACAGGAGGGGCTTGAGAGAGAAGCAGAAATGTGCACCTGGAGAAGCTGGTACCCAAATGATATTAAAATTGTAGGAAAATACTGTCTATCCTAAGAGTTTATCTATAGATCACAGGCAATTTTAACCAGAGTAGACTAGAACAATACAGAGAAGCTTACATTCTAGGAATGTTTCAGCTCCCTCCCTCCCCAAATACACACACTTCCATTTTGAATATATGATTAATTCTGGCTTCTGGGTGCAAGCGACTGTGAGGATGGAGGAAATTCCGTAGGAAGAACGCATTGTGTGGGCTAGTGGAAAGTGGAGTGATATGTATCCTGAAGAGACTTAGCTTCTGATATTTTAAGAAATAGCAGAAATACTATTCTCTGAAATTGACTTGAAGTGCAAAGGACTGGTGCCATGGGGAGGCGAGGTGCGGGGGTGAAGTCACTGTTCTCTGGATATTCATCATTCTAAGCTTCTCTTTAGGAAGAAGAGAATAGAAAAGAAAGCATTAACTGCAAAATCAACAAATAATTTCAGCTCAATTAGTGGTGAACTTAATGGAGTAATACAGATGATGATCTATAATGATGCATCCTTAAATCTACGTAATGTTATAAAGCAATTTATTTCAATATAAAAGAGTGACTCTTCCTTGAAAATAAAAATAAAAATAAATAATGTCATGATATCATAGTTGAAGATTGTAAAAGTCCATGAATTTGAAATAATATCATAGAAAATAGCATGTAAACCTCTTCAGCATGATGTTCTTAGACTTCAGACAGAAAATAGTTTCCGTCTTTATAAATCTTCCAATTTAGAACAGACACTTGGATGTGTTTGCCTGATGCTTTTTGTTGTTGCTGTTACTGCAATTGTTATTTAAAATGTATATTAATTTTGGTAAAAATAATTGTATTGAGTTGTGGAGGCATCTTTTTTTTTTTCTTATTAGGTTCTTTAAGACCATTAATCTTCACAAATAAAATAAGATCCTGGTATGTCAAAACATATAACATTATAGTTGTTTCTGTGATGAAAAAGAAAGAAAGTCAAGAGAAACCTGAGACAAAATTTCTTCTGAATTGAAAGGGAGTCACACTGTTTTGTTTTGTTTTAGATAAATTCACTTTTTTCTATAAAATATAAAGTGTTTTCTTCTTGGTCTTAGGAGGTTGAGCTATCTGGTGGTAGAGCTTGTGAAGGGGGATTTGTTCTTGATTAGAAGCCAGTGTGAGCCTGTGATATCTTCTAGCTGTGCCACGAATCTGTTTCACCTCTTCTTCTCTTTTAAGAATTTGATAGAGTGAAAACAATTGTAACATGAATAGTTGTATATGTGTATAAATATTTCTATACTCTAAAACTTTCTAGTTTTAGAAAACTAAAACTAAACTAGACTGTAGAAACAAATGTCTAAATGAAGGAAAGTTCTTGGAAACAGAAATTGGGTTACCATCTCTGCAAGGGGGCCAACTACCATCATTCTGTCTTAATTGGGTCTTTAACTTGGGGGGTCCTATTCAGTATCTCTGGAATGTCACATAATAAGTGATTCTCTGAGAATACCAACTAATAAAAATACTATCCAGACATCTGTCATTTCTGCTTCTTTCTTTTGTACCAATTCAGGAATCTAATTACTAACAGCAGCTAAACTCAAGTATATTCTTTCCATTTTAGCAGCTGGTAGCAGCTAATTTTTTATGTTTGCAATCACTACCTGAATAGTGAGTTTTTGTATAAAAACTTTTTTTTGAGATTCTAGGATGAAAACACAGGAGATGATCTCCAAAGTTGCCCTTTCTGATATAATAGCTTGGAACATTAATTTTAACTCAAAAATATGCAGTTATTCAGAAAATTCAGTCTGGCTTCAACTAGAAGCTTTAAGAAAGCACACTGTGCTCTAAAACGTTTAGGTAACATCTTAGAGCGAAGGCTTTGCTTGAGCAATAACTTAGAGTATACCCCTTTTGCACTGGAAAAAATTCTTAGTCATTATTATGATTTCACACCAAGAACCCATATCCTGCAACAAAACACAGTAAGTGGTTGTGTATGTAAAAACAATTTGTGATATGGAATTTATGTCTTAAAATTCCTTCCCTTTGAGATATGTGAAATTTGAGCTCTTACAGTTCTGAGGAGCTTGATAAGGTGACTGATCGTTTGTGTATGTGTGTGTGTGTGTGTTTGGGAGCTGGGAGTGGGAAAGGAAACTTTTGGAACAAAATGATTCTCATGACACGCGGGCTGATGGAAGTCAAGCATTCAGTTCTGGGCATTCTGGGGCACTTGCGCACTGCATTCACAATCCTAGAGTTTTCCATTATGTTTTAGAAGAGAAAAAAATTTTTTTTTCAATTCCCAAGACAACCAGAGAGAGATGCAAAGAGAGAGATGAAATTTTAAGAGGAAGAGGGTGTCTAGGCAGAAGCCCTTCATCATATCTCGTGCTTTATTGTATGTTACATGGAGGGACATTGTGTTTTTTTAGATTCTAAGCATGTTTCCCCATACAGAGCAATGTGCAGCCAAACAGACATTTTAAATAGCTGAAGTATAAATATATAACAAAGATCCAGTGCATCTTTCCATAGAGTCCAGATATTTGGAGCTGCGACTTGCAGTGTATGCTTCTAAATGAGTGAAGGAGATAATTCCCAGAGCTATGGTACAAAAGACATAACTTCCAAGAGTCTTCATTTCTGCAGAGCTGTAAATCAATACCTACTTCCCAGTCCTTTTCTGCTACATTAAAAAGTCACATTCCAAGCACCTGGGGAATTCCCAAGAGTTTATTCATCACAGTGAACTCCTCCAGCAATCCCAGGTTTAAATTCTTTGGCTTGAGATACTCAGTCTAGGGAGAACCCAACTCTGCAGTTCTGCAAATGTGCCCATACTGTCAAGCTCTATTGGGGGGAAAAATAGGGGACATTGAGGGGATCGATGCCATTTTATATCCATGGCCACCCATTTCAAGAGGGTTTAGCACTTCATAGAAATTCTAATGAGAATCTTTTGTTAACTTGCTTCCCCACTCTCTGGAATGACAATGTAAAACATTTTCTACTCAACTCGCATCTGCAATTTGCTATCTTCTTGTTCTCAGCAGATGTCCTACTTCACAGACCAAAATAGAAACCATGAAAGCAAATCACCTCAATTTCCTGACATCACAGCCACAAGTCTAATAAAGTGTGCCCTGTTCCCTTTTCTCCTCACCTTCTGTCACAAATCAGAAAATGTCCCGTCTTCAATTTAACTCTCCTCTGGATTCACTCACCAGTCTCTTCTGAGAAAGCAAAACTGGGGTCTTCCCAGTAACCTTCTGCTCTGGATTATATCAGAGACCTCCTCCATGACACCCCAGTTTTCTCTTGCCTTTTCGCTCCACCCCAGTCACAACCAGAGTGAATAGGAAGAGCATAACTGGGGACACATCACCATCCTTCGCTAAACCTTCTGTCATGGCTGAATTGTGCCCTCCTACAAAATCCCTCCCACAAAATCTATGTGTTGAAACTCGCGTACCTCAGAATTTGACTGTATTTGGAGATAGTTTTTAAAAGAGTTAATTAAGTTAAAATGAGGTCTTGAGAGTGGCCTCTGTTCCGATATGACTGGTGTCCTTCTAAGAAAAAGAGGTGAGGATACAGACATGCACTAAGAATAGACCATGTGCAGGGAGAAAACAGCTATTTATAAGGCAAAGGGACTGGCTTCAGAAAGTAAGCAAGCTGCCACACACCTTGACGTGGACTTCTAGCCTCTAGAATTATGGGCGCACTCTGGTGGAGTAGGGGTTGGGTGCAGTCCCAAGTTCGTGTCCCAGTGCCAGCAAGAACAATCAAGATGAATGACTAAATAAAATAAGTAAGGTGCATCTTCCTCCACTATTTTCCTACCTGCCCGATGTTGCTTGCCTTCATTCTTGTGTCACCTTTCCTTTAAAAATAAATAAATAAATAAATAAATGTCTCAATTAAGCTATCTTAATTCTTGGCTGTTTGCTATGGCAGCTCCAGCAAACACTTTCAATGACTTTACTCATCTCCAGGATGAAGGCCCCCACCGCTACTGTCCCAAGATCTAAGATGACTTGACTCAAGCTTGCCATTCCCATCACATCCTTGGTCACTCTCCGCCTCTCTCTCTAGCCATATGGGCTTTTGTGAAGTTCATCAAACATACTGTTGTCTTCCTTATTCTGAAGGTTTCTGCTGGGAAGGTTCCTAACTACTCAGGCTACTCATTCATCGAGTCAGCAGCCTCATCTTCCAGGACTCAGCTTCAGCATCATTCCTTAGAGAAACTGTCTTTGCTGCCTAATACTAGCTTGGGTCCCCTGCAGTTACCTTCTTCAGAAATTTGTACTTCTATTTTATGGTTCATATCATCCCTCAACTATTTGCATAATATATGTCTTCTCTGCAAAACTGTGACCTCCATGGACTCAGGGACCCTAGCTCTCTTGCTCATTGCCTCATTCACAACATGCAGAGCTGTCTGTCACGTGTTTAGTCCTCTAGATGCATTGAAATGAAGCATAGGAATAAAGAGGCAAAGAAAAGACAGAAGCAGGATCTTTCAGACAGAAACCTAAACAGCTATAGAAATGCTTTGGACGTGATACTAGTATATTTCCATTTGTCAGCAAAATCTGATTAAGTAGATACTTGCTTCTGAGGTTGAAGCAATTACCTGTAGGAAAAAAGTGAAAACAAGCTATTGCTAATTCAATTAAGATTCTCTGAGACAAAGGTTTTATGTTCCCTAGAGTCAAACTGATCAAATATTCTGATTTGTTGATCTAGATATGGGCCAGATCTAATTTATTTGAGGATATAGATGAAACCATCCGACGAAAGACTGATTTTATGTTTTTCTCTGGAAATTCTTATCTTTACGAAAATAACCACAATGTCTCCAAACAGTGGCACTAGCATAGGTCATTCAACAGTACAGACACTGCTGTCACTGGAAATGGGGTTTGCTGCTACTTTCGTCTCAGTGGATACCAGTCAGTGCATTTGGCTGTGACCCACTGTAGGAGGTGATGATCACAATCCAGTCACTTGTACGTGAAAGTGAAGGGGACATTAATGGGTAGCGTATTTTTATAGATGGCCCATTGGTAGAAGAGGAAGCTTGTAGATGTATGCTTGGTTCCTGTGGTCCTGCAGAGCGTGAGTGTGAGGACATTAGTCAGCAGAAACCTTTTGTGGCGTGATGCATACAATGGTGCCATCTAATTGTGACTGATATTTTTGATGGGGTTGACTCTCTCTGAGTCGGCTGTGAATCAAAAGTGATGTAACTGACCATCATTTGTACTGTTATTTACATGTCAGGACTTTTGTTCAAATTGTGACTGAAGCCTATTTGAAGACACAGGCATAATCCAGCAAACCTCATTGAGATTCACCCCAGGGCATATCCAAACAAACAAGATCTTCATTCTGAGCCCATCCAAATGTCCCTAATTGGGTAAATGACTCATTCTGTGTGAATGCATTCGTCATCACTTATGAATGTCAGTGCACTTGAATGGATTTCCCTCAAAGCACTATAGAACATTTCCATCATGCTACAAATGCCTGGATATTTTTTTCTGAAGCCCTATCTTTTTTTCTATTACATTTAAAATTTCTGTTCCATAGCTAAATAGGCATTCCGAAAAATAAGGAATCATTTCTAAGTAGCGAATGGGTCTTCATAAAACAAATTATTTCTTCATTTGAGCAGATTACGGTCCCATCACATATGTTAAAATGTGTAAACCTTCATCATCCTCAGATTTAGTCTTTATTCATTAAGCACTTTGAAAATCTCAGTAATCTTCAGTGTAAACTACTGTCAGTGACAAATAAAATAGGAAGAACCCTAATGCTTCAGTAGGCCACTCCCTAGAAAACTTTTTTTTTTTTTTTTTAATTTGGAGTGATAAAAAAATCACAACTTTTTTTTGAATATAGTGATTAATAGCAAAAAATAAATAAATAAATTTTAAGGTCTTGAAAAAATATCAAATGAACTTTACTGATGCTTTGACATTTCATATCTCTTTAAAGTCAAAGGGTTTTAGTAAAACAGCAACGAAGAAAATTTGATATTTTGCCAATCATCAAGTATTTGCAGTATTCTAAAGACATTAAAAAATTTAAAAATTCATGCCCACATTTTATTTTACTGTTGCATGCCTGCTATAAATCTTTATATATATATATAGTGACTGTATGATGAAGATAAAATAGGTAATATTTTTAAATAACCTTGTTTTGAATTTCTGAGTGTATTTATGCATTTCTCTAAGTTTGGAGTTATCTGGTCTGAAAGGATGCTTTGGGTACTCTTTTTACATTTGTTTAAGGAGTGATGAAGGCAGTGATATCAACAAACTATTATTGCTCATATAAATTGAATTATTTTAAGATATTTTAAGAGAACTCTCTGTTAGTCAACAGCAAAAAATGGGAAAAAATTATTCTCAGCTTTGTAGGCCTCAATGCAAAGATAAGGGAGGGAGGCTGGAGAGTTGATATCTGATGCTTCAGTTCCTGGGCAGCCATAGAGCCCAGTTATCACAGACTCAGAGTAGTCTACAGAAGCAGAATCAGCACTCACATTTGATGAAAGGTTGAGAGCAAGTCCCTTTACATAAATAGTCTTCATTTCTGTGTTCTTTTCTCCCTTTAGGCAACTCTGCCCACACCACCTCTCAACATCTCTGTTCTTATCATTCCACTCTCTAGGCAGAAGAGACTTTGCTCTCTCAGACCAGATCTTTCTCTACAAAATTTGCCTAAGTCATTTCTACATACATTGAGACTAAGGCTTTTGGAAATAATCTCCAAAAGTTTCTCTTTTTTTTCTTTCAACTTTTCACTCTGTCACATTCATCTCCAAGACAAAAAGCACATTTAGCAAACTATGAATGGAGAAGAGGAAAAACTCTAAATACAAAGATAAAAAAAACTGTTATTATCACAAAAAATGTTACCATCCTACATAACCATGTTTAACATTATTCCATTTTTTAATGTTAATTCTTTTTTTGAAACTGATAAGAATTGACAAACAATGGAGTTAAATAGACCTATGTTTCTTTTTCTTCTTTGTAATTTATAGCGAATCCATAGTTGTTCACTAGAAATTGGAGCTTCTTTGTAAAAACGGACACATATGGATGTATCAACTTTCTGGAAAATAACTATAAATCTCCTTAAATGGCAAAGAAGAGAGAAGCACAGGCTTGTTTGATTCCACTGTTTGTAAATTTGTGTCAGTTAAAAAAAAAAGAATTCAATAAAATTCTCACCTCAGTTTCCGTATCATCGAAGTCATCACAGGCATTCTCTCATCTTCCCGAACAGCCCTCTTACGTATTGTTTGAATGCATAAGAAAAGTTAAAAAAAATTAATAAATGAGACCTGAGGAAAATTCTGCTGATGCCTTCAGGAATACTTTGACCCAACTATCAGGATAAAACAGAACTTTGTTTATGTGCTCATACCTTTGATTCTTCAAACCTTTCATAGTCCCTGTTAACATCTCACACCAGTATGGACCCTTAGTTTTTACATTTCTCATCTTAAAGCACTACTTATTGCACATGAAAACAAATTATTCATATATATGATTGATATCAAGAACTTTTATGGTCTATGTTGCTTTAAATTATTATACATGCCCTTTAATTTTCCCTAGTTACTGAACATCTATTATTGCAGATGTTATATACTAGGGTTATTTGTAAAAAAAGGATTAATTAGAGTGCTTATAGTCCAGTTGGGAGAGCAGGTGTGTAAATACAGTTTTAATATGTTGTTTATGTAATAAGTTTAGGCAAGCTGCTCTGACAGATGCTAAGAAAGGATTAGCTAAGTCTCCCCAAAGAGGTGATTCTTCTGTTCAGCCTTCAAAATAAATGATCATCTGGCTGAGCAAGTAGAGGTGTGGGACGATCACGTGGTAAATTAGAAGAGCTATGAAAGGACATTGAACATGAAAACTTAGAAGTACATCGCATGGCTAGAGCACAGGGCACCAAGTGAAGAACAGCACAAGAAAAGATTTCTGGGAAAATAAAATCTGAAGGACCATAGAGTTCATGGTAAGACTTGTGGAGATAAAGCATAAAATTCAATCCCAAAGTTAAGTGGATAGACTAATATTAATATGATGAAATAAAATTTGATGGAAAAAAGATTAATAGGCATAAATAGGGATATAAAATACTTATAAACTTCTAGACAGGTATACTAATAACTTACTTTTCACATTTGACCTACTTAATGCAAAATAAGTAGAAATTCAAAGAGAAATTTCCAAATAATAACAGTAGTACCTTTCAACATGTTTCAGAAATCAATAGATAAGACTGATCATAATTTAATTACATGAGAAATTAACATATAATATGGTCAATTCCCTTATACAATACTTCTAAAATAGAAGAAAATATAATTGTGTAGTGTCTGTACTAAAACATCTCAGTGGAAATTGCAAAGCATTAAGAACTAAAATGAAGTGACCATATTAAAGGATGCACTTGTGGGTCAGGAACTTTGCATGTGCTCTGACTCCAGATGTTAGAAAAATACTTAGAATTTTAAGCTATTTTATTCAGCTACAACTAAAAAGTTAAGAAACTTGGCAAATGATTTATTTAGGTACTCAATTCAATGACTAGAAATCAGGAAATAAATCAGGAAACTACTGAAATAAAAATAAAAATCAACTATAATAGAATAATAATAAGGAAATGTTTATAGAAATATACCACTATCTTTGAAAAATGAACAAAATATACAAAACTTCAGCAAGATTGAAATTAAAAGAGGTGAACAAACATAGTTACAGATGGGACATTTTAAAACAATTATATCCCCTTTGAAAATCAACACAATTACACCTCCACATTTTCAAACTGATGTAAAATAAAATAAATTCTAATGAATTCTAAATAACCAAAATTGAAGGGAAAAATCAAGTCATCATCAATATATATTTTTTTTCCAAAGTAAACTGCTCCAGGACAGGTTTAAAGTCAAATTTTAAGAAATTCTAAAGAATCAGATAATCCCTTTATTATAAAACTTGCTTCCAAGAAGAATAACGAGAAAATGCTATCAAATACAAATTTGCCAGACCTAACAGGCACTCGAGACTAAGATGACATAAGAAGTCAGTTCAGCCTCATTACTGAACATACAAGCAAAACTTCTTAATACCCCAGCATCCACAACTGAAATCTCAACAGCCGGGCAGGTGGATAAGAGACAAAGCGGAGCAGACTTGGGGAGGGATACAAAAGAGAGGCAGACGGATGGGTGCAAATGGCAAGATATACATAAACATGTGAGCTTGCAAGAACTGACGCTTAGCTTTGTCGGACTAGCTACATTTTAAAAATAATCCTAGATTTGTATTTCTCTAATTACGTGATTTGTAAATGTTGAGACCCTACTGGGTTTTTCTTTGACCACTCTTTGCAGGCTCACTACCTGTGTCTACGGGCTGGATTTGCTTGTAAAAGCAGAAGTGTCTGTGGGTGACTATTTTCCAATTTTGCTATAAGAACGTACAGGGGGTCCTGGAGAGAGAGTAGATGCATCCATTCTCCCCGAATTCTCATTGCTCTGATGAGCACTACTGCCTCCATTTGTGCAAGTGCTCTGCTTCTGCCTGGGGCCAGGGCCGCTGCTGCTGGGTTAGCACCGGTGCTTGGCCTCATCAACGCCCTGCAGCACGGACACATATTATCATGTCTGCTCAAATTCAAAGGTTTTTAAGTCCAACCCTAAATATTCTTGCCATTCTTAACTAGAGTCTCTGACCTTGTTTGGTTGTGTTTCGTTTATGAGGTTCTTCTTTTTCCTTTGGGGTTGGTGTGCTCTCTCACGGATACATAGGTTGAAGTTATTTTCTGAGTTTTAAGGTAAAAATTAAAGTTCTACAGACTTCCTCCCTCACATACAGATTATTTTTTCAGGAGTGCTGATAGCCAAAACACACCCTGCGCGTTATCCTTCATCAGGAAAATCTGGCATCATTCAACACTGTGATATCAACTCTGTAGTGAGCAGAACACATGAAACCAATATTCTTTTTGTCGTCAGTGATTGTCGATACATCATTGATCTATTGCATGACTCCGATGCTGCAGTTTTATTTAAAGGATTTTGATGAATTATTATTCCTTTTTTAAAAATTATTCCTGGTAAATTTGCGATATTAGCTCATAAGTTTTCTCTCTAGAGGTAGGTAATGCCCACAGCACAATTCTAAGATCACTATCAGAACCAACTGAAATCTGTTCTGTGATTGTGCAGGGGCAGCATCGGAAATGGCCTTTACTTTGCCAAATACTGTCAGCCTTTTATGCAACAAGCAATCAGGTTGCTTTTAAGACAACCCTCTACTTGGCAAACTTCGTAGATCCTGTCTATATACAGAAAGGAAGAGGGAAAAACCAAAGCTCTTAGCTTAATATTTCTAGCTTTAGACTTTTGATTAATAAATTAAATATGGCTAGCTGACTAGTTCAAAGATCTCAGCTGCCTGGTTTGTTTTCTCATTTCTGCATTTTCCTTTGCTCATTGTCGACCACTCTATATTAAGAAATAAGATACAAAGTTCAGTTCTTATTCTAGGTATGTCGTAGAAGACCTAGCAGATTCTTAAAGCAAACACTTTTTTAAAAAACTATACAGAGGAAAGATTTAAAAAAAAAATTCTGATTATATGGTCAACACTTCCCCTTGGGTTTCAACACCCCTACATTCTGAAGTTTGTCATTATTCCATGTATAGAATAAAAATCTATGAGTATTAACATTAATGGGTAGAACTAAACTTGAACAAGTATGTTTTCTATTTCACTTAGCATTCACAACCAAAACAGGGCTATTTTTGGTGACTACAATCAACTGCCTTCATACCCAAATCTAAGCTTCCTAAATCAGAAAGTGCCAGAAATTATACTTTGAAACTCCAAATAGTGTGAGTTGAACAGAAGTGTATTTTTGGATACCAAATGTACTCTTATATCCTTCCAGCTCTGCAAAATCAAACAAGTAGGAATTTCATTATCCAGGCATTCAGTCTTTCTCCCTCACAACTGGCCCTGTCTTCCTGTGACCTGGCCCCACTGCACTAGACAGAGCCATAACTGTTCCTCGGCGTTAGTTTCTATCACACTGCCACCCCTCTCCACCTCCCTCCCTCTATCTCTCTCATTCCAGCAGTGAAATGCTTCAACAGAGGGAGAGAAACTCAAAGAATCCTCCTTTACTAGCTGGAACTAAGATGAATTGTGTCAGAGTTCAGAGCTCCGTTGTTGCTTTGGCATGAAATCACTGCCCTTGGTTTCTGCCAAGGCGGGTGTCAGCTGGTGAATTATAACGCTGGCAGACAGGACTGAGATAAGCAAAAAATACAATGACAGCTGCTACACAGAACTATTCTTTCTGAACTAGTGAATACAAAAATACATTGTGTAAATAAATGCAGACAGCTTCATTATGCAATTCTCTGCTACTGTGTCACTGCTAAAGAACAGAGAGCTGATTCTGGAAAATATATCCAGACTCTTCAAGCTAATATGGTCTTGCTTCTGGCATGCATGGGACAGTAAGGAAGGTCGCCATTGCCTCTTAACTTCCTAGCATGAGGGCTGAACCAGTATGAAATGTACTGTATTGTCTCATTACTTTATTTAAAATTTAGCTTTTCTTTTTTTAAGAAAAGCTTAGTTTGTAGATAATTGGAATATATAAATATACGTATTTATATATAATATATATGATCCACACATATATGTTTGAATATAGAATTGTTCTTTGGGTTTTCATGAATTGCAAAGTAGGCAGGCATGTCAGTTTTCTCAGGTTGCCATTGCAAAATACTTTGGACCTGATGTAAAATATCACAGAACAAAATATCACTTAAAAACAAACCAGTAATTAGTTTTGCTCACACTTTCGGATGCTGGAAGTTCCAGATCATGGTCCAGTGGGGTTGGTTTCTGATGAGGGCTCTCTTTCTGGCCTGCAGACAGCTGCCTTCCCACTGTGTCTTCTTCACATGGTGGGAAACATATCAGCAAGTTCTCTGATGTCTCTTTTTAGGACACGAATCCTACAAGATCTGGGCTTCATCCTTCTGATTCATTTACTCTTACTTCCCTTGAAGTCTCGTCTCCAAATACAGCCACACTGGGAGCCGGGGCTTCAACACATGAATTTGAGAGGCACACAGTTCAATCCACAATAGCTGGGGCTATCTTGATGCTTGTTACAGATTGTTTAATGAACTTCCCATTTTTCTTATGCTTAGTGACTCCTAATATACTAAATATCACTTTTTTCAGTAAGATATTATTTAGTAGGAATCTCCTGTCATTTAGTGAAATTTAACACTTTTATTAGACGTTACACTCGAATACTCCTCTCTTTAATATTCTGTGTCAAAATGAGAAATACGAAGAGTGATTGAACTACCTGCTGCGTACTGAGGAACAACGGTCAATGGCAGTCTGGAGTCAAAGGCGCTTGTGTGGTTGAGTCACAAGCTGAACTGGCCTCTTTCATGAAACTCTTTTAGCTGAACGAACAATTGACAAAATATAGTTATTCATACTTAAATATTTTACAGATACTTTATTGAAAACTAATAAAGTGAACACTCTGCTTCAAGGTAAGCAACTGATAGAATTAGTCTCTCATAATAAATTTGAACTTTCAAGGGAAAATTAAAAGTTTGGAAAACTTGCATTGTGACTTGAAAATATTTCAAATATTTTAGTGATACTAACAGATGTGATTTCTCTTTTTTTTTTTTTTTTTTAGTTGTTACATTTATGCAGTGAAATGGGTTTACAATTAGAAGCTACATAACTCAGTGAACCAATATTTTCTATATGATCAGTGTTCGATGTTATATAATCATTCAGGAACAGAAGAGTCATTCATTATTTAACAGACCAATAGATTTGAAACTAACCAAGTACACAAATCCTTGATATATTTTCAGATGCTATTGAAGCTAACCTTTAAGAACTACCTTTGATCAAATATGGATATATACAATATCTTAAAAGGCTATTGACATACTCAATTACCCCTTATCTCTCACATGTCTGGATTTTCTTCCTATCTTTTAAACAAAACCATGCTTTTAGAGACATGGAGAATCCAGTTGTCTCTTATTCAGTCAGACATTAGGGAGATTTAACAACCATGTGAAAGAATGTCACCCTTCCTCATATTATTTTTTTCAAAAGGAAAGCATTTTTTGTTAACATGTGTTATCAGTGTTAGCCTGTCATACGATTATCATTAGATTAAATAATTCAATACTTTTTTTTGCCTTGTTTTATAATAAACTTTAAGAAAGAGGTAAGTGACATAAACAAAATCTCTAAGGGGTCCTCAACGGCTTTTTAACAATGTACTAGTTTTTGACAGAAATTACTTCCTGGGAATAAAACAGTGCACGAATCATTGGAATAGGAGAAATAGGAGTATTTAGGAACTGGAAGCTTTTCTTTTTCATAAATGTAATTTTTGCTATTTATTTTCTGAGTTGTAGCAAGTTGCATGATTCTGAGCTGCAGTTGCAGCATTCATGTAATAGATGAAACCTACGTCACATAGACAGAAGGATTTATTTAATGGAATCATAAACATGAGAGCATTTTATAAGCTGTAAAGTACTAAACAATGTAGTTCCTGTTTTAATGCTTGTCTCTACCATAGTTTTGGAAAACTGGAAAGATATTGATAGCTGACAGAATTTTCTATAGTCTCTTTATTCTTCGTTTGTCATCTTAATTCTGCTCATCAACAACAGAATGAAAATGGTAAAAGCACCCCTTTTATTCAAAGCTCTCTTCAACACAGACCCAATTTACCTGCTCCTAAAGAATTTTGAGAGGACTCAGGAAGCTCTAAATAAAAGGAAGTCTATTTTCAGGACTTTCTTGCATTTTCTACTCATGCTTTCTGCCCGGGATGGTGCAAAGAACCCCTCCATTGTCAAGTCTTCCAAAATCCGTACAAAGCCCTTCATTCCCCTCCACTCCTACCCTGTCTTTGAAAATGATTTTCTCTTTTATGACTCTTCAAATATTAATTTAACTTATTTCCATGTGCTTCTCCCTGTTCACTCACCTTTGTGATTATCTATGCCCAGTTCACTCGTCTTGGAGCTTGGGCATTCACATCAACAGAATTCAGTTAGTCTCACCTTGGTTATTCTCTCCAGAGAGAATTGTTCATGGAAATATTTAATGCATTTGAATGGAATAAAATTGAACTAATAAATCTACTAATGACTTTTTTAAATGGTGAGAATTGATTAAAAAAAGAGTGATATATGAGTTCAAGTTCTTTTGAAGTCTGGGAACAATTATCTTAGAACTTATTGAAAGGGGGCTGTTAAAAGATTATGATTTTCTTCTTGAAGCCAGTAAATATAGCTTCTCTCTCATCTCCACCATGTCTCATCATTGGTGACACATGTCATGCAGAGCTTTCTAGCACACTTCTGATTCCAAAGACCAGTTTAATGAGTTCACTCAACACTTCAAATTAAAAAATATATATATTTCAATTGTTTGTAGTACATTTCAAGAACTTTCTTTGGTTTTTATTCTCTTTTGTTTTCTCTTTTTTTTTTTTTTTTTGCCTTTCAGAAATGTATTTGCCTCACTAAATATTATTAAATTCTTTTGTTTTCAGTTCTCAAATGATTTCTAGACTTTGATTCATATTAAAGATAGCTCTATGGAGCCCCTGTCACTCTTGGTAAATTGCTGAACAATAGGAATTTTCTGTCTGTGCTGTCCTGCACAGTAGCCTCTAAAATGGCTTTTAGGCACACAAAATATGACTAGTACAACAGAGAAGCTCAACTTAATTTTTTTCAGTTGAATTCATCTAAGTTTAAAATTAAATTTAAATAACAGTGTCTAGTGTCACTGAATTTGACAGGTGTAACTTTCAGAGTTAGAAAGTTTTTGCCTGTTTGGGACAATTGGTTCATGAACTGATAAACTGAGAGAATCTAAAATGACTGCTTTCTTCAAAATCTGCAAAACAAGAAATACCTTTTATTTAGAAACAAAATAATAGCATGTGAGAGATGAATAATAGAGGAAATAAAAACACAGGAACATATACTAAATGACAAATATTCACTTAAAAATAGAAAACAGAGAATGGAAAAAGTAGACAGGAAGTTAAGGATTCTGGGGAGTTAATTAAATACATTTCCATTTGATCCCATGTTTCCTTTGGATTGTGTCCAGATTATTATCACTTCTGGTCTTGCCCTCTTCATATTTTTGTCATTTACTGCTCGTGGTTCTTTAATTTTTCACTTTCATCAAGCTAAAAGAGGCTTTATGTTACCTTAGATAATGCTAGAATTTCAGTGAGATAAAATAAATTTTCCGTGTTATTGCTGTAATATTCTGAAAATACTAGCCCAATGAATATATAAAAGTCAGACAAGGGCAGGTGAGGGTATTCAGAAGCATGGAAAAGAAAATATAAGAAATAGAGCATTTTTATGCATTCAGAAAGTGAAAAACATACTGTTTTATATTTTATGGGAAATTTGAATATATATTAGAGAATTCTCTACTTTTTCTTTGGTCCCATAATTCCTTGAGTAAGTAAATGATCAAAAAAGCTATAAAATATAGAATATAGATAACTGACAGATCTGTTTAGCAAAGGTAGTTAGATTCCATAAAGAAAAGTTAATAGTATTAACTCCTTAATAAACTCTGGCCGTGAATAATATTGATTCAACTACCTCTGTTAAGACGGTGGTCAAATGACTAACCGTAAATCAAGCCCACAACATTACTGTAAAAATAGATAATGTTCTTACAGACTATATCTGATGTAGATAAGGTAGTAAATTGGAAATATTTTGCAAGATTTCAGCTACTTAAATCACAGTGCTTATCTCTGAAAAACAGAATACAATAGAAGAGAATGCTTTGCATGTAGTAAGGATAAATGGTAAATACTATAGTGTAAAATTTTGTTTCATATATATGTATATATATGTGTGTGTGTATGTATATATATATATATATATATACATATATATATATATATATAAAATTTGAACATTGGGTATACTGTATAATGTTTTTCTATTGTAGTTCACCGAACCAGACGCACTAAATATTCAATTGATTTAAAAGTAGTTCAAAACAGGACTAAATCCTCTATACACTAAATCACACTTTTTTGTTTTGTTTTGGATATGACTATTTTTTAACACATATATAGACATTTTCTTGTGGATATTTTTCTGTTATCAGGATAGTGAAATTATGATGGTTTATTGAATTGAAAATATCAATATACGGATTATTTGAGTATCACTTGAGTTTCTGTATTTTACTGGTGCAAAGAATCTGTGTGCCCTTTCAGTCTTGAAATACATGTCACTGAGTTCTGGGAAACTTTCTTGAATCACTTTTTTGGTATTTTTTCTCTCTGTGTTTCTTTTGTTCCTAATTTTTGCAACTTTTATTTGAAAATATCCCTAATTATATTCCTGATCCTTTCTACTTTATTAAAATTTAGAACTAGTTTGTTAATTTCCACAAAAGAAAGCTTTTACTTGGACTTGAATTGCATTTTGCAATCCTTTCCTGTGTACCCATCCACCCTTCCTTCTGTCTATTTATTTGGGTTTTTATTTCCCCAAAATAGTGTTTTAGAGTCTTCTCTGCAGACATCTCACATGTTTCATTAAATTTAGGTTGATATATTTGATGATTTTAAATTTTCTTTAGTGAATGATATTATTCAAATTAATCTTTTCTTACTGCTAGCTGAAAGTATCTATTGGGGAATGATTTTATGCATATTGATATTTTAATATAATTCATAGATTAGTTTTCTAATTATGTCATTTGTTTATTTTTAATAATTTCTCCTCATGATTCAATAGTTTATTAAAAAGTTACAATCTAAAAAACAAAACTTTTTGTGAGAAAATTGCAAATAGGTTTGGAGATGGAAATTTAGAATTTTCTAATAATATCATGCAATTGGAAAAATCCAATGTAGAATTCAAAGATATTGATTAAATTGACAGATATATTTAGAAAAATTTTACCAAAATTAGCACTATTTCTTAAATTTTAAGTGAGAACTAAGTTTAGTGGTTCCTTGAATATATAATAGGAAGTGTACAGAATGAAGACTTTAATAATTACTACAAATAAGATTTTAAAAGATATGTAAGTTTCAAATAAGTTACATTTATTTTTATACTTCAAATTTTAAATGAAATATGAAATAACATTGAGTATTAACTTCAGAAAAAGCAAAAAGTAGAAAACTATTATAATTCCCTACATAATTAAAATTATATATTATGATTGACCTCATAAAAACTCTGAAAGCTGTGAAATACTTTTTTAAATGTTTATGGCTTACACTGAGTTTAAAATGTAATATGAAATAGAATGGCAATTGAAATGCAAAATTAAGATTTAATGGGATTCTGAAATTACTATGAGCTTATGAATAGAGCTTCCATTTTTATTTTCTGCCCTTTTCCCCTTCTCCTTTTCCTTTAATAATCTTACTTTCGACCTCTTTTGTTGAACATATGCACGAGTCTAAATTAGCATTCTTTTAGAGAACCCACAGGAAGTATGTTATAAAAATAAGTTTTCTCATAAATATGTGTGGTGAATGAATGTTCCAGCAGTAGTGGTTGGGCATCAGAGTTTGTGAATAATGATTACCGTGTTATTCGCACTGTATTGGTAAAGAATCCCTAAGAATAAACAATGGTTTTCTGAACTTGTAATCTAGCACAGCATTATAATTTAGTAGTGATCTTGTACTTAGTGTGTGTTGTTCAGTATACCAATGTATTTGAATGTAAAGTCTCATTCAGTGTTTATAAATGGATAAATGAGGGATTATTTGACTTCTTTAATAGATTTGATAGCTGAGAATGATAGAAGTTTAGTATTTGGCTAAAGTCAGTTGAGTAGTCTTGAAATGTGAAAACAAAACATCTTATTAGAGTGCTCACTCTTATTTAAAAAAAAAACAAAACAGAAAATTTTCCTATTATTTAAACAAATTGTATCATGGGACTCAATGTTATCTTTCAGGTAAAAGAGATTTACCATTTAGAGCTTTCTGATATTTTTGATGATCTTGAATTTATAATAAGCTTTGGAAGTCTTTTGAAAGTCAAAGATACCGATGAGAACAAATTGCAAGAAACTTTCCTGCGTCTCTGAACATCCTATTTAGAAAGTGTGTCGGTGAGCAATGTTTTGGTTATTTTTCTTGCCTCCTTAAGAAATGGTGGTCTTAAAGAAAGCATCAATAATGATTTCTACTAACATTTGCTTACTACAACACCTCTACTGTACTGCTGAGGCAAATTTTAAACACAGTAGTTGAACAAATAGACCGTTGATAAAAGTAATTAAACTGTTGATTTTAAGTTCATGGGCACTCTTAAGACAAAGCTTTATTTCTAAACACCACCAAGACTTTAAACCTATAGTTTTCTTTTTCCATGATCATTTTGTATTTAAATGCATACTATTTCTTGAGCTTTCCGGCAAATACTTTCACTCATACAGCCATGGTGTCATTCCAACTTCTCTCTTTCAGTTGTAAGCTATTTTTATTGTGTTCAGGGAAATTATCACTCCCTGGCTAAATAAACCTTATGGAAGAAAATCATATCCCACCCAGAAAGTGTTCCCTCCACGCTTTCAGAAATGCATCTTACAATTAAAAGTAATTGCTAAAAGAGCGGTAACAAGTATAACCATTTGCAGAATATATCCAAAAAAGAGCGCAACATTTAGTAGAGGATTTTTTAATGCCTAAGTTGTGTAATTTCAAGCTGGTTTTCTGATAAAGGAGCATTCCCTTCTGAAACATAAAACAAAATGTCTATTAACAAGTATCCCCATAAGATTTTTTGCAATCTCTGTGTTCTTGTGGCAGTGAGGGATAAAAACAAATACTCTTGACTTAATTTTCTTGTTGTTTATAGCAAAATCTGATACTGTGTATCCATGGTGCTTTTACTATGCTTGTATCTCAGACTATTCCTGGAGTGAGTTTATTATAAAGCTTGTATATTTTCTTCTAACTAAATTGGAGATAAAGATATAATCATCATATGAATTTTATTGCTATCGCAATCTCACATGCTCACCCTATGTGGAATTTGGTTCTCATGAGGACTTCATATAAATTCTGCCAAATTTATTCCGTTCTTTTTGCTCTGGAATTCACAATGCCATGGCTATTATTCTTAAATGTCTTTGCCTCATTTTATTCTCAATTCATCTCCAATTTTATATCCTATTCGCAATCTCATCATAAAATTAAACCAAAGCAAAACATCTAAAGAAAAACAGACTTGCAAGGGTTTTCTGTGGTTGTAATAAAGGAGTTACTTTACTGTCATTTTAAGTCTATTCAAGCAAAAGAGTAACAATAAGTTAAGTGATCAGGATGCTATAATTGCATCTATTCTTTGCTTTATTGAGAAGCGAGCAAGGTCATTTTCTACACACCATTGACTCTGACATCATTTGTATCTTAAAACTGGTCCTTGGAATTCTATCACATGTTCATTTGTATTCTGTCAAGTATAAACAGGTTTCACTGTTTGTGTTTTAGAATGGAAGTGCTGGAGGACTATTTAAGCTCATCTAGCTCAAACTGAGTATTTCAAAGTTAGGTCAGTGGAGGATTGAGACAGGTGTGTTGTGACTCACTTAAAGGCTCTTAACCATGTGGCCGACGTGAAGGATTTAGTCACAGTTCTTGAGTCCTAAATCAGTATTCTTGGTAGC
Organism: Solenodon paradoxus; assembly: GCA_004363575.1. Taxonomy (NCBI): domain Eukaryota; kingdom Metazoa; phylum Chordata; class Mammalia; order Eulipotyphla; family Solenodontidae; genus Solenodon; species Solenodon paradoxus. The sequence goes on along the minus strand of RJWH01001421.1, from coordinate 91,664 downwards.
ATCATGCTGCCTTCATTAGACTCTGGAATAGACTATTATGTAGATTCATGACTTGGAATGTAGATGTAAATATGTTGTGCTCTTCTTTGTGATGGAATGTATATTGGTGCAAGTTCAGGTGGTTAAATCAGAGAGGGAGATGATGGAATTCGATCAGTATTTTTAAGGTAAAGAGAAGGCATACACGCCAAATGAGAGGTATTGAAAGCCAGGAAAGTCATCATGGGCCCTTGTCCTGTCAGCAGCAAATTTGTAAAATACATGGTAAAGAAAGGGAAATTCTAGTCAGTTGAAATACTTGGACCAGAAATAAACAAAGACAGTGTTTATGTGGAAAAATTGGGCCTAGGTCATCTCTGATGAAAATATTTGCAATATTTATTTGTAATGTTTGTTTTTCTTCCACAAACTAGTGATCGAAATAATTCATAATGTTGTGTTGAACAATGATGTAAAACAATGATCAATTATGTGAACTCTAAAAAACACTCCTTCAAAAATATAAAGATGTTTGTATTTGATGTTTTTCTTTTCTTAACAGACAGTCGATTAAATAATTCACTCAATCTAGTAGGCTTTTTTACCTTTATGTGGGAATATGTCTATTGTCTGAAATATAATTTCTTTTCTAATTTGCATGCACATATTGAATGGCATCTAAGCTATATCTTGGATCTTTCTCGCTATCTTTGTTTTTACAACAAATTCTTTCCAAAATACTTTTCATTTGAGAATGTTAAACAATAAAAACACCAGAAGTGGTATTGTATTGATAATACTAACAATCTTGAGAGTCAGATTGATCTTTTTTCCAAGCTATGTAAAAAGTATTTAAATGTGTCTATTAGTTATTAGAATAAGACATAATATGATAATGAATTATACAGATTTCAGGATACTAGCAAGTACTTGTCATGGGTACTGAATTAGAAAATAATCAAGTGTTTGCTCCCAAGGTTCTGTTTTCTTGCTTTTGATTTAAGGTGGTCAATGCTATCACATGATCTCTAATCACAGAGAAGCATCGTTTTGCAGATTGTTACTTGTGCTGCTATTTTTTGAGAGGTGTTGGGAAGTTCCTTGCCCAATTCCTGCTTCCTCAAGCTCCCAAGTAGTTATTGTTTCCTCTGAATACAAATATTCTGAAGATCTGCCCTACCCTGCAGCCTTGTGTGTGCTCAGAGGAAGGGAGGGGACTCTTTCACTCTGCTTATACAAGCCATTGAGATGATATAAAGGGTGGAGAAGAACTGTGTCAGAAAGCCTGTTTACCTAACCAAGGAAGTTGGCTCCAACTGCTGAGCTTTTTTCTGTCTCCATGTTACTGAATGCATCTCAGATTCTTGCAAAACATTACCCAATTGTTTAAAAACCTATATCTAATTATTTTTCCAGACTCCAAGCTTGCTTTTTAAAGACTACAGATTATTTTTTTATTAGAAAATAAACTGATCATGTAAAACTCTTGGTAAGGAGCCAGAAATGGCTCAGAACATCTCCTACTTTTATTAAAAATTATATCCTCTGTAATATGTTTATCCTCTTAAATTACCCAAGAAAATATATCTTTTTCTGAGGAGTTCTTACCACATTCACTCTTTTCAAAGAATTTATAACCTGGTATGGATAAAATATTTCTCTTTATCACATTATCTGAAAAATTCAAAGAAGTGTTTAATTTTTGTCTTTCAAGTTAATTTAGTAAACTTTTCTTGAACTCTTACTTTGTGCTAGGCTCTATGCCAGCTACCAAGAATATAAATATAAAGAGCATTCTGGCCTTACAGAACTTTCTAATACAAGAGACAAACACTTACTATACCAATAATACATCTTGGTGTAAGATAAGCAGCTATAAATCCACAAAATAAATGCAAGCATAGTTGTCTCTTGAACAACTTGTGAATAAGGATGCCAACCCTTCTCCTTGGAGTTGAAAATATGAACATAACTCTGATTCCCCCAAAACTTTACCAATTGTGTGCAACTGACCAGAAAACTTACCAATAATATAAAGTCAATGAACACCTATTTTATATCTGTATTGCATTCTGTATTCTTACAATAAAGTAAGCTAGAGAAAACATATTAAGAAAGCTATAAGGAAAAGAAAATACATGCACAGTACTGGACTGTATTATAGATACTTCTAAGTTTACATTACACAGATACAAGAAAATCTGCATATGAGTGGACAGCTACAGTTCAAACCTTTGTTCAGGGCCCAGCTGGACATATGAGACAAGGAGAGAGATGAAGGGAGAGGGAGTTAGGAAAGTCTTCCTGAGGAGTACGTGGCTGCATTGGGTTTTGACAAGTGAATAGCAATTTACTGAACAGTGAGGAGATGATGGCGTGGAGTCATCCCAATAAGAGACACCATGTTATAGGTCATTAGTGTTCTTAATCCCCCAGCACCTGGCCTTATTTGGATCTTTACTATGTCTAGGCCTTTACCAAGTTAACAATCAAGGTCATAAATGAGGCCCAATCTAATATTACTGGTGTCCTATAAAAAGAAAGCATTTGGAGACAGACTGGTACAGAGGAAAAACCAGGAGAACAGCCAGGAAAGCACAAGGAAATAGCACTGGTAGTGAAGGAGCACCAGAGATTGCCAGCACCAGGCTCCAAGAGAGGAGCATGGCCCAGATTCTCCTGAACAGCTTTCAAGATGAACCAACCTACCGACACCTCACCTTGAATTTGTTAGTCTACAGAACTGTGACAACAGCTTCCTGTTCTTTCAGCCACCTCATTTGCGATTCTTTGCTATGGAAACCCCAGCAAAGGAACACAGTGCAGTCAGGTCTGGAAGGTAGGAAGGCAAAAATAAGAGTTGTCTGAGGAATTAACGATAGTTCTGATGGTTGGCTCACAAAAGAAAGTGAAAGCAGAGTACATGGGGTGAGGCTCTGTGGGTAGACAGTACTGGTTTCCAGAGGATTAGACTCCGCTGTTGGACTTTATACAGCAGGTAATGGTGGATCCATCAGGAATCTTAACAGAGTGACTTTGCCACATTTTTGTTTAAGAAACTACACGGCAGCAGAATGAATAGTGTCTGGGGGAGGAAAGATTAGAAAGATGAAATACTGTAATCAGAGGAGTCATTGACCAGAGCCTAGTGACACTTGGCAAAGTTAAAGGGATCTGCAGGGAAAATTGTGGAAGATATCAGAATCTGTCCTGCAGAGACCCATAGAGCAAAGCAAGCCTGTGGGAAGTTCATTCATATGCGTGTTCTTTACATTAACTAAAATACAAGAGAAAGAAAAATGCTGCCTGACTTGGAAAAGATCAGTATTTCTTTCCTCCAAATTACAGTCATTATACTACATGGAAAATACTTACTGGAAAGGGACTTTTCTTGCCTCATGAGGAATGGACTCCACAGAATGAGGCGCAGTTTACTAATCGCAGGCTCTCTTACCTACTAATGGACAAACCCCCAGAGGCCTAACCACTGTCTTTCCTGGGCTCTTTATGAAGTCGCCTGCAGTGTAGATAATCACTTTCATTGAATCTGACACGCAGCCCAGATGAACCAGCCTGAAGAAAATCGTAGGTTGAAAAGCCCATCTTAAAGAAGTGAAAATTACAAAGCTCAGAGTACTTTGAGCCAGTTGGTCTATTCAATACCAACTTAGTGTTTGACAATATTATAAAGGAGCATGACTGAAAATAAAAACAAGTCTAAAAGTATATTTTTATGTAGTTGGCAAATTATTACTTTTAGTGTAGCTTATTAAATACCTCTTTGTGCTTCATTCTCTCTTTTTGGCACAGGGCTTCATACATTGGACAATATATTGACATTTTTATCTGTGGGTCACTGAACATCTGTCCTGAACCTTATACACTTATGCTGAAAAATGTTCTTGTCCTGTGATCATTTTGTATTTATCTTTATCCATCATTTCATATATAGTCATTTCTTAGATATGAAAAAGATAGCTCCCCTCCAAGCTCACCAATGACTTCTCCAGCTGGCAACAGAAATAAGAGCAGCTTATTATTAAACTGTGGAATTGGGGAAGATTTATAATACAAAGTAAAATCCATGTAATAATTACCAGACTAAATTGTCCCTTATGTTCAAGATATTATTCCTCCAAAGACCTTTCCATAACAAAATAGAGCTATTGGAAGGAAAAATATGGTTTGAGGGTTATAATAATATATTAATCATCTTTAGCACTTACTGAGTCCTTTTATAACAGGCATGTACCACATACTTTGTATATTCTACTTTGTTTAATTCTTGTAATAGTATTTAGGTTATGATCATATCCTTATTTTGTATGAGGAAATGGGGTCTTAGAAAGATTTAGTAAATTTCTTAGTAAATGATGAAGCTGTTGTTTTCATGAGAACAAACAGCCACTAGGCAAAACAGTGTCAAATATTTATATAAAATGGTGAGTGTGTGTGTGTGTGTGTGTGTGTGTGTGTGTGTGTGTGTACCTGTGTGTCTGTGTTTAGGGTATGTGTGTGCATGTATGTTTTTGATGTACGGGAATATGAACACGTGTTGTATGCATGCATGCATTTGTGTACCGCCCTTTGGCACAAAGGATAAGAGAGAGCAGAGAAAGATTGACACTTTCCTTAGGAGGCTGTGTTGGTGTGATCATCCTTATAATAGAATCAATAAGATACATTTTTTTATTTAGGAAATATGGCATAGCAGGCCTTTTAAACTGAGTTGGAACTTGAAAAATAAGCATATTTATATTCATAAATTTGCATTGTACAGACCTTTTCTCCCTTCATACTCATTTTTTTCTACAGAGACAGACACATTGCCTACAACTTTAGAAGGTCACCAACCAAAGGACTCAAATCTCTAAAGGCCTAGAGAGAAACTTCTTCATAAATTAAAAAAGAATGACTATTAAAATGGAGCAGACAGTATCTCTTTATGGATTTATAGAACACATCTAATTATATACCTAGAAGCCAATTGGTGCATATGGACTATGTAATATGTAAGTTCAGCTAATAGCTTCTTGCTCGGGTTGACTTATTCAAAGATGGGAGAAGAAACTAAAGTTTAAGGAAAGTGTTTCCAACAAGTCTCAGGGTTTGAAAAAGGGATAGTCTCCTGACTGCTAATCCCTCCTACAAAACAGTAACATTTTGGTAGTTTAACACCTCTGCATTTCTGGATTTTTCCCTCAACTTTAAATATTCTCATCACAGTAAAACTTGCACTTCTATTTTTCAGTTTCCCTTTATCCAGATGGAAACTTTCCTTTGACGGAATTCAACCTACATAAACAAATGCAAGTATTAAACTTCAAAATAAAAGACTGGAAATATATTTCATTCTTTAGACTCTGTGACCTTGGGAAATGTCTGCCAAGTGGCAGCAGCCACTTCATATGATCATGCTGTTGACCTCTGTGAAGCCTTTCTAAGAACTCAAGTGGTATCAGAGCTCTTACGTGGGAAGGGGACTGCTGAGTTAAAACACTTTGTTTTCAATTCCCTCACACCTGCTACTGGACCCAGGCAGGAGATATGCAAGCACAGAGAGATTCAGTGGGAGAGATCTTAGGTCAGGGCTACAAAAACAAGTCCTGTTTGTTTGTTTTGCAACAACAAAAAATGGCCACTTCCTCTCTGAAGAGTGGTGATAAGCTCTCCTGAAGGCCTGTGTTGGTGCCTTCATGAAATTAATCTTTCTATCTTAAGTCACAAAAAAAAGCCTACAGCATTCATTGTTAACACAAGAGTTCACACTCCGTTTCCTTAATATCACCACTTCTTTTTTACAGACCTCCTTCCTCAAGGGTTAAAACACAAAAACAACACACACCCAAACACACATACACACACCACCATCACCACACACACACATCTCACACTTGGCAATGGTATTTTCAGAGATTAACATTTTAGTGTACAATGGATTATCTAAAACAAGACAAAGAAATATAAAATAAATGCATGTGTTTCTTCCTCTCCTCCATACCATTTTTGTAAGAATATACTTGAGTCTGCTGAAATGAAAAAAAGCAAATTCAATCTCATGGAAATACTTAGTACAAATATTATTTGCTTGTTTCAACTAATATTTATTAAGGATAGGGAACTTGTTGGCTTTGTCTAAGAAGAGTGACAATTCAGCCTTCCAAAATGTATAAATAACTTAGTCAAATTTGCTAGTTCTCAGAAGAGAATTATTTTAAGATAAAGATTAGGACAATGTGTTTAGTTATTTCTGTGACAAATCATTTGGAATTTGCTTATGACATTGACCTTCCTAAGGCAATTTATGATGTAAGTAAGACCTTCAAAGACAGAATTAACTTCACTGGGAAAGAATACAAATGAACACTCACACATAGCATGATATGATTTAAAAAATAGAATGGATTCCTAGCAGAACTTTTGCGACAAATTGTTTTATGGACTTATGTTTGACTTAAAATTCACTAGGAAACACAAATATTGGAAGAAACAATCCTGTCAATGACTCTAGCAACATTTTTAAGGAAAAAAAGTCCAGTTTAAAATAATTTTAAGTCATTCTTGTCTCATTTTTCTAGAAACTTGAGCAATTTTTTTATTGACACTGATCACTCAGGAATATACATTGACATCAGATTTTATCAACATACATAGAGAAGCAGTTTTCTCTATATCTATGCTGCATATTTAACTATTGAGTATCTGAAATATGATTAGTTCAAATGGAATGTTCTATTAATGTAAAATGCATATTAGATCTCAAAGTCTGAGAGCAAAAATGCATATCTTATAATTTTAATGCAAATTTTATGCTTAATGATAATATTTTAAATATATAATTATTCATTCTACACCTTTATTACAAGTAATTATTGAGTATAGTTTGCTATTAAAATTAATTTCACCTATTGAGTCCTACTCCTTAAAAATGGCTGACAAATTTTTTTAAAGGCACATTTAACTCACATTCTGTTTCTCTTAGAACATCAGATTGTCTAGTCAATTCATTTAATTGTCAATTCAAGTAACTAATTATGAGGATGTATTCTGTAGTATAGGAGTTTAAATATTCTTTTCCCCCAAAATTACAAGTCGGAATTCACAGCTAGACAGTTAACGTCACCTTTGTTTACCTGTTGAGTGTCCAGCAGTTATTCAGAGTGAAAAAGTTTAATAGACTATAATCTTCTTACATGTACTTAGTAATTCCTTATTCTATGTATATATCTATGTTTCCAGTATGACTGATGGCTAGTCTCTGTATTGCCAGATTATAGTATTGCTCAAAAATACTGTCTTCTTATTGCTAATCCAGCTTCTTTTCACTATCGATCACTTTTCTAAGATTCTTAGATATTCTTCAACTCAAAGAGCTTACATTTTTAAAATACCTTTTGAATATTAACTGTAAAGAACTACTCTTTAGAATATTAACTCTATAGAGGGGCCTACTGTGCCCTACAAAGAAGGTTAAGTGAGACCTGTCTGTCAGTCAATCAACAATACCCATTATGTTTTCCTTAGACTTGAATCTCTACTCATACTTTTGAAGTAATAATTTTGTAGCTGGAGACAAAACCACTTGCACCAAAGCAGAAGTGAAACAATACGTGACAGAAATATTTCATATTAAAATCAACACTTCTAGTTTCTCTTGAAAAATATCAACCATTGTCTGAGGCTATGTAACTACTGTCTACGTTGGAGGGGCAAATAATCTGCAATGTGTTACTGTTATCTGTCTGGTTCATATAAGTATTTGAGTTTTTATTTCCTAGTGTGGTTTATTGTCACTGTTCCTTTTAACTGCCATTTGTCAGTATGAGATTCTTGGCCTCATAATTTAGAAATCTTCCTCAAAAGACTATTATCAAATATAGAACTGGGGCAATTTTCTTACCTAATTTCTATTGAAAAACCATAAGCCTCTAAATTAGTGGTTGGCTATATAGCAGGTGGCAGTTTAAGTAATGAGTTATGAAAGGTCACATTGTTTGGATGGACTTTTCATGACAGTAAAATTATCTCAGTATTTCACAAATTCACTTTTTTCTGCTAGTGTGCAATGTTTTGGGGGTTGACAAATAAATGTTACCTTTATATTTATGGCATCTAACAAACAGAAAAGGAATAGCATACTCAGTAAAACATTGTGATGTTGTTATTACTGTTTTCTACAGAATTAACAGTTCTAAGATGCCTTCATGGAAAAATGAATCATCAATATTTTCCACATATTCTTAGATATCAGAAAATGTGTTTGTCACATAAAATACTCTATTGGGAACCATAATAAGCCAATGCTGCTATTAGACACCTCCAAGGAAAACAATGTTAGTGATGTATCATATTTATGTCCTTTAAAATAATAGTGGGCGATGGAATTCAATACTGAAAATTAAAAAGCATGGTAAGAGGAGAAAGAGGGTTATAGTCCTATGTAGAAATTAATATATCACTCCAGAAAAAAATTTAAATCTTAATTACATTAACTGAAAATAATAAAATTACTGGATCAACATTATATCACTAAAAAAATTCATAACATTCTTTTCACAATATATATTATTTTAAATATCAGTGAATGATTAGAAAACATTTTATAATACTATTTAACAACACTAGACATGGTACTTATAACAGCACTGAGTCAAAGAAACTATGTTAACGAAGAAAATTAACAATCTCAGCAGGTGAAAACAATTGTCTGAGGAAGCAGGCAGGCTGGGTAAAAAAAAAAAGCAAAACCCAAAACCATTGTTTGTATCATGTTCTCTGTGTTCATTTACCAGTTACTCATCAGTCCAGCATTGATAAAGAAATTAACAATCAATTTTTTTTACTCACCTTATACACTCAACTACTTTCTAAATTATGTGAGGAATATAATGAAATGCAAAACATGGCTCCTACTTTTAAGAAGTATACATTACGTCTTGGGATTCAAGTTGTAAACAGAAATTAGACATTACCTCATAATAGGTACTTAACTCCAGAGGAATATCAGCAACATTTACTGAAAATTCTAACCCTGGAATAGACAGAATGAGGTAGATTTAAAGAAGAAAAAGGAGGGGGCTGAATTGTTACACTTGCATGTGGTAGAAAGCATATAGATACCAGGACACGAGGCAGAAATTCCTTTTTCTTTGACATTTCACCATTTTATGCTTACTTCTAATAAATGGCAATTTATACATTAGAATTCTGTATCTACTTTTTTATCTGAAAAAGGAGGTGATTTATTTTTCTTGTTTACAATTCCTTAAAGTAATGAATGTTAGAATAAACACAGCAAAGCAAAATCAAACTCTTAGATTATAAGAACAAAATGGTCACCAGAAGGGAAGGGGGATGGAAGCTGGACAAATGGGTAAAGGGGATCAATTGTTTGGTGGTGGAGAAAAGCTAGACTTGCAGTGAGGATAAAACAGCATGTACACTGTTGAATTACAATGTAATAAACTTAAATTATATAATGTTATAAACTAATGCTACTTAAATAAAATTTTTTAAATCATATATATGTATATAGCATAACACACACTCACACACACATATATATATGTATATATATATAAAATGTTACAAAGTCAGTCTAATTCCATCTTAGCTCTTCTATTAATAAAGACACTGAAGCTTAAGAAGATGAAGTGACTTGACTATAATTATTCAGTTGCTTCTTGATGTCCATTAAGATAAACTGATAACTATTATCCTGCCTGGATTCAACTGACAGATTAAAATTGCTCATCAGACACCATAAGAAATGTCTTTGGGAATACACTTTGGGGAAATGATAAGATTTTCATGCTGACATTAAAAATAGTATCAGGAGAAAAATCTCAATTATTTGGGTATTCTTAAATACTTACTTAATGATTCAGCGTTGGTTTTTATTTTAAATTTATAGAGACAAATGATAAAGAGTGGCATTATGCACTTTTAGAGTGCAGGACTTCTTAAAAATTGATCAGACTTGGTGTGTAACACCTATTTTGAAAATCACCTTTTTATTTTCAGGAGAAGACTCTCAAATTAATTTTATACTATTTGTAATTCACATTAGTGCCTGTGTGCTCTTATTAGACCTCGCTTCTCTGGGTCTTTCCCAAATGTGTGTGCTTTCCCCAGATGAGCACTCAGACCTAGAAGAGCACCTTGTTCTTCCCCAGAAGGGCTGGGTAATGAAAGAACCTGGTATGTGGATGGAAGACATCAGGTAATTGCTCTTGCTGAGTATGGTGTAGCCTCAGTGCTGGATTTTGCCTTTGTTGTATCATCCTAAAAGGAGAAAAAGTTTGAGGAATCCTTGGAAGAGACCTCACATAGATAAGCAAGAGGGCATCTCTCTGCATCAAAATCACACACATTCATTTGTTAGAATACATTTTTATGAATCAGTCACCCCACGATCAAAGGGATCATGGACTTGATGTCATCCTTACCAAACACTGTGTTACCAAAAGGTACACTTCATGGGAACACTGTTATGAAAGAGTTGTCACACTAGTGAGTAAAAGGACATAGAATTTCATTATCCATTAATTTGAAAACTGCATTTTTACCAGTGAAAGGTATGACTTTTTTCTCTTCAAATCATCCAAAACACTGGCAACACTTTTGGCTAATAGAATGCAAAACAATATTGAACTTTTGAAATTTGTGCCGCCAGCTTTTATGGAAAGGTTCTTATAATGCTAACAACACAAAATAAAAGTAAATTTTGAGTTTTAACCATGCATTTTAAACCAATTATAGTTATGTTTATATTTGAATAAAATCAAACCATCTTGCTATGGAATTTTACATTTTAACAGCTTGTAGTTAGGTAGGTTTTCTCTCTAGCTGTTTAGTCAGCTTTATCTGGTATTCAGTTAGGTAACCCGTTTTTTTAACGATTTCTACACATCACAGTGCTAAGCCTCTAAAGCATGCTAAGTAGATGTGAATTAATGAGCATGATGTAACTTTATTAGTGCAATGAGGAGAATGAGGAACCAGAGATTTAAAATAAGGAACGACATAAAATCATAACATTGCCTGTCTCAGCTAAGAGTTTGAGCTTAGACTGGATGTTCTGGGAGATGACTCTTGCAAACACTGAAAAAAGCAACTCATTTGTGTCTCACCTTTTTGTTTATCTATGACACAAATATCTTCCCCAAAAATCTGGAGGAAGAATGTCTCTGTGACAGGAACATGTCGGGTAACATCGCTGATTATAATTGCATTTTCTGCTCTACCTGTGATGTTGCTTAATTGAAGTGTGGAATTATGGAGATGGTGGCATAGACTTGCTACTATTGGGATAGTCATAATTTGTTTATGTTGTGTGTTTTACCCGAAACACTGAGGAAATAGGTTTCTGCCAGCATTTTGAACTTGATTTCTCTGTTGATAGTCCATGAATATTAGTCATTAAGTGACAGATTTTATTGCATGTGTTTGTATTCAGTTCTCTCTAGGGTGGTTGTTATATCTTGAATATGCCAGCTGTCTCTTGGGACCACTTCACAAAATCAAAGGCTTGCTTCCAAGGATAGTATTTTTCTCCAAAAAGTAGAAGTCAAGCTCTATTTTCCCTTTCATTATCTGATAGAACTAAATATTATGAAGGAAAAACATTTCCTCTTCAAATTATTTTTCCACACAAATGGCTTTTTGCTCAAAGATATTTGCATTCTTCCTCAGAGATGAGTAACATAAAGAACTATGACTTGAATTTAATGGATTTAGATGGTAAACATTGCATAACACGTACAGTTATCTTTAGCAATGACAAAAAATAAAACGTCTCTATCAACAAAACTTTATAGAATAAAATCTGAAATTTCTGGAAATTCTTTATCCTTAACACTGATTTATTCAGATAGGATAGATTTATTTCCAAGAGGAAGCATGAAACACACCGAACCTGGACAAGAATCATAATGCCTGGTACAAAGTAAGAATATTTTTATATTTTTACCCCTGCAATAGGAAGTAGCTGTGAAACTTAAATCAGTAGTAACTACTCCTATTGAAATCTACATTCACTTCGAGATAAGTAGAAATTGTGATTTTGAAGAAAGGATCACAGCTTCTGCTTAAAGTATTAGGGATAAAGAGATGACACAGTAAGTTTCACCTGATACTGCTGAGACAAATGAGCTTAGGAGACAGCAGCAGGAAAAAGACCATAGGCTTTCTGAAAGATGAGCGATTAGTAAGGACAGAATTGCTCCTAAAACTGCCAGATTTATGTTGGAGGCTGCAGCGCATCACTGGATAAATTTGTGGCTGATTGATGATAAGTTCTATCATCACAGAATGAAAATACCATTTCGAGCTAGAACACCTGGAAATCTAGAACTCCTGGGAAAAAAAAATTACAGTATACTCTGAAACTGACATGAGCATCTGACTAATGAAAGATGAAGGAAGGTGAATTATTTAGAAATATGATTCAATAAAAATAAATGCCTGCTTCACAGAAAAATTCTTGACAGGATATGCATATTAAAATGTATCCTGACTTGCAAATCTTTTATCCCAAAGACATACTGAACTGTCAAATGAGAATGTATATGCATCAGGGAGCCATCTTGCTTGGTACTCCAGGGGGAGAGGAAAAATATCTTCTTTTGTTGATGACATTTACATCCAGAAAGGTATGTATCAACAGATAGGAACCCATAGACATACATTCACAACTCTAACATCTATGTAATTACTTGAAACACATAGACCAGAATGAATTTGGACATCTTATTTTCTGAATGCAAAGCCAGGGTCACCAATGATTGAACCACATGCCATAGAAGGAAATAACTATTTTCCCATCTCCCTTCTCAAGGATCTTCTCTGTGAATAATCTCTGTGACAACAGGATTTATCTCTTAACAGGAGCTAGAATCAATTCTGTCAGCACTGAGTTAGCTGTCTTTATTTCTTTAAGAATCAAGATCACTTTTGTTAAGACACTCATTTTCATTTTGGAGAGTATAAAAGGGAGAGTAAATAAATATATTTTAGTTAGGTTAAATGTGCAAGTGCTTGTTAAGATACCAGATTATCAACCCCAGCATAATTAAATATGTTAATAAATATATCAAGATCCCTTATTCAATCAGTGATACGCCTCCCGATAAAGCTTTCTTAGCCAGAGTGACGGGTGCCACCACAGCCTTTGCAATGGGAATTCATCAATATATTATTGTATTGTCTCAACACCTTCATATAATAGCTATTAATAATGATCTGCTTTCCATATGAGAAAACTGAGGCTCAAAAAAGTTAAACAACTTCGCTAAAATCAAACAGCCATCAAAACTAGAGCCTGATTTCCAACTTAAGACTGTTTTCCTGAGTGTGAGTTCTCAATAACTTTTATAGAGAGATTTGGTTTCACAAAACTTGAGCAGTTCTTCAATGTCTAAAACATTTCAAATAGTAATAATAGTGATCATTAATTTACATTCACTATTTTCTAGATATATGCTTATTATTTAATGTCCATAATAAGTTTATCATCTCCATTTTATATGCAAAAATGAGTTTAAGTGAACTCTAGTGACTTGTCCAAAGTTACCTCGCTAGTGGATGAGAGATTTGGTTCATTTGTTTGTTCGGTTTCTTTCTATATCACATATGAGTGACATTATGCAATGTGTGTCTTTGTTCTTCTGAATGCTCTCACCAAGCATAATTCCCTTTAGGTCTATCCATGTTGATGCAAATAGAAGGATTCATATTTAATACCCAACTTTGCCTAATTCTAAAATCTGTCATCCTACCCAGAGACTATTTTACAAAGCACTATCTTGAAAAATATTTGTTTAATTTGTAACATGCAAATGATCAATCATCTTCATATATAAATTTAATGTGTCAGATACAAATTTGGTTTTACTATGAGGCACAACTTAAACCTATATATTGTTATGGTGCAATATTCCTTCAATAGAGTTAAAAGTTTAAAAACAGGAAAATCATATAATAATAATGTGCTGAAGATGAAAAATATACAGTATATATAGAATGCAATGGGAGTAATCAAATAAAATCATTTTAGTGTTCAATAAATATTTTAATTAACATAAATAACAAAAAACGCAAGCAACAACCTTTAAGGTATCATATCCAAACAAGATAATTGAGTTAGAATTTCTTACTTAATTTTTCTGTAATATTCAGTGGTAATAAATATGTGAGAACACAGGTTTTATAAACTATTGATGGAAGAGTAAGTTGATAGAACTCTTTTAAGAGGAAATTTGGCAATATTTACTGAAAACCTTAAAAGAAGACATTGACTTTGGCTCAGTAATAATTTCATTACTAGGAATTTTTCTGAACTATAACAAAGATGTGATGAAATTACAATTACAGCATATTTTAGAACAGTGCAAATTAAAGGAAGCAAATTAAATGTTTAGGTTGGTTAAATAAGTTAGGGTGCTTTAATGCAATGGGAGATTATACTGATTTTGCAATCAGCGTTAAAGATGGACATGGGTTGATAAAAATATAGTCAATACAATAAAAGAAATATACAATCCTATATATCAATGTCACTTTTTTATTAACATAAGTTTGCCCATGGACAACCCTGAACTCATACACTCAACTATTAATAAATATTTTCAATAATGGATTTATTGATGACTATCTTTTTATGCTTTTCTGAATTTAAGTTTTTCTTGCTTGAGAATATTTACCTAAATATCAAACTAAAAGAATCTAGTGTGCTCATACATATTTGCACACACAGAGAAAAAGACATAAATTTAGCAAATGATGTCAAATTATTATCAGATTTTCCCAGATGGAAAAATAATTTTGAATTCCCAAATATGTAATATCTGGAAAATAAGCTCCTAGACACAATCTAAATAAGAGTTGATAAAAATTGCTTGAATCAGTAAGTTATAAATTAAATGATGGGCACTGAAATGTCATCTTTATTAATTTATAGGAAGATTATTGTGATTAAAAGAATATAGACTGCCAGCTAGGCTATCAAATGTTTAATAAAAGGAGAAACCAAAATCAAGATGCAGTAATCCCAGAGACAACAGCAGAGTGGGTCAAATTCTTTTTCATTTTGATCATTAATCTTGCTCATGTTCTCCAAAACAGAGATTCTAAGCTTTATTTACCAGCAATATTGTTCACAAGCAATGGGCTTACTCAAAACATTAATCATTTTTATATTACAAATTTTAAAAAATTTAATATTTACCCCCAAGATGATTTTTTTTTAACTTTAGGAAAATAATATTACTGGTGATATAAGTTAATGAAAAGGTCTTTTTTATAGTGCTTCTATTAATTATATTCTCAGGTGAATGATCTTGATTTTCTATAACAATAATAAATTATTTTGCTTTACTGTCTCAGAATACTTTTTCACATGATCATATTTTAATCAGTATTCTTCATTTTTAAAGGAGAGGTGTAAGCAGGAATGAAGATGAGTAGGCAGGCAGGCAGGAAGTGAGAGGAGGAAGAAGCATTTTATTATTTTTACTTAGTTGTTCGCGCTGGTTATTTCCTCTGGACCCAGGACTCAAAACCAGGAATATGTGGCCTGCAGTCCTTCAGAAGCGATTGACCTAGCTGCTACTCCATCGAGGAGCACCTTAATATTCTTAGAAGATAACAAGAGAAAAAAAAATTAATATTCATGTTTATAAATGTACATATGCACAAAATGACATTAAACTTAATATATTGATTTTGTTCTGTTTCCTCCGTTCCCAGGACTTAACATCTATTATTCTGTTTTATCATCTGTCTATATTATCTATTCATCTATTATCTATGCAAATGTAGTAGTTACTGAGTGTCAGTAATGAAAAACTACACATATATACTGACTTACACATTGAAAATACAATTACATACAAGATATCCTTTCGAAATTTATTTTATGACTAGAATTAAATTATCTTATTGAAAAATATCATCTATTTTTTTTCCCCAGGAGTCTGCGTTTTCTCCAGCCCCTTTAAGTTTTGATAAAGCTTAAAAAAAAAGTCTTTTGGCTTTGATTTATAATGATAAGTGTCAGTACACCTTATCAGTTTTGAAATACATATTTTCCTATCACTTTTCCTGTGTACTGTCTGAGAATTCTAAGTATGAACAAACTTCTGAGGATTTTTTAGGTATCAGGAAGAAGACTTCGCCCTTAATAATAATGAAAGCTCCTATCAAGAAACTCCTAACACCAGGTCGGACTAACCCGGTTTTCTAAACCACAATTTCTTTTATCCCATACATTTTGATACAAAAACAATTGGTCTTAAATGGCCTCAAATCTATGATGTGATGCCTCATGCAGTACAAGAATAAAACCAAAGTGAGTTTTCCGTTGTCAACACTCTGCTTGAGTTGAGGACTCCTGACTTTTAGAAATGATTTGTTCCTCTCTGACGTTTGTTGTTAGAGACCTATGGTACCCCCTTTTCTTTGAAAAGTGCTGCGTTGGCAGGCAGTGTGGAGGGGAGTGCAGACAGTTCTTCCCTCTCTGGCTCAACACAGACAGAGGAAAGGAACATGCCTTCCTGTGGTCCCATGCTGCCCTGCTGGTAGGACGCTCCACAGCTGCACAGCTGGCCACCTGGGCCGGCGGTCCTGTTCAATAGCTGGATATCCTGTTCTGCTTTTCTGCTGCTGAGCTGTCCAGGATGATCGCCTGGGAAATGAATTGTGACTTTCCAGGGTTTTAAACTTGCCAAGATTAGTTAGGAAAACAGAGTTTGGGGTTATACAAATTCCAAGTCTTCTGGCATTCTTGTTGCCTGAAACTTGAGAGAAGGAAATGTATTTGAGGGAGTTGTGAGTTTAAGTGTGTTCTAAAGTAAGTATTTTTGTTGAAAATATATAACTTATCAGAGAATGGGTTGTAAGTGTCAGCCCAGATGCTGCATTGAAAAAATTTCAAATGCATATGTAGAAGTAAGGACTCCCTCTGCACAGTGTGGATTGTGTGGGAATTGTTTCAAAGGCAGTGTGGCAAGATTCATGGTGAGCATCAAATATAAAAGAATCTTTAAGTCGTGGTTGAGTAGTAAATGCACTCAAATCTTAGAGAAATAGCCTAAGTTTGGAATTCTTTTGATGATGCAGAAAAGGGGGAAAAAAAAAGAAAAAAGAAAAGAAACAAAGTTGCGAAGGGGAGGTTGTTTGTAAATTTCTCCCCTGGCACTTCTGATAGTTCTTTCTCAGAGACGTTTTTCTTCCAGATAAATCCCTGTGAAACCAGTTTGGGAAGATCCGAAGTGCCCAAACCACCAAAAATTATGCTTCAGCCTCACTTAAAATGGATAAACTCATGAATCAATTATATCAGGAAATAAAATCTGATCACTTTTTTTCCATTTTATATTGACCCTCTTTGGAGTTGATTCTTATTTTAAATGTTTCAAAGTTCTGAACTTTCTCAGTGAAATGTTTGCCTTTTTTGTATCTGCCTTAAAATAAAGGATATGTCTTTTTCAATTTGGAAAGTGTCATTAGTATGTTTATTATATCTACCTTGAAGATGATTTGTACAGTTGAGATGGATCTATACAGGCAGATAACAAGTATGTCATTTTGTCACAGTTCATATCAAATGTCAGACCTTATGATAATCAGAATATTTTGTCTTGAACAGAGATTCATAATTTAAAAATCATTGGCACAATGTTCCGAGAGCGAGGACCACCCTGGTGGAGCAGCAGTTTGGTCCATCACCTCCAAAGAAACACAGGCCACATAGTCTTGGGTTCAAGTCCTGGATTTGGGAAGAAATAACCAGTGTGAATAACTAAATAAAAACAAAATAAAAATACTTCCTCCTCTCTCTTCCTGCCTGCCTTCCTACTCATCTTAATTCCTGCCTGCACTTTTCATTTAAAAAATCCAAGCATGAGAGAAAGAAAATAAATGCATTAACGAGTAAAGAAACATATACCAGTCTTTTCCACCTCCACCCCATCCTTCATCTGCACATGATTCTGTGCCAAGTAGTGCTAAGGAAACATTCTAGGAGGTTATTTATGAGAGCATTTTCTCCTCCTTCTGAATCACCATTTCATTTCTTTGATGTGCTAAGTCAGAATCAAAATGACTGATATTCTGAGAAGAGCATAAAAAATCAAATCAAGAAACAAGGAATTCACCAAAGACTGGTATTAATTTGATTTGAAAATCTGCACTTTTATGTGTGAGTAATATAGCCAGATTTCCATCTAAACTCTAAAGTTTTCTTTCACAGTACTACACCATGGACTATGAAAACTAAAATTAGGTTGAATAATAAAGGTGTTAAGCTTTCAGAGGCTCAAAGAAGAACAAATTTCATAAACTAAATTCTAGCACTAGACTATTTGGCCTCCAAAGTTCTTTACATTAAACTTAACATTACAGTATGCCAGGGTAAAAGATCTATAAGTATTTTCAAAGTATTTTTATTTTCGTGTTTTAAGACCTGCAATTTTACTTGAAAGTTTACCAGAATTTAATACATTGACATTAAAGATTAATTTTCAGATTAACCCTAAATGTACTTTTTAAAAGTTAAATGAATAAATGTAAACTTCTAAACTTCTTAGAGACTCTTGTAAAGACTGATGTTTTTTATATCCTATCATTTAAACTATGCACAGGGCTTCTTCAGAGCTCCAATTTTAATTCCGAAGAGATAGTTCCTAAATTACACATACACACACACACACACACACACACACACACACACAAGTGGCAACTGTGTGGACATATAAAAATCTCAAGAATGTGGATCCTTAAAGAGGTCAAGTTAAAAAAAAAGTATCATGTTTTGATTTTATACACAGATGTGGTTTTCCCTTTTTTCGTGAAAACAAAGCAGAGAGCAAATTGGAGATTTATTTACAATGAAGCTGACTGTTAGTTGGCATTCCATTTTAGTTAGTATAAACATGTATGTGTATTCTGTGTATATCTTTGTCTATAATTTCATCTACCAATATAGTTACCAAAGTATTACAAGGTTACCAAGGTGAATTACTATTTTTTATTGCAACAGTCTTTATTTATTTCTAATTAGAGATTTGGGTTTACAGAAACAGTAGCAGAGATTATATTTGTCCAATCTTATTGTAGTTTGAATATTGTAAATCACCATGTTTTAGAAGCATAATATCTAATGAACCATCAAATATCTAGAACTGAGCAGTCTTTAATAGCCATGCTTCATTCATTCTATTCATTCATTCATTCATTCAAATTCTTACTGATACACTAAAGATTAATTCAATTTACTCATTAACTTGACACAATATCAGGAAAAAATTGTGGTAATAGCATTTGTTAATTAAAAACATCATTGAAGACCCATAGATGCATAGGGACTGAAGACCATTTCCAGAGCAGTGTTATTCAGCAAGTCTAAGTCTGTTAAACAGCTTTAGATTTTATTAATGAAAATAATTTTGAATGCTCCCTTCTTAGACATTACACAAGCTGGTTTGCTACAATTGACAGGCAAATTTTCTTCAAAAGAGTTTCAACTCCTGAAGATATCTGGGAGAATAATAAAGCAAGTAAAATTTCATAAATCTGGTAAATAACAAATTTTATTGAAATTATATCACTTAGGTCTAATGACTTTCATCTTCTTTGTTTTATAATGGAGTTACCTCCCAAGAAACCCATTTTACATTGAAATTACTGTAGCATGAAAATACTGATTGGGAACTGTAGCTTGTGACTGCTTGGCTTCATGACTGCATTACTCTGATTTCTACTGAAGGCCTATTGCTTTTACAGCATCATGAAGCAGAGGAGTCATTAGGTCAAACAACTGCAAATTGGAAACAATTCTTTTTGCTAGGGTTGTCATAACAAAATACCACATATTGGGTAACTTAAACAGAATTATTATTTATTTATTGTTTTACACTTCTATAGGCTTCAAGTTGAAGATTAAGGTGTTGGCAGGTTTGATTTCTCTGAATACCTCTCTCCTTGGTTTCCAAGTGACCTCATTACTGTGTTGTTTCTACATAGGATAGCTCCTCCGTGTGTCTCTGTGTCTCTAAATTTCCAGGACATCAATCAGATTGGAATAAGACCCACTTCAGTGGTCTCACTTAAATATAACATTGTCTTTAAATAGTCACATTCCACAGTTTTGAGGGTTAGGGTTTCAACATAGGAATTTGGGGGTGATGCATTCATAACAATCCTCTGGTCAAAAGTGAGAAAATAGAATTATTTTGAAAAATTTTGTTCACAATAGTTTCAATGATTGAGATTATTTTATCTGAAGTTAGTGGTATCATAATTCAACTAAACTATTCCAAACATACTAAAGTGGTGTTTTAATAATCATTGAAATTGTAGCATCAGCAGTGGTAATATTACAACTAATACTATTCCTATGAGGAGAAGTGCTACAGATACAGTGCTAAGGTACTTAATTCTCTAGTGCCAGGGACCTTTATAGCATTTTTCTCTTTATGAGCATGCAAAATTATCATTATCCATATTTTACACACACACAAAACGATGACTCAGAGAAGTAAGATAACTTACTCTATAACTTTGCTATTGAGACTTAAAACAAAAATTGCTTTAATTACTGAAAGCAGTAATACTGATAGATGTTTAAATGCAGCTAGCATTCATTATTTATTATTATGGAAAAAGGGGATATATTAATTCACTCAATTATTGAACAATATTGTGTATCTATTATTTACCAAGCTCTAAGCCAGACAATTTGCAAACAAAACAGATTTAGTATTTGCCCTCATGAAATGAGTATCAGTGAGGATATATAAAGTGCCTCACTGAAGACATCATCTCTAATTTCTAAAAGTTATTTTTTATTTTTCCTATGAATAGTGACCTATAAATGTGCCTATAGCATTTTTTTATGAGTTGTTACTGCTTATGTATTTAAATCCTAGCAATTGCTTTGGCCTTTGGTATTTTTCAACTTTTGTTGTTTCCTTTTACTGTTTTTTGATAGAACTTGATCATTTTATGATTCAATCTGGTCATACTGATTTTGTGTTGATACAAGCAAATACTTTTAGAATTAATCTGGATTTAAATGAGTATGTATTTGTAGTATTAAAGAGTTCGGGAGTGAAGACACAACTCTAACATGAAATTCACTATAATTCCAACTTTAAATACTTTTTTTTTAATAATCAAGATTGTTTAGTTGTGAAAATCAACAAAAGATTACTTTTGGTGCATATGATTGAAAAGAAATGTGAAAATAAAAAGTCATGAGAATTTTCATTTGGAATGAAAATTATTACCAAAGATCTGACCTTATCTCACTTCTTATTTCATTAAATTCATGGCATTATTGACTATTGTGTCCTCTTCCCAAGACATGATACTGAATGAAAAATGATAGAGCAGAGTTAATGATTTGATTATGGTATAGAATTATATCTGATCTGTCAAGATAAATGTTAACACTGAAGCAGAATATATGGTTTTGTAGACAGCATTTAATTTTGGGGAAGACATCTTTTATCAAAATGATTCGTCATATGCTATTGTCAACACAACTGTGGGACAGCTTTCATTACAAGGCAGTAAAAGATGCTGAATGCAAAAGCTCATTCTAGCCAGACTATCATGCAATACTCAAAGAGTTTTGAGGAGAAGCAATTTTTATGTGTCGTTTCACAAAACTGTACACCATCATCAACTGAATATAAATAAAAACTCTATGTCTGGAGAGAAAAGATAGTTGTCAGTAAAATGCACACCAGTGTAAATGTGACTTCATGAGCTCATGGGGCCAAGGGTCTGCTCACTAATCCATTTTGTATTTGCTACATGACAATAAAATAAAATAATCTTCTAAACATAAAACAAAATTTTCTATGAAGTTACTTTAATGAAAAATTAATTTATAAAATATTTCCTTGTCTAGTAGTTAGAAACCAGTTCTGCTTTTATTTCAGGTAAGATAACTCATTAGTAAGGATGTGTGTGTCCTACATACACATGTAATAATATTAACCTACAAGGAGTTTCCAAAAACTGGAATATTTTAGTACAATCCTAGCTTTCCTAAGAGTGAATGGCAAATTGAAATGTGCTTTTCACTTTGTAACTGATTCAGTTATTATTATATAACTGTAGTCAGGTCTTAGCTCTATTTTATGTACACTAAAACAAATAAGCAACAGAAACAATAAAGGAGTATTCCTTCAATAGTCTATTTTAAATAAGAGTTACTGTGTTTTATACAAGAAAAAATACAAAAAGCTCAAGTTTTTCCCAGGGAATAGTTTATGCACTGGAATAATTGGATTCAAAAACGAAAACTTACAAGTGAAAGATGATCTTTAATGAATATTAGCATAAAAGTCTTGTAGAATATGCACACAGTAGCAAGTCAGGTTTTATTTAAACTGTTTTGAAAGGAAACCATCTTGATTAGATCTAAGAAAATGGATCAATAGGGAAATTATATGTATATATTTTGAAACAATTCAATTTAAATGTCCTCCCATATGGTTTGAGAAAAAATTCAATCAGAGGATTTGGGATTTACAATAAATATGTACTTAATTTTTCTCAAATTGATGACTTTCTAAAGCAATGAGTCTTAACCTTTCTTCTTAAGAACACATCTTCCCTGTCCTCATTGTAGACATAAAACATGAAATGCAGATCTTAGAACACTCTTCTATCTGTCAGTACCAACTGAAATGGATAGCAAAGGAAGAAATTGTAAACAGTTTTCCTGTTATAAAGAAGCTGTTTATGTGGGACTTGTTCGTATTAGTGACCATAGCTTGCTTTCAATAAAAAATGAATATCAGTGACTACTCTAAATAGCAGATGAACAGTGGATTTAGAAGAAAACAGGACAAGTAATGCTCATTTAAATAACAATTTCATAGAACTGTCCATTTGTAAAACGTGTGCTTCATCCAGATTGACATGACCAGGCTGTATGTACTTCACTGCACGGTAAGCCACACAGCTTCTACTACTATTTCAGGTTCCTCTCTGTGAGTCCTGATCTATTTTGAGCAGAATTGTCCTTGTCTCCAAACTGTGCTTTATCTTTTTTTCATGTTTAACTCCTGTCTATTAATTTTTTATTTGTATTTGTTCTTCCTTTATTGTCTCTTGCTTCTTTCTTAGCTTAACTTTCCTGATGACTCCCACCATTTCCAACTCCATATTCAACAGGTCACAGGCCCCTTTTTCTTTTCAAGATCCATAGAATGTGTCTCCTGCTCTCCATCACTGCTACTAGTTACTTAGTTCAGAATATCATCTTTTCTAACTTCAAATATCATAAAACTCGGCTCTGCTCTGCTCATCAGTTTCGCTGTCCAAATCTTTATCAACTTCCTATATATCCACTACACTTTTCCAGAGTAATATTTCTAAAATAAACCATCTGTCTGTTTTCTGCTTGAAATAAGCTTTTTTTAGATATACTGCAGATTCCATCGCACGATATACAATGCTATTGCTAAGCTGATTTCTGCATTATCTGTTGATAATTATTACCTAACAGTCTTCAAAAGGAGGACCACACTCCAGTCATACTAAGCTACTTTCTCTTCTTACAACTGCTTTACATTTGTGTCTGATTCCCACACCTACCTATGAGCATCTTCAGAGAGTTAGTCTTATTTCCCTTTGTATGTTATGCAGTTACTGTGCTGTTGGTCACATGTGTTGTCCCCAGGAAATACTTCATAGTTATGAGTGAAGGAATGGATAAATGAATGGATGAACGATACAGAAACTTAAAGGGGGAAGACAGGATTCATGCCACAAAGGTCCTGAACAAATAAAAAAAAGTTGTTCAAGGAAAAAAGACCTGGGATGCAGATATTAGAAGAAAGAAAACTGCTTCTCAGATTCTGGGGCCCAAGATTAACTTAGGTCAGCAGTGTTTATTGGCTTTTAAAATATGTGAGGGGCACTGAAGTAAAAAATCTCTCCCCAACACATTCCTATATTCTGAAGAATGGGGAAGAGATATGCTCTAATGGTCACATAAGTCTTTGGGTTCTATGTTCCCCAAATACAACAGGTGAGTACCAACCAAAAAAAAAAAACAAAAAAATAGGTGTAAAATCCAATGCTACCCATGGTTTCCACAGACAGCCCACTCACTCAAAGCATTTGCAAAGCTGTGGAATTTACTGAAGATTTGGCATCAGATAGAAGAAATGCTTGTATTGCAAACATGTAAAAAGGCAGCAGTAACAATAAAACAACTTCGTGGTCTCTGTGTTCTTGTTTAAACCAGACTCTGGCCATCAGCAATAAGAAAATCTCTTCCCACTTTTCCCCTAGTATCTCATTTCCCAGGATCCCGGTGGTTCTTGTCTCTTCCTGCTCTTGATTTTCTTCTCTCTTCCTTACTCACAAAAAGAAATTTAGATTTTTGATTCCTGTTGAGCAGTGCAGCCTTGGTTCTTGCAAGCATTCAACCTCCCTTGACACCATTTTCTATCCAAGGGACTTTACAAGGTATAGTCCCATGAAAGGACAGCTCTTACTAAACAAAGAGAAGTTCTGGTTGGTTTTTTTGATGGTTGAATTTCTATCTCCTTATCAAAGGGCAGACATTAAATCACAGTGGTTCAAGGATGAGGAATCTCAATGTTTCTTATTTCCTAATGACAGAACAGGTCATGAGAAGAATTAGATTCTAACTTGCTTGGGGATAGAAATAATTCTTTATTTATGTACTAATATATCTTTAGCTCACAGCAGGGTTCTAGGCACATACTAAGTACTCACTACATGATTCTGAATTGTAAATAATGCATGAGTTTGTGAGTTTGGTGATACATTTGATGCAATTAAGTCACTGAAAAAAAGTGGTCAGTTTAGGGAAAAGCAATCAGATCATTTAAATGCTTAGCAAAAATGAATGATCAGTTTATTAAATAAACTACTTGTTAGTGAGTAAAACTTCGTGATACACTTACACGATAGTTTAAAAAGTATGAAAAGAACATTGCTAAAATAATCCTTTTAATTTCACTTGAAAAATTCTGTTTACTAAATTAAGTTTTCGTTTAAAAAATAATATGGCAGCAATTAAACCACAAATAAGTATTCTTATCTAGGTATACTACAACAGAAGGCATGAAATTGATTTGTGGTCATTATTAATATTAAGGGATTAAGCAAATGACTTTAAATATTGCTTGCCATTTATCATTAAATTGTTAAAGAAAAGCAAACAAGCCCATAATAGAATCATTTACTACTGCAAACACTACATATTCAGAGTTATGTAGAATGGTAAAGGAAAAAATCTCTTTCAACAAATAATTCATAAGTCCACAGAGAGATGTCAACATTACCAAAGATATAGGAGTTATTTCTTCCCATTCTAGGTTTAAAAGAATATCTTCACTGATAATAATACATTTAATCATTAATATATAAGAAACTAGTTTAAAAAAATTGAACCCGGGATTTAACTGCACAGTCAGAATCACATAAAAACAAGAATAGGAATATTAATAGACTTTAGCCATTTTAAAAGTTATTTTTCAATTGAGGTATACACATATATTAGAAATATTTTTCTTTTAGCTCCCTGTAAACAGTACTTTGGTATTTTATACCATTTCAGTTATTCTTTTAACAGATTATATTTACACTTTTTAAATTCAAAGTCAAAAGAAAAATTTAGTGACTTTTTTGTTCTTTTGTGAGCAAAGACAATCACAGAGTATTACATGATGAGATTCTGGTTTCATATTCAAGAGACTGGTCAATGATTATTAGTAAGAAACAGAATGATACACAATCTAGATACTGTTTCAATAAACTACATTTCAGATAATCATAAAAGCATTTAGACCTGTCAATGGGTCTTCTCATAAAATGTCCCTTCAGGTGTTTGTTCTTGTCTTTCATTCTACAGAGTTCCAAATGGGACATCATATACCTTGCTTTTGCTCTGGTCTTTCTTTTCTGCTATCCCCAAGTGTAGTTCAGACATTACAGTCTATTCTGTAACGTGAGTAAATTCAGATTGTTAAACAGCTCTTATTACAAAAATTCCTGCTTTGCTATTTTTCTCAAGGATGGTGAGAGTTGTTAGCATTCCAATTCGAAAAAAAAAAAAGATCTTTAAGAGAACTAGTCTGCACTGTTGTTTAAAAGTCTGGAGTTGTGGCGAAAAGGGAAGAATTTTTAGTTGATTTGTTTAGCCAATAAATTTTGTAAATGTTTGGAATGATTGAAATCTGAGCATATAACTAATATATTCATTTTGAAGTATCATTTTTAGGGGCTTCAAATTAAAAAAAAAGTTAAGATCATTGCAAATGTGGAGCAAACATTTCCATTTTTTCTTCAGAAAGACTCGCCGCACGCCCTGCTTGGCCTCACATCAATTATAGATTCAAAGAGGCTCTGTTGATTTTTCTTGGAGTATTTATGGTAACACAGTCTGTTTCTTACTTCTTTTGGTGGAAAGGTGTCTGGAGAACATTTTTATGCAGTTCTTAAAATTGCTACATTACCCATCTCTTTTTTCCTCTGATGAACTCTTTATCTGAGTTCTTACCACATGAGAAGTAAAGTTCAATATTTCAAAGTAAGATAAAGTTATCCTTAAATAAATGATATATATACATACATATGTATGCATATATATTAGAAAGAGTAATATGTCTGTTATAACTTAGTTATTTGTTTACTTTGTTTATTTGGCTAAAATAATTACCCAGAACCTATGTCATGAGTATGCAAGTCGTCCTACTTATATTCTGGGAGGAGCCCCTGAGGGAGCTGCATTAAGCTGCGGAGAGATGACTTGCAATGACTTTCAGTGAACTCGAAGACGGCAAACAACCTCCGGAAGTGCAATTTTTATCCATCAAAAATCTGCCTAATTTTTCTTGAAAGTCAAAGTGTATGCTTTATCGCTTAGTAAATTTTTAATCATTATTTATTATCATATATGTTGGAAAATAGAAACCCATTCATACTGCCATTTTTCCAGAAGTATTTTTTCTTCAAGATATCCTGACAAATTTTCTGAGTCAAACTTTTAATGATTCCCAGTTTTTTTAGGTCACCAAATTGAAAATGAATGGCAAATAAGCATTCCTAAAAATTTCTCCCTGTGTTTGAAATTAATCTCCAAATTATAAATACATACTATATATGCATATTTGAAAATGCTATCCCTTAATGTAGTCAACTAATATCTATTGACAGTTATGCCAGCATTCATGGTGTTAAGAGATGTCTCAATAACAGTAGGAGATACTTCTTTCTATGGTATCATGTAATCCTTCTTAAGTTTTCAGATAATTACCCCTATCACAAACAATATTACCTATTAACCTTCTTCTTAAAAGATGTTTACAGAGCAAATATAAATTCCTAATGATTTAAATACTCACTTAAAAGTTCATTTATAATGTATTCTGTTAGCAGTATTTGTAATGAATATACAGGGGATATCAACAACTTTCACAGAATCATTTGAAGTGAGACTATAATCAAGTTTTAACAAGGAAAGTCAACTTTAAAACAAATGACTTATTTTTCTGCAGTGTAAAATTTGATAAATCCAGGCATGTGGTCCTTTGTCCCATTGTACATTTTCTGTTAATGAAATGTACTAAGCTTTGAAGAAATCATTTGACTTCTTAAAAAAATTTAAATATATCTTAAACCTATGAGATATACTTTTTCTTGAGTTGTTCATTAGGTCTTGGCAAATCTTAGGTGCAGATGGTTTATCTTCTTGCCTGAGGAAATGATTTTTAAGGATAATTCAGAACAATGGTTGAATAAAAATGCTTTTCATACTAGGAATTCCAACATTAAGAGTAGAATTGGACTGCTAGTGGTGAAATTAGCATCATATATATACAGATGTTGATTTAAAATAATGCATAGCTTAAACCTATAGTGTAACAATATTATTTCAGTAAAATTTAAAAACATTTTTTTTAGATTTAAATCATAATGAAAATTATCAGTTATGGTAAGGTGTGTTAGTTAAGTAAACTCAGACATGTAGTCCTCTGTTGAAAAAAGTATTGAAAAGAATAGCTCACCTTCATGAGTATTTATTTAATCTGTTGTGTAATGTCAAGTTCATATCACAGAAGCTAGAACTCAAGTGAAAAAGGAGCAAAAGCTTCAAAATTTGAATTGTATGGTAGTTATTAAAAATATGTATATGTCTATGTGTGTGTTTACATTATATTTATTTATAATGAGAGATACTCTTTTTTACTAGACTGTAACCTCTCTAAGTCTGAATATGTCTTAAGCAGAGAAGAAAAAGACAGAAGACATAAGTCATGTATCTAAAACAGTTGTCATATAAATATCAAAGTGGGGACCTGAAACATGACTGCAAAACTGTATACCTGTTTTTAATATTAATTTCAGAACATATAGTTTCTTTCATTAGATATTTGAATTTCTACAGTGTGTATCTATATTTGTGAGAGAGATGTCTCAAGGGACAAGCTGCTCAATTCTCCTGAGTCTAATTTACATTTTATGTGATTTTTGAACCAACATAAAACTCAGAATCAAACTGAACTGATCTGAATTCATGAGTAAAAGTTTGTAATTGACAAATAATTCTAATTAAACATATCCAGTAAATATATAAAAGGCATAAGCTCTTGAAAATTAATATGATATATATGCATGTAAGCTCTTAAAATGATATTATATATGTGCTCCTTATATTTTAGTGCTCACTGAGCTCCTTCAAAGTTTTTATAACAAGATACACACACAAACATACACAAAGTTCCTACATATTTAGAATAACCACCTAAAAAGTCAGATTCATTTCTCAGTAAAGACGTGTCAACTCAAATATATTGAACCAAAGTATTAATGTCTGTCTCTTTATATTATTAAATATCTAAGAGTAGTATAAAATAATATTACATTTATTGTTTTGTGAGATTTATAATATTGGGAAAATAGTGGAAAACTGGATGCTGCTTTTAAATTTTTGAGACTAATTTTTGTGGTCTCATCTGAGAATCAATTTCATGTTCTCAAAAACCCCAGATGCATTTCAGAGGCTCAATCCCCATACAAGACATATTGTCTGTTCTCACCTAGCTGACAGGTCCACCCTTAATTATTAAAGAGTCTCAAATACAATTGTAACTAATATTTTTCAGACATCTGTAAAATACTTGATTTTCTCACAGGCAATCGACTATGATGTTTAAGAACCCTTAGAGTCAAATCATCTGGTTGTACAGTCTGCTATAACTCTCAATGTTGGAACCGGTTCTCACTTTCTTCTTGTGCCCTCAGTAGAAACAAAGTTTCTGAAATTTGCTAATCTCTGAATATTCTTATCGAATGAGTGAATGAACAATCAGATGTAGTGCTTTGCTTATAAACTTCTATCAGTTACATTTACCTATGCAAATGAGTAACTCAATTTGGATTTTTCCATTCTATCCTCACTGCATTGAGCTCCATGGTAATATACTAAATATAGCACAGTAGTTTACTAAAACTGAACATGTCATGGGTACAGAAAAGCACTCAAT
Organism: Solenodon paradoxus; assembly: GCA_004363575.1. NCBI lineage: Eukaryota > Metazoa > Chordata > Mammalia > Eulipotyphla > Solenodontidae > Solenodon > Solenodon paradoxus. The sequence goes on along the minus strand of RJWH01001421.1, from coordinate 62,145 downwards.
GTTTCCTGCTCTCAAACCCCTGAACTTTCCTTCCTGTTCTATCCTGGTCTTGTTCTACGTTTCTCTCTCTAGCCCAGATGTGAGTTTCTTACCCAGGCACTACATTTTCCACTCTCAGATCCTAAAGAAACTTGATCCACCAGTGACCCTGCTTCCTTTCCAGTGACTGTATTTTATTCTTTTACGTAGTAATACTTTTTGCATCAGATGTCTCAACTTAAAAGACTAAATACAGAGTGATTCACAATTGCTGCCTGTCTTTCCCTCATTGCTGTTTATACATCAGTTGACCAAGATCTAGGCCCCTCCCTCATCATCATATTTATGCTGTACAGTGTTTTTTTATTGGCTACTTCAGTGTATATTTTCTATTTTATCTTATTTGATTTTTCAGGAGTATTGACAGGATGACTATCTTCCCCACTGGAAATTCAGACAAGCTACTCTTTCAGGTCATGCTCTTAATTTGCTTTCAAAATTTGGATAGTATTTTTTTTCCCAGCACTGCTGAAATATTACTCTTCCTGCCCACCCCACCCCCACATGTACAATGGTGTCTTGTCATGAATACAATCATGAGTCTTTATTTCTTGTCGTTCTGAAAATTCTCTATGAATTCATCCATACCGACAGCATTCACTGCCACTGAGATGGCTAGAAGGATCTAAATTTCAAATCCCAGAATTCCTTTCTATGACATTTTGAACAATGTCAGTTCAAAAGTTCCTGCTTCTAGGAGGTAGTTATTTTACTTTTCTTGATGCCAACCTGCCTAGTCTAATTCTTCATGTTTTGGCGTATTTTTAAACTATGTGCGATTTAAAATAAAACCAAACTCTTGATTTAAACTGTTAAGCTTATCAATAGTATGATCTTTAATCATATTTGATAAACACAAAAATTTAAGAATTTAACTGAGTAAACATGAACATAGACTATAACAATGCAGCATTTATATCATCTTACTGTGTTCTAAGGATATCTCATAGTTAGTCAATAAATACTGACGCTCTTCACATAATTTTATCTTTATTCATTCTAGTGTAGGAAATTTAAACTTCAAAAGGTTTGAAGATTTGCCAAAGATCACACTAGCAAGTGACAAAACTAGGATTTGAAATATTTAAGAAAAAGTACATAGTTTTGCATAAAGATTATAGTCTTTTATTGTTACTAATCATTAATTAAATCGTGCTTTGTGCCTGAGGACAGTTTTCCTCAAAGATGTTACAAAGAAAGAAGTAATGTTGAAGTTCTTTGCTGACTTACCTACTTTTATGATAGAAGTAAGCATTTAGTTTTAATATAGAAATAATACAAAACGGAAGATTAAATAGACAAACCAAAGACCTACAGCTTAAGTTTTATGTTAGAAATAATCAAGTTAGTCACCTATACACACTTTCTTTTGCATGAGAAGCACAATAAATATACGTTGGACTAAAACTGGAAAATATAGCTTACCTTTTTAACAAGAATTAAAAAGCTACTTTCCCTAAATTCAGAGGAATTGAGCATCCATAGTGCGTTTTGCACACTTTTTCATATGGAGATGGCCTTTGACCATTTGCCTTAAAGGCCTTGCTCATCTTCCTGCTCGTTCCACGTGTTTAAACAAAGCATGTGGCTTTGCCATGCGTGCCCTGCACCATCCAGGAAACAGTCTCTGAAGGGAGCAGGAGTCGAGACCCTAGACGTTCTTCAGTTGTCCTGGAAGGAGCCTCCAGTCTCGCAATGACGGGGCAGTAACATTCCTCTCTGGTGCCTGCTGACAAATTTCAAGAACGTAACAGACTTGTTTTAGGGTTTTGAAACTATCAGTCTGGGACCAGCGGTCTGTTTTGAGAGGCTGTGGCTGCCAAATTCCAGCTGTCACAACTTGCTTCTGTGAGAACCTCACGCTCAGTCTTTCGGGGACTTGGAAGACCAGCTTCCTTCAACCATGGGCCACAGCTCTTTTTATAGACAGACCAGACCCAAACCACAAATCTCCCTCTTGAAAACCCAGGCCCTTCCTTCCTAGTTTGGAGAGCAGGGTCAGCATAAGGTTACCTGTAGGTTGGGTGTGAGCACCCAAACAAAATATTTAGCCAACTGTATGGCTAGCTTGTGGTTTTGGGTTTTTATTTCAAAATCTTTGCAGCCCATTAATCACTGCTATGAAAGAGTCTTCATCAAGAGTTCATGCTCAGTTCACTCATTGGACTGCAGAATCAATGTTTGCATTTTTAATAGAACAAAGAGAAAGTAATGATTCAGCAAATTGAGTTTGAGATATGCCTAGAATTTGGAACCTTCAAGCAAACGTTTTTCTTTGTATAACATTTCTAATGCTCTAGTCATGACTATACAGCAGTTACTCATTGATATAAGGTTTCATTGCGAAGGGACGGTAAGGTTATAAGAGTCATTAACGGTCAATAATTGCACTAATAAGTGTAGGACATTATTCCGAGTCTTTTATTTATATTAATTAATCTAATCCTTAGGGTACTTCTATGAAGTGGTTATTTTCACTGTTCCCAGGTTACTTGTAGATACAATCATTCTTGGAATCCCTTCTCCCTGCATAGAAGAAAGGTGCATAGGCAGAAATCAAAACAAACTGATCCTTTGTTAGGAAAAATCCACCAAGAATGATAATCATGAGCAGTCTACACAGAGCCATCTGTCTAACTGTTTCTGGGTTGGAATCTTCCAGTTAGTTATTAAACCCTTCATTAAATGTCATAGTTCTGATATCTTTTTACTCTAGTTCTCACACTGAGGAGAAATAATAGGCTTAGAAAAATCAAAGACCTACCAAGATATCACAGCTAGAAGGTGGAAGAAACGAGATTAAGTTTTGTGGCTAGGATTTAAAATAATAGAAAGCAATGGTGGAAGCCCGCGCTTAGTGTTCCGAAACGTCTCAGTCTTCTGGTCTGCCTTTCAAAACGTGGAGAGTTACGGATGCACAAGGCAGTTTCATGAGATATGATTAAATGTTTAGGTTCTTTCTATCGCAGGTTAGCTTTGCTGTATGAGTGTTGACTTTTAATAAGTCAACTGAAGCACTGTTACTCCCAACCCAGTATTTTCTCTGGAGTCCTATCTACCACAAATAAACCCAATGTCTTAACTAAGTCATTTAACCATGTTTAACCTGTTTTCTCTAGTAGGTGTGCCCTGCTCTGACAAGCGAACACTACTGCTTTACGCATCAGAGAAAATGAGTTCTTTAAAGCACTATGCCCATTAAACTATCAAGTGGATTAAAGTGGTATTAATTATTGATAAAACAAACACCTGCTAATCTTGAAGCTATCGGAGTGACTTAAAATTGATAGCTCTTTACTTATAAAGTCAGAAGTTTCTTCAGAACTTCACACTCATGATAATATGGACTTCATATTCATAGACTTGAAGACACAAATAATTTGGGGTTGGAGTAACAGCCAAAGAAATATCACTTACAGAAATGAGTAATTGTAGATGTCAGTGTTGGAGCACTGTTCACAGGAATATCAGCGACAAGGACGCAAAAGAGCAGTGACAAGGTTGTAAATTCAAAGACCACATAGCTCATTAGGCAATAGAAGTACTATTACATCGCAAGGGCAGCGTTCATTACTTTCACATGGATGTCACTGAGTCCTCAAGAAATGTTTGACTTGAATCTCTAGAGTTTTAATTTTCTATTCCCATCCTTTATAGAAGAAGCACATATTTGATTGGCTGAGAAAAATTGCCACAAAAATAGTTAAATCAGCAAATTGTTATGTAATGCAGTAAGTTCCAGTTATGTTTAAATAGTGGAGAAGATCATAAATCCTCGACAATGGTGGAACAAGGACATTTTAGAACATCACAGCTATTGATTTGCTAAAATAGTTTTAGGCAACTTTTCTTCTGAGATTTTTTGTCCCCCTAGGGAAGCAAATTTGAATCAAAGATTAAGAAGTAGGTAGTGAAAGGCCAGGTAAACAGCTATCTTTCAGCCCCCATTCACACAGGACCATGTCATCTGAGAGGCTCTTGAGACCGTATTTGATACTTGATTCCTTCATTTCCTCACATCTAATTTTTTTCAATCAACAGTAATCTGGATTTCACCTCCCACCACTTCAGTGACTCACTCTCACTGCTAAATCTAAAGGACATTGCTCTATCATTGTTTTCTTGAACATTGGACTGTGGTTTTCATGCTGTACTGCTGGTCAAACCCTCCTGGCCATTTTCACAGTCTCTTTTTGCTTTGCTCACTCATATATATGTATATATGCACATATGCACATATGAGTGTACATAGACATAGCTATATAGAGATACAGATATGTCTCACTCTGTGTCACTCTTCCCTAAGGTTTCATCTGTGTCCCTCTGATATTCTCACTCTATACTCTCCTCATACCCATGAGCTATGTATTGTACGTGCATATGCATCTGTATATGTATATACATAGAGAGAAAAAGATACCAAGAAGAGATTTTAATATTTCATTTTCATTAAAAGTCATTTTCAATGGCTTTTAACAGCATCATACTGTGATGATTTAATGTCTCAGATTATCCTTCAACGCTTTTTGCTACTAACACATATGAAATCATTCCTCCTCTTTCCCAACACACACTTTGTCATGTGGCCTATGTTCTAGTCACCTCGTAATCTATTCACTTCCATATTAAATGATGGTGCTTCTTTCTATGTTTGCTTTTGCATTTTTGTCGTCAGTGTCAAACGCTTACCATTACTCATATATTTTTAAATGTTTATCCACATTCATCCTTCAAGGCTGAACAAATTTTCTTTCGGAAAGTACCTTCTGAACTGACTGGGTAGAGAGCTAGACCTTATCTAGGCTTACCGAGTACTGCTTTTCTATCAGAATATTCAATCTGTTGCGTTTTAATTCTGGTTTCCTTGTCTGTCTGCCTTAGGACCTCCTTGAAAATGGAAGCTTTAATTTTTATTTGGTACCATCAAAGCTACAGAATAATTGTCAGAAAGCTGCTTAATGAATGAATGAAGCCTGGAGATATTACTCTATGCTAGGAGTTAAAAGAATATTTCATCGTGAGCTTGCTGAAAACAACACTGGAATCAAATTAGTCTTTCAGGCTTTCCCCATGTAGAAATAGAAATTCTAGTCCTTGACATCCTAAGAAATGGATCAGAATTTAAGAACTTCTTCAAGAAGAGGTCAGGGACACATGGCCTATGGCTGTAGTTTACAGCCATGACTAGAAAGCAGGCTTATGAAGGGCAGCAATCATGTCTACACCAGACACATTTTCCAGAGCTGACATTTTTCTCTTGTCTCAATTCTTAATTGGCTTCTCTTGATCACTGGAGTGTTTCTACAGCCTCAAGGTTGGTTCCATTCTACTGCCATCTGTCTTGGTTTTAAGTATACTACAAGTTCCATATGGCTCCTTAATTTCTAGGAGTTTCAAGCAATCTCATGTTCTACCAGTCAGATGAGACAAATGACTCTCCTTATCTGCTTTGGATTTGAGATAACTATGAAATGTAATAAACAGTATCCCAAATCTCTCAGAATGCTTTTCCTTTCAGAGAAGTGGCCACGAGGGTAACAGGCATCTCGATTACCTCTTGCCAAATTTGTATCTATCTTTTCAACACAGAAGACATTTTTGCTCTTAAAAAAATGGAAAGGCTAAATGTTTAGTTATAGTCAATAAAAATAACATAGTATTCATCAAACTCATGCTCAACTATTTCGTAACTTAGATTTCATCATTTTGTATTTGATGATGGTGGTGATGATGGTGGTGATGGTGCAAATTTACTGTACTTGTACACCTCATGACCTCATGATCTGAAATTTTATTTACAATTATTCATCAAAGGTATTTTTTCACTGCAAGTGTTTTTTAATCTCCTAAATTATTCTATCATGAGGACTCCTTGAATCTTCAATTCCCTGGCTCCTTTTTCTATTTTATAACTTCTCTTTAGAATCCTAATTATTAATTTATGCAGCCATCTGCCTTACCAATTATTACTAAATCATTACGCAGTGCTTACAAAGCCATGCAACTTGAGTTCAGTACACAGTCCCTGTCTCCCAGGTCTGATGAGACCGCAGTCTACCATCAGCTCTTTTTTAGTACTTTAAAGCTCCTATCATATTGCCCTCCACAAAAATTCTGAAATCTTGCCATTCTATTCCCAATCCAAACTCTTTTTCTACTATCCCATAGATTCTTATATCCACAAATTGTAATATAGTCAATAAATCTGATTACAGCTTTATCCTCTTCATCTAGTCTAGCAGTGCTGATTATTCCTTGAAGGTTAATTCATTGATTGTTCTCTATCCATTTTTTCCTTTACTTGCTGCCTGCTCTGTCTTGAATCATCACCCCCTTCCTCTTTATTGATCCATTTCTTTCTCAATAAAACATTTACATCAACACATGCTCCCTATGTAATACATGAAGCAAAGACCATCATACCAATATTATTTTTATCTTATGTCATGAAAATTTCTTGAATCCATTCTTTATACTGCTCTCTTCACTTCTTTCTCTTTCCTTCCCATACCTCTACACTCATTAGCTATCATAAAGGAATCGCTAAACTTTCATGGAACTTGTGCTTCCCTCAAACCTTTGTCATACCTTTTATTCTGTCCTTTAAACTATCATTTCAGGGTGTTGCAAATTTACCTAAGCTGATTAGGCAATGCATCATCCTAAGTTTTATTTTTTGGTAAGTGTTGATAGTCATTCTAGGCTCTTGATGATAAGAATTAGCAACTTTTCCAGACTTGTCACTGGATTATGTAAGATACAGACTAAATTCTATACACATACAGACTACAGACATTTATTTAACAAACGTTCACTAAAATATCAGACATTAAGTAGATTTCTATAGATGATTTATTATATTGATATAGCAAACTTAAGTAAAAATTGTTGTCAGGCATACAGAAATGAAAAAGAAAATGTCCTTGTCCTGAGGGGACTCACTCTTTATTCTCCTTGGATGGTCCATATAACTACAAGAGGTGAGGGAAACATTTATCAAACTTCAGCAGGCCGATGTATGTATAGGGTGCTCAATTAACATGCAGATTTTGGAACTGCTCTCAAAGTGAGTCTGAGCAAGTCAATCTGAAAGGGTTAGGTTGCCGCCTTTTTGACACTCATCCCAGATGATTCTGATATAGGAGGTTCACAGACTACAAGTTGATAAATTATGATCTATGTATCAATAGCAGTCAAACCTGAATATCTTGACCTGATTCTCTTTCTTTAGCCCAAGTGATGTTTGACACAAACGCAACAAATCTCAAACTGTACTCATCCCCCTTCCTTTTAATCTTTGTCCCTTTTATTATTATTTAGAGTCAATAGTTTCTCCCTCCATGTTATATTTAGATTTTATTATTCAATGCCCTCTTCTTTGTGTGCTTAGAAATAATGTTTTCTATGGAGCCAGGTGAATTCACTAAAATTTTCCCTACAAATGCAAAAGTAACTGCAAATATATCTAGTTTTACATTCATGATACTTCATGTAGCTATTATATTTTTATATGGAAAATTCTCCATAAACAGTAATCCAGGGGCAAAATATTTGGGAAGACTCATTTGTTTGTATCCATCTATCTGTGTACCTACCTATGTATCTATATATCTATCTATATCAGTCTCTCTAGATATATGTAAACATATATGTAACAAAGATGATTTTTATTGGAATAAAAATGACTAATCTGAAGATAGCGAAATGAAAAGTTACACTTTTTAAACATTTTTATTTTAAAAAGTAGAGCTGCAAGGTACCAATTTAAATTTATTAGCAAGGTCTTATAGCTCAATCTTCTCTGCACCCCACACACCATTCAACCTTGCCATATTCACCTCATTCACCTTGGCCACTAAAATGAGATTGCCCTTATCATAATCATTGCTCTTATTTCTCACTTTAATTGACCCGTGTATGTAATGAAAATATTATCTACCTGACAGAGATCAGATTTATTCTTTTTATCAAAAATTGCATAATGTCATCACTTCCGTAATGAGATTTTTCATGAAATTCTTTTCTCTTGATTTCCAAAATATTGCTCTCTTGTGGTTTTCCATCTTCTTCTAGGCTTACTTTGTCTCCTCTTTAAAGGCACCATTTTCATCACCCGTATTATTGCCATTGTTTTTCAGAGTTCCATTTTCAACCTCGATTTTAGGATGCCAATTATGTTCATATATGTTATCATTCTACATCTTCTATTAACATCTACTAATACATGTGCATATTCATGTATATATACATATGTGTTCAAATACACATGGTACATCTCAAAGATACCACTCAGAAAGATCTAATTATTGTTTGACTCCCCCGCCCCCCCACACACCCAGACCTGTCCTATCTTCTGTATTTTCTCCATTAAGTAATGTTACTGAGAGGCCAAAATAAAATGAAACAACAGTAACAGCATATGCCAGCAATATCCTTTTCCTAAATCTCACACGCAAGAGCAGCACTTGTGCTGGATAAACTTATAAGTAGAGTCGTGGTGACTGGGTGCACTCTGAAGTTTGTTGGCTAGCATAGCCTACAAAAGTAAGAAAGCTGCACATTGAAAAGAAGAAAGTTTGTTTCTTTTCATTGCAGGACTCTTGCTTTTTACATCATTAGAGTATGTAGGTGCTCATTCCCTACTGAAGGGCACACCTAGTCCCACATAAATGCTTCCCTAAGCCTTTTCTGACGACCTCATCACATCTGTAGTAGCCCAGCTGTATCCTTTCAAACACCTCTTGCTGTTTATGATGTGATCCCAGTTTACTTTAATCAGTGGTATATTACTCACCTCCTACTTCCACCTACCAGCCTACAGTTTTCTGAGCAAATCATGTTTCAGTTCTCAATTTTGCCTTTTCAACAGATACTGACAATACAAACAAAAAAGCTAGATTACTTTATCTAGACATTTCCCCATCTTTTCTCTTTTTTTGTCTGACTAATTTCTATGTTTCTCAATCCTCACATTTTTCTAGGTAGTCTTTCCTCTCTTCACATATTGTTAATTCTAATCAGATACTGTTTCTATGTGCTTTTTGCCATATTTTGTATGATATTGCAATACAATTTTCCTTATTGATAAACACACCATGAACTCTTTAAGGGGAAGGGATTATGTCTTTTTGTATGATTCCTCAATGTTAGACGTGATTTCTAATAAAGTTTCCTTAATACATGATATTTCATGCCTTATATTAATATTGCTTTGAAATACAAGCTATAATTTATTGTCTCTTGGAATTTCCTACTCATTCAGGATAGATCTGTTTTAAGTCTTAATTGCCAAACTAACAACTGAAGTGATTCTATTTCAATATTTTTCAGCAAAATTGATTTGCATGACAACTAACTCTAAGATGCCTCTGACGATCACCACTTGGCCATGTTAGGGCACAGCTATAGCTTCCATGTTGCAAATTGTCATCATAGAATTGTATAAACCCCTACATAAGCAGGTAACAGAAATTGTATATGGAAAGTGGTCTTTTAAAAAACATCACGATCAAGGAGAAAATATCCGGACTTACATGAGATGATTACAGCTCCCAATGGACATAAAATGGCACATTTCTGCATTAACACATATTGCTTTGCATCCATTTAAATAACTATAAACAGAAACGTCAAAAAGAAGTTTAAATAGATTTTTAAAGGTGGATATTTCATAAAAATATTTTGCTGATCCAACGTAAGTAGCCTGGCTTAATTGGGGATTTTAATTACATGACACCTTAGCGATAGTGCAGGTCAGTTTCAGACCACTGTGATAAAGTGAGTATCATAATAAAATAAGTCATGCGAGTTTTTTTGTTTCCTAGTGTATATAAAGTTATGTTTACAATATACTGTAGTCTGTTAAGTGTGCAGTAGTATCATGTCTTTAAAAAACAATATATATAACTTAATTATAGACTACTTTGTTGCTGAAAAATGCCGACTGTCCCCAAGCCTTCATTGAGTTGTCATTTTTTTGCTAGTGAAGCGTCTTGCCTTGATGTTGATGGCTGGTCACTTGATCGGGGTGGTAGTTGCTGAAGATTGGAGGTGTGGTGACAATTTCTTAAAATAAAATAACACTATGTTTCGTCACACCAGCATACTTTCCCTTTCATGAAAGATTTCACTGTAACATAACATTTACCAACAGTACAACTTGTTTCAAAACTGGGATCATTCTTCTCAAACTCTACCATGGCTTTATCATTTTATTGGTCATTTTGAGGATGTTCACAACTTCACTAGGAGTAGATTCCATCTTAAAATTTCACTTTCCTTGTTATACCTCAGAACTCCTCATCTGTTCATTTTATCATGATATTGCAGCAATTCAGTCCTGTTTTTAGACTCCATTTCTAATTCCAATTCTCTAGTGCTTTGCACCATATCTTTCTCTACTGGTCTTAAATCTTTAAAGTTCATTCATGAGGCTTGAAATCAACTTCTTCCAAAATTCTGTGAATTTTAGTATTTTAACCCCCTTTCTAGTAATTACAAATAGTAGCATCTAGAATGGTGAATCTTATGTTGAAGATATCTTAATTGGCTTTTGCCTAGATCTGTCAGAGGAGTCACTGTGTATAGCAGCTAGAGCCTTATAGAATGTATTATCCTACACAATAATATTTGAACTTCAGAATGACTCCATGAGATAAGGATATGAGATGTGAGATGTGAGGAATGAAAATAACATCAATTGTCTTGTATAGTCCCATCAGAATTCTTGACTTGGTGCATTGTCAACGAGCAATATGATTTTGAAAGGATGATTTTTTTTTTTGAGCAATTTGTCTAAACGGTACTTAAAATAATCAGTAAAACATGTAATAACAGATGTGTGCTGTCATACAGACTTTGTTGTTCCATTTATAGACCACAGTCAGAGTAGATGTGGCATAATATTTGAGGGACCTAAGATTTTTACAATTTAAATGAGCACTGCCTTCAGCTTGAAATCACCAGATACATGAGTCATTAACAAAAGAGGTCACTTATCCTTAGAAGCTTTGAAGACAAGCTTTGACCTTTCTTCTCTCTAGCTATAAAAGTTCTAGATGGTACCCTCTCCCAATAGATGGCTATTCTGTCTATATTGAAATCTATTTTTTAACGAAGACACACTCATCAATGATTTTAGCTAGATCTTCTGGGTTACTTGCTGCAACTTCTACATCAGCACTTTTTACTTCACATTGCACTTTTATGCTGCTGAGATGCTTCTTTCCTTAAACCTCAGTAATCAAGCACTGAAAGCTAAAAATGTTTATGCAGCTTCCTCATCTTTCTCAGCTTTCATGGAATTGAAATGAGTGTAGGCCTTTCTTTGGATTAGGCTTTGGTTTAAGGGAATATCGTGGCTGGTTTGATCTCCTACCCAGGCCACTGCAAGTATTCTCCAGAACATTGTGCAAACACTTTTCCTCTGCATTCACAACTTGGATAGCTGTTTGGCACTAGAGGCCTAGGTTTCAACTTATCTTGGCTTTAAATATGCCTTCTTCACTAAACTTCATCATTTCTAGCTTTTGATTGGAAGTGAGAAATCTATGAGTCTTCCAATCACCTGAACACTTAGAGACTAATCGTTAGCCTCATTTCAATGTTGCTGTGTCTCAGGATCTAGGGAGACTGCAGGAGAGCCAGAGGGACAGCAGACAGGCAATAAGTGGACAAATCAAAAGACATATTATTTGTTGCTTAAGTTTGCTGTCTTCAGAGAGTGCGCTGTGTGGCACCTCGAATGAACAATAATCATCAAATGTCACAGATCATCACACAGAAATAACAACGGAAATGTTGAAACACGTAACACGGTGAGCACACACTCAGTTTAAAAAAAAAGCTTTCCACGAAGTCGTCTGAGAGGGACAGCATCGTGGCAGTGTGTGCGGCTAGGGTGTGAGGCTGTACACGTGTAGATTTTTTGATTAGTCTGACAACGTACTGATGAAAAGAACGTGTTCGAGCAACACAGTCTACTTGAAAATAGTCATCTCTGTTACCGAAATCCTCCTGTAGGACTGGTTCCAACAGGTAACAAGCAAGTCTTACAATTTTAATGTTTTGGCTTTCCTTAATTCATTTATAATTTTAATTCCCATTCTTATTTAATATAATCTCTATGATATTGATTTCCTCGGTATTTCCCTTTTTGATTTTTTAAAACAGAAGTCTAAGGTCACAAGTTGGAAGAAAAAGTCGCATATTTCAAATACAGACTCCCAAAGATTTATATCTCTGTGCTTGAACTTGAATGGCCTCGAACCTGTTTCAGCTTTAACAATAGAATTCTACTTAGGCAATATTTACCCAGTTGGTGTGTCTTATGTGACGCTACTGCTTAACAGCTGCCATTAGGCTAGTATTCTCATTCATTTCTGCAGTGTTAGAATACTTCTCATTGAAGATGTGAATGAAGCGTACGTGTGCATTGACTATGAATTCACTTTTGTGCCATTTTTGCAAATACAGTAGTTTTGCACAATCTCTCACAAGTGTCTACATTAATTTAACAAATTAGAATATAGTTGATGTGCCAACCAGAAGCACAAGGGTACCTACACAAAACTGTCTATTGCATTAGAGCTTTTGTACAGAAAAAGAAGTTTACTATTTTAGGCTTACAGAACACCAAACAGATATTTGCCAAGTCTGCTATAGACAAGTTTTTTCATTTGTTTCTACCATATGTGACATTCAGTGGTCCTATGCAAATATGATATGTTGCTTAGGCATGTCTTGTGTCCTCTGACTTCATTTCTGACTTCAGTGAAAATCACAAGTCATGTAATTTACATGACTTTATAAATGTAGAAACCTGCTCTACCTTTGATTTTGAGGACACTAGAATAAAAGGCTTCAATTTATTTTCTGCCTTCTGGGACCCTTCCCTCCTTTCTTCTTGCTTCTTTGACTCTGATTATGTTGGACTGTGCTATTCAGTCTATTAAAAAATTTCTTTTTTATTTGAAGTAGCATTGAAATTAGACTAATGAATAACGAGATTGTTCTGTCGAGGGTTTCCAATTCTTCCAGGTTCACTTTTGGTGGATTATATTTTTCTTAAAAATCTGTAAATGTCTTCAAGGTTGTCCACTTTGTTGGCATAGAGCTGTTAATAGCAGTCCCTTAGGATGTTTTATATTTCTGTCGTATTTGTCGCAACTCTCCCCTTTTATTTTTGATTCTAGTTATGAGAGTTTTTTTCTCTTTTTTGTCTTTTGTGAGTCTAGCCAATGGTTTACTATTTTGTTGATTTTTTCCAAAGAACCAACTTTGGTTTCATTGATCTAGATTTTTGTTTTCTATTTCATTTGTTTCCAATCAAATTTTGATTATTTCCTTTCTTCCGCTGATTTTAGGTTTTTATTATTCTTTCAGGTGTAGGGTTAGGTTGTTTGTTTGCAATTTTTCTTGTTTTTTGAGGTGGGCCTGGATTGCAATGAACTTTTCTCTTAGTACTGCTTTGCTGCATCCATAGATTCTGGCAGCTCATGTCCTCATTCTCATTTGTCTCTAAGTATTTTTTAAATTTTTTGTTTGATTTCCTGTTTTCCCCAAGAGACATTCAGAAGCATATTGTTTAGTATGCAATTAATTTGGGGTTTTCCAGCTTTCTTTTTGTGGTTGATTTCTAGTTTTAATTCATTGTTGTCAGAGAAGATGCTTGGTATAATTTCAGTCGTTGTAAATTTGTTGCGAAATAGTTTGTGTCCAAACATATGATCTATCCTTGAGAATGTTCCATGTGCATTTGAGAAGAAAGTGAACTCTGCAGTTGTTGGGTAAAGTGTTAGACCTATCTGCTCCAGGTGGTCATTAAAGGCAACTGCTACCTTGCTAATTTTCTGCCTGGTTGATCTGTGCACTGTTATAAGTGGGGTGTTAAAGTCTCCCACTAGTATTGTGTTGTTGACGATTTCTCTCACGATTTCTAAAAATACTTGCTGAAGATATTTTGATGCTCCTTCATTTGGTGCATATATGTTAATAAGCACTATGTCTTCTTGTTGGATTGACCCTTTAATCATTATATAATGTCCATTTCTGTCTTTTGATATGCTTTTTAGTTGAAAGTCTCTTTTATCTGTTATGAATAGAGCTGTTTCTGCTTTTTTGTGGTCACCATTCTACTGTAGGATTGTCTTCTAACCACTGACTATGAGCCTTGGTTTATCTTTTTTAAAAAAGGTGGGTTTCCTGAATGCAGCATAAGGTTGTTTCATGCTTTTCAATCCGTTTTGCTACTCTGTGTCATTTGACTGATGAGTTCAGTCCATTAACATCTAGGGTGATTTTTGATATGTAGTTATTTACTGTCATTTTGCATTGTGTTCTGTGTATTGTTCCAGACAGTGCCTCTGTTCTTTTATATTCTCTTAGCTGCATTGGATGTAGTTAAGTTTTGATTGACATTCCTTCTTGTTTTCTTCTTCGCTTTTTCCTCAGAAATTATTTGAGGTTATCTGAAGCTAGCATTAACAATTCTATGTTTATTTCCTATTTTTATTTTAAAGCAGATTAGTCTTATACTCATTCAAATCATCCACATTTTCTTCTGCTCTCCTCCCCACTTTTTATATTTGTTGTCTTACTATTTTTAAGAGGGGTTTCTTTACATTTTATAGAGCATTCATTAATATTTTTGTAGAGCTGATTTTGTGGTGATGAATTTCTTTAACTTTTGCTTATCGAAAAAGCTTTTTATCATTCCTTCAGTTCTGAATGACAATCTTACAGGGTATAGTATCCTAGGCTGCAAATAATTTTCTTCTACACTTTGAATATATCAAGACATTCTATTCTGTCCTATAGAGTTTCGGTAGAGAAATCCAGTGACAATCTTATGGGGTCTCCTTTGCATGTGACTTGTTTTTCTCTCTAGCTGCTTTTAAGGTTCTTTATTCTGAATTTTTGACATTTTGTTGACAATGTGCCTAGGTGTAGGTCTGTTTGCGTTTCTTTTATTAGGAAATCATTGAGCTTCCTGAGTCTGGAGGCCAGTTTCATTCTTTCAGTTAAGGGCGTTTTCAGCTATTGTTTCTTCTAATACTGTTTCTGCCATTCTTTCTCTTCTCCTTCTGGGACCCCTGTGGTATGAATGTTGTTCCTTTTGAGGCTATTACATAGGTCTCAAAGACTGTCTTCATTTCTTTGCATTCTTTTAATCCTTTTGCTGGTTTGATTGAGTGCTTCCCTCTGTCCTGTCTTCTATCTCACTGATGTTATTGGAGGCTTCATCCATCCTATTCTTGAGTCCCTCTATTGAGTTCTTTAATTCTGCTTAAGTATTCTTTATGTCTTTGCTATCTTGTTTCATTCTTTTTTTCTCTTTTTGTTGTTTTCTTTTACTTCCTCTATTGTTTTCTTGATTTTCTGAGTATGTTTATCACTGTTACCCTAAATTTATTCTCAGATAGTTTACCTACATCTGCTGTATTTAACTTTTCCCTCGGATTTTTGATTGAAACCATCATTTTGCATATATATCTCTGTGTCTTTGCTCTGTTTCACATTTGGTTTATATTTCTGTGGGTTCAGTTTCCCTGAAGTGTTGGTGTGGTATAGGGTGATCATCTGTTAGTCCACAACTGGCAATCAGGCTGCAATTCTGCCTCCACTCACTAGTGGTGCTAGTGGGTATCACTGAAGATTCCTCCCTATGGAAGACTGCCTTCTTTCTTCAATCACGGGATGGGATACTCGGTTTGCAGGATATCCAGTGTATGGCTCCTGAGACTCTGGCACAGTATGGTGGTGGGAGGAGTTGGGAGTGTAGAATTCCCCTATTGCCTCTGGTTATGGCAGCACACTGTGTAATTTCCCTGTACAGGTTCCAGCTGGTTCTCTTTGCAACCTGTGCCAAAACCATCTCCCCTGTCTCCCTGCTCTTGTCTCTCTGTATGGGCTCGTTGCTGCTTTTGGAGTGACTCTCTAGAAGGCCTGTTTCTTCCCCTAATTCCACCCGCTCTGTTGTGGCCTAAATCTCAAGTCCTGACTCTATGGTGTAGCTCTGAACCTGGATGTTTTTGCCTACCTTTGCTGTCGTGATTGCTCTTGCTTCCCTATAGCCTCTGCGCCTGCTTTCCCTCAGTGCTTGTTTCTGGAGAATAAGTGAATTCCTCATTGCTCTGTAGGGATGGTCTGAATCTCTCCTCTGCCTGGTCGTCATCTTCTGTTAAATTCCTTTTTCTTTCTTTTCTTTTCTTTTTTTTTGGGGGGGGGTGATAGGAAAAAATAGTATGAATAGAGCTTTAGACACACAGTTGCAACAAACATTCGATTTGCAATACCTGAGAAGCGCAATAAACTAAGTTCAATAAAATGCACTGTGTCTGTACTTGCTGTTGCCATTTATGGTTATATTGGTTTCACTCATGATTCTTAACTTTAGAAGCAGCTATAACTATCATTGGTAGCTTTCCTTTGGTATAAAAATATTAAAAGTCAAAAGTGAAATAAACCTTTATTCTGAGAACCATAACCCATCTAAAATTATTGCTAGCTATAATACTTACTTTTCAGATTGGCATTTTTAACTTTATGGTTTACAATAATAATAGTGATCACATTCTTGCTTTCTTTCCAGGTAAAACAATGACCATACGCAAAATATTTGATAAATTATTTATAATATCCTCCATAGGCAGCAAAGCAACAAGAATAACGGTCTCCAGTTTTTAGCAAATAAGTTATGGTGATGTTTTATGACTCACGCATGCCACATACCCTACAGATCAGTAACAACCAAGAAAGCAGCTTGGCAGCCACATAACTACTTACAGATTCCTGACTAAACCAAACCCTATGCAGGCATGGTAATAAATCACAGAGAATTAGGAACATTTTTCTTCAGATATTCCCAAATGGCATTTTCCTCAAGGATAGACATCCGAGAAAAGGCAAAGCAAAAATTAAAAAAAAGAGAAAAGTCTTATCTCAGGCAATAGATTTGTATACCTTTCAAATGATCTGTGTATAAATTCATGCATTTAAACTGGTAATACATACACATGGTATTTAAAAGCGCAAGTTCAAGGTGTATGGCCTAAGTGTCACCCTGTTTGTCATCCAATTCTCTCAACAGTCAGTTGCTGCTTTCTTGACTGATAGTTAAAACCTGTGTCTGTGCATTTATAGATGCAATTTTCCTTGTTTAAAAGGCTTAAATTTTTGAGTCTCAACTCAAAATTTTCAACTGCTGAAAGAAAACTGATATTTGAATAATATTGACTTTCTTTTCAATGAAAACTCACAGTCCATGGCCATTATCAGTCTACCCAGTTATCTCACTTAAAACAAACAAACATAAGAAAAACATTTGTTTCAGTCAAAGTTTGTGAGGAACACATAAATATTTAAAGAAATAGCAAAACTTGCAAGGTAAAAATAATGATATTGGCTGAACTCTTAAAGCACATCTTATGTACATCATTGCAGTCCTCTTTTAGTGCTATTCTGGAAATGTTCTTATAAAGAACATTTATGAAATAGATTGTAGTGCTTAGTTTTAGAAACACTGAATGTCCCAAACTACATGTTAAATAAGTTGCTGCATGAGTATCACGGCATTATTTTCAGGACATGATAAGGTTCTGTAGAAAGAATACCTCATTTTTAACTTCAAGAAGTCCTCTGTTGACTCAGATCTTCTTTTGTTTTCACATCTAATGTGGATCCACAAGTCAAAATAGAGTAATATCAGGAGAAATCATGACAGGAAATTTCCTTCTATCATCTAATTTTGAATATTTAAGAACAACTCAGTGGATGGCTTGCTTGGACATATAATTTTGGAAAATACAGATCTTAGAACACCCATGAAAGAAATAATTAAAAACCTACCTTTAATCACAAGAATAAATGGACCTTAATAAGTTTATTTCTGTGGTCAGCTGTTAGTTATAACTAAGCATCTAATTAATTTATTTTGAGTAATCTGCTTTTTGATTAATTTAATATAGTAGACTATGAAAATTTACTGATATAAATTTTGTGAATCTATTCTTCCAAAAATTTGGTTACCCAATTATAATTTAAATAAATAAACTACTCTTGTGACTCAGGTGTGCAAACCATGTAAAGTTCAAGGACCCAGGTTTGAGACCCAGGATCAGGATAAAAACCAAAATAAACAAATAAATAGAGATGTTTCCTCTTCTTCCCTTTCCTTGATAAGTAATTGATAAGTAATATTTACTATTGTTTTATTTTCCATTATCAGTTATTTAACATGAAATCATTTTAATATTCTGATGACACATATGTGATAAAATTGTGATTATTTTGCCTTATAGTGAGTTGCAATATTTGACAAAGATTTACATGTTCTTTCCAGACAATTTCTTTAAAATTCACTAATATGATGTTTGTGCATTATAGCATTTAGTTATATTGTGATGGAGTTGTGTCTTAGTACTTCATTTTTAAACAGCTAAAATATTTTTTGATTGTCTTTTATAGTCATAGCTCCAGATGAATCCTAAATTGATTCTGTTTTTCTTTAGAGAAAAAATAATAAATGTCTTGTATTAGCCATAAGCATTCAATTTGGAAGAATGAGTTGAGCTTGTATAACTTATCAAGAAAAATATTAGAAATCACTATTTAAAACTTTTTTTTAAGTTATGGCTCTTTACAACCGTATAATCTTCTATGAATTTTATTTTAGCTAAACTTTTTATTTTAAAGCAATTATAGATTCATATACACTCAAAAAAGAATAGAGATTCTGCATACCCATTAGCGAATTACTCCCAATGGTAATAACTTTCAAAGCTATAGCAGCACAATATCACAACAAAGAAATTGACATTGATATATTCAAGATGCAGAATGCTTCCATCACCATGAAGAGTCTTCTAGTTGCCATTTTATAGCCACACTACTTCCATCTTGACCCACAGTCTCCTCTAACCCCGGCAAACATGTCACTGTTCTGTGATCATTTTCTGCAATTGTTTGAAGAAAGTTAGATACATGGTATTATACAATATGTAACATTTCAGGATTGGAAATTTACCCATCAGTGTAATTCTCTGGAGATTATTCAGAATTGTGTTTATCAAATGCTTGTTCTTTTTTAATGATGAATGGCAGTCCATGGTATTGATGTACTTCTGTGTGTTCACTCATTGATGAATATCTGGATTTTTGCCAGTTTGGGGCTATTAGGAAAAAAGCTGCTATAAACATTCGTGTATAAATTTCTGTATGAACATAAGTTTTCATTTCTCTGGGATAAATGCCCAGCAGTGCAATTGGTATGTTGTATGGCAGTCACATATTTAGTTTTTTAAGAAACTGTTAAACTGTTTTCCAGAGTAGCTGTCATTTTACATTTCCACCAGCCACGTCTGATGATCCATTTCACCATATCCTTGCCAACATTTACTGTTCTCACCATATTTTACTGTAACTTTTTAAAAATTAGGTATGTAATAATATCACATTATAAATTGCATTTCCCTAATGGCTAATAAAGTTGAATAGCTTTTCATGAACTATTTTAGCATCTATATATCCTCTTCACTGAAATGATTGTTAATGTCTCTTTCTCGTTTTCTAACGAGATTGTTTTAATTATTGAACTTTGAGTCCTCTATATGTATTCTAGATTCTAGTCCTTTGTCAGATATGTGATTTAGAAATGTTTCCTCCCAGACTGCAGCTTGTTTGTTTATCTTCTTAATAGGATTTTCATAGAACAATTTAGTTTTTCGAAGCCCAACATTTAAGATTTTTCTTACGTAGATTGTTACAAGGTGTCAACCTTGTAACTAGTGTAAACTAGTGTTGTATCTTACAGATTTTCTTCTGTCTTTAAAACATAGTTTTTGTATTTTATCATTGTGTATGCAATACATTTTGTGTACCAGATATTAATTTTAAATTTATTTTGTTAAAAGATGCCCAATTCCTTGAATATCATTTGATGAAGACTTTCCTTTAGTGAATTATCTTTACCTTTCCTCAAAAATCAGTTATGAATATTGCGTAATTTTATTTTGGGATCTCTACTTAGTTCCATTGTTTGAGTTTTCTATCTCACTCAATAACACGCAGTTTTGACTATAATATCTATAAAATAAGTATCAGGTAAATAAAATCAGGTAAGCTGATTCTTCCTACTTTAGTTTTCTTTTCAAGATTGTTTTCCTATTCTACTTTCTTTGCTTTTCCATACCAATTTTAGAATAATTTTATCTATACATAAAAAAATTGGGAGATTCTAATAGAATAGTGCTAAATATTTACATAAACTTATGGGAAATGGATTTCTTTACTATGTTGAATCTTCCGTTTTTTAATTACTTTGATTTCTTTATCAATATTTTGTAATTTTCACCAAGAAAATTCTCTGTTTTGTTAGATTTAGACATAAGTATTACATTATTTGAGCCACTATAAATGGCATTTTTTAACTTTCATTTACACATTATTTGTTGCTAGAAATTTAAAATAAAATAGATTTTTTGTGGCAATCTTAAAAACACTTCTCCTTTCTAGAAGTTTTTATACTGGTGCCTTGAGTTGTCTGTGCTGACAACTGCTAAGGGCTGAATGATTTTGTACCCTCAAAATTTATATGCTGAGCATAATCCCACAGTGCATTTGAAGGTGGGGCTTTGGGGTGGTCATTAGGTCATGAAGGTGAAAGCTCTCCAGAGCAAGATTAGTGTCCTCATAAGGAGCTAGAATGTGAGCATTCTCTGCCCTGTGAAGATACAATGAGAAAAGGCAACCTATAACCCAGAAAAGGCCCCTTCCCAGAACCTAACCATGAGGGGCGTCCTAATCTCAGACTTTCAGTTTTCAGACAATGGGAAATAAATATCTGTTGTGTATAAGCTACCTAACCTATTACACTTTATTATAGCAGTCACATCAATCTGCAAACATATTCACTTATATTTCTTTCTTTCTGACTGTATATTATTTTGTTCTCTTCACTTATTTTTACTAAACTGAACTGACAACACCATACTGCATAGATTGGTAAAAATGGACTTCTCAATCTTCAGAGAAAATAATTAACCTTTCACAAACAAGCATGATATTTAGTATTTTATTCATGTTCTTTAGACAAGGTATTTTCCTTCTATTCTTGACTTGTTGAGAGTTGCTTCTGTTTTAAATCATGGATGCATTTTGAATGTTAAAGTTTCTTTTACACAAATAGTATCATGAGATTTTTCTTCTTTAATCTTTTCGTAGAGCAGATTGCATCAATTGATTTTTGAATGTTGATTCAGTCTTTTATTCCTGGAATAAAAGGCAGCAGCAGTGGAGAACTCTTTGAATATATTGCTGAATTCTATTTGGTGAAATTTTATTACAGATTTTTGGTCTCTATTTATGAGATATGTTTGTCTATAGTTTTCTTGGTGTTTGTTATCTTTGGATGATTTTGGTATTAGGAAAATTCTGGCTTCATAAAATGAATTGGAAAGTCTTCTGTCTTCTGGAAGCAGTTGTGCAGAATTTGTGCTAGTTCTCTTTCAAACGTTTGGTAGCATTCTCCAGGGAATCTATCTGTGGACGTAGAAGCATCTTTTGGGGGATTTTTTTAAATGAAAAATTAAATTTTCAAGACTTACGGCAGCTCATGCTTTCAAAGATTGCTTCATACTTATCCAAATTGTCAAATGCATTTGTGAAAATTATTCTTAATACCCCCTATGATTATGATTTTGGTGCCTATAATGTCCATAGTGATAACCTCCTGTTTCCCTCCTGATACTGGTCATTTCTGTTTTCTCCCTTTTTTCTTAACTAGTCTCCCTAGAGATTTGTCCATTTTATTAATCTATACAAAGAGCAAGCTCTATTTCACTTAGTCTCTATTGTACTTTGTTTTTAATTTCATCCATTTCTACTCTTGCTACATGGAGACCCCCTCCTCTGTCCCTGGACATGTCCATGCCTCAGCTCAGGATGTACCGAGTATGTGTGTGTGTGTCCCTGTATCCTCAGAATTGCTATGCAAATCATCCATACGTATGTTATTATTAAATCTGGGCTATTCTCCTACTAATTGTACTTAATGTTAATTTACTAATTTGTCCAGCCTGTGAAGAACCTTAGAGAAATGGGTGAGCTTTTCCTTTTACCCCCACAATAGTTAAGTTATACTCATGCTACCCTATTTATGTAATTAGATGATCTATATTAAATGCAATTATTGATATTAAGGCTTGAATATAATTTTTAATTTTTGTTTCCTTTATTTTTTGTTTCTGTTTTTCCATTTGCCTGCTTTCTTGTAGATTATTGGAACACATTTTAGAATTGTATTTTCATTTATCTGTTACTGTTGAATTGTTTTCATATAGCTTTATTTTAGTGGATGCTCTGTGCATAAAGTTATATATAAATAATTTAACATAGTCTGTGATGTTATCATTTTACTACTTTAACTGCGATGTATAAACTATCTCTGTCCTTGTATCCTTTTACCCTTCCCATTTATCAGTCTTAAGTATTTCTTCTATGTAGTTTTAAAACTGTGTCAATAGTGCTGTATTTTTTGTTTTGATGATTAAAGGTAGCTTAGAAAATTCTTGAAGAAAAGTTTCCTACATCTATAATTTTGCTTACTATGCTTTTTTTCCTCCCTAATATTCAAAGATCTTCTGTCACATCTTTTTTGATTAGAGGCTTTCCTTTAGTCAGTTTAAAATTACAAATAACAGACTCTTTGTCTTTCCTTACCTGAGAATGTCTCCAGCTTCTTTGCATTCCTGAAGGACATAAAATTAAAAATTTGAAGTTGTTTTCTTTCAGCTCTTGGAAAATTGCATGCTACTTCCTGCTAGCCTTTATGCTTTCTGATGAATAATTTGGTGTTATTTTCTCTAATAAGCAAAGTATTGCTTTCTCTTTCTGCTTTTAAGATTTTTCCTTTGACTTTACTTAGAAGTTTGGCTAAGGTGTGTTATAATGTAGGTTTCCTTTTGGTGATTGAATTTGAGATTTACTTAGTTTCTTGAATCTGTTGGTTTACTGTGTTTTTTATGTTTCTTTGTTTTTTGCTTTTTTTGATAAATTTGGCATCTCTTTCACCTGAATCCAGTTTCCAGAAGCATAAATGTTATAACACTTTTATAGTCCCACAGTTGTCTGAGTTGCTGTTTATATATTTTTCAATTGACTTTCTGTTGTTTAGATTGGGTAATTATTATTTAATCTTCTAGTTACTGATTCTTTTCTCTTTTCCTTTCATTCTGTTGAGAACATACATGAAATTCTTTTATTTGAGTTATATATTTTTCAACTCTAAATTTTTTATTTTGGTTTCTTTATATCTTTTATACATTTGCTTAGACTGTATTTTTCCATTTATTTCAATTGCATCTGTAATTGCTATTGAAGCATTTGTATGATGACTACTTTAAAACTCATTGTAATATAATTTCAACATGAATATCATCTTGGTATGAGCATATATATATATATATATAATATATAATTTTCATTCAGATTGAGATCTTCCTAATTTGTGTGTGATATTTTTAATGGAAACTCGAAAACCTTTGTCATGTGGTAGGAGAATCTAGATCTTACATAAATATTCTATTTTAGTTGGTTTGTTTTGACATGGTCTGGGCAGGGGAAGAAGGTCATCTGCTATACTTCCAGCATGCAGAGGCAGAAGTCCAAGTTCAAATAATAGGGTGTAAGTTCAGGCTCCCCATCCAGCCTTTGGTATTAAGAGGAGAGTGATTGATTGTTGCAGAGCGGGCCATGTGATCTGTGGCTTCTTTCCAGGCCTCCATTAATCCCAGCCTGGCTGAGAGTGTCGAGAATCCTTCATTACTGTTCTTTCTGTAGCTACCAGTCACATAATGAAAGGGTACTTCTTAATGCTTAGTAGTGGTCCCATCTCTCTTAGAGGATGCCTCCTATACTACCATCACAGAGAGGGGGAAGAGAACTGTTTCTACCAAGTGGGAGTGAAAGTTCAGACAGCCATCTAGTCCCCACCCTCCTCATTATTGGGAGACAGCTGACCATGTAAATGACAAATGAGATAAAATTTCTGACTCTCTACTTAGCCTTCTCTGACCCTGTTGTGGGTGTTTGGGGAGGATGGTGTATTGGATCACTTCAGTAAAGCCTGGCATACAATTCTAGGCTCAACATTCAGGCTGTGATGGTGATGTCATATTTGGTGGTCACATTTTCCCCTGTGGTGTTGAGCTAGAATAGCATGGTTATTGTCTAAAAGATTTCTGTCTTGTTTTGTCTCCTCTCTCTTTGTCCTTCAAGAGATCATTTTTTTTATTTGTTTTAATTATTTTTTATTTTTGCACCTGTTGGTTCTTGGCATTTTCATCTCTATGTCTCATATATATACGGCAAAAATAATCCAAAAAGCCGGGGAACTACCACTGGTCCTTCCAGACTTGGATCCGCAGTCTTCGATGGCCTGCCTTCTTTCCTTCACCTTTCAAAGTGAACTGATGCTTGGTTTACATGTAATATCCAGGATTTATTTGTACTTAGTGGGAAAAACAGGAAAGCATATCTATTTCGTCTTTCCAGAAGCATGTCTGAAAATTTTTAAGACTTTGAAAAGTCATAAAGGATAACATTTTAGCATACAATTTTTGAATCCTTAGAAGAAAACTAAATGCATATTTCATTAGCCTATCAATCCAATATAATTTAAAATAACATCACCAGAATTACCTAATAACAAATGAAATAATCACAGATATTTTTCAGATGTCCTGTGTGCTTCAATTTGGACATGCCCTAATGAAATATTGACATCAGGTCCATTGCAGAAAGTGTCCAAAGGCTATAAAATCTGCAGATTAAAGAATCTCCTGGAGTATCACTTATCTTTCTCCATTTCTCTGTTTTCTTAAAATTATACTAGCATTCCTAATGTGATCCAATATGATTTCATATGGGAGGAGTGCATCTGCAAAGATAAAACCCCAGAGTTTTAAATGTAACATGTTTTACATTATCTTTCTTTCTTTTTTCTTTTTTTCAAGTCTTATTTGGTCTGATGTAAGAGCAAAGATTTGCTTAGAATTGATTACATGAAGCCTGCAACTTGATGAAAAATGATTTGGTAAAATTGATTATATATATATATATATATATATATATATATCAGTAGTTTGAGGAAATAAAAGGTGAATGTGATGCCTGTGGGGAGCTCTCCCTGTTTTGGTACATGAGCTTGTGGATGTGTTGGGGTACATACATTGGGCACATGGAGCCAGGAGAAAGAAAATTTTCCCCAATCATCGAGGGTATCTTTGAATCTTTGTTTCTGAGAAAAGGTCTTGGCTGCTTGGAGGCTGCTGCTCAACACTGAGTCTGTGGGCAGGCCACCTTCAGTTCTATACCCAGCCTGCTCCCATGGCTCCACTTCATAAGCAGAACAACAATGTTATCGCTTCCCTGTCCATTTTCACCATTCTCCATGCACTTTATATGACCTAAAAAAAAACACGTATTTCAGTAATAAATGAATTTATTCTTAACCAGAACATTCATCATCAAGGTAAATTTAACTTGGTAAGCTTAATGGGACCAATTTGAGAATAAAACAATTTTACATATGTAGATATACATAATATATATGCTAAATATGCATATAAGTGATATAAATATATAAAATATTATATATAAATATATTTATGTTTACATATCACATCATATATACCCAATAAAATCTCATAAGTAACCTTTCAAATAATGTTTAGAGATACCTTCCTAGAAACCATCAATCATTGTCTGTGTTAATTTTTCTTGTGCAAACCTTCGTATGTTTATTTAAATTGCAGCCACTTGAGTATGCACAGCAGTTTTTCAAACACAGTAAGTTCTTACTGTTCTTTTCCATATGCTCAGTATGTTTTTGGAATCATTAGTATTTAAATTTTCCCCATTGAGAAATAAGTTCCTATGAAGTTTAACTTAGGAAAATCATTTCTGTTCCTTATATTTGTGATGTTCTGCTAAGAATTACAGTAGAAAACATAGAATAAAGTACATTACTTTTATATTTTATGCAAAACCCTACTCGAAGCTAAGTTAACATCTAATTAGTATATCCTAGTTTACAGGTATGAAGAATAACCAGATTACTTTGAAAGACATTAATTTTCAACTTTTGTCGTAAAAGAGGGCATATAATTTGCATTCTATTTAGATATTTAAAATAAACCACGCATGGAAAAAAACACAGGTGGAAGATATGTCTATTAAGATATTAATGTCTGGTGATGATTGATAATTTAAGAAAACTGTTCAATAAAGAAAAAGAGGAGAGGGAAGGTTAATCATAAACAACCCTTTTTCCTTTTCCCTAACTATGTTTCTGAGAAAGGAACATTATGCCAGTGAATGGGTCATTGAATAGGAGAATTCAATGACTTTCTTTTAATATTGATGCTCTGAGAATCAGGAACTCAGCATAAGTATACACATTTCCTTTGAGCAATTTGCAATCAGGTTATATTTCATGTACTGTTCCAAGTTTGCAGTGATCTCTGTAGACAGACACTTAGAATCTCTGTTGTGTGAGTGTTTATACTGCTGGACTGTCACCTGATTAGAGAAATGGGTATCTGTTTTTTGCAGCAGGCATTTTGGAAAATAGGTTTCACAGATGGTCTTGACAGTATATGGAATTGTGGTCTCTGGATTGTTCTCTTCGAAAACATTACACGATTTAACATTTAATTTGTAAAACATGTCTCCACTCTGAAAAGAAACATGGATATGCATTGTCTTTATATTTAAAGATGACAAGCTCCATTTTCACCCGAGGTTCAGATTAAGAGCTAACTCTAGTTTCTTTTCAGGAAAATGCAGGCAGAGATAAAAGGCCCAAATTAACCCAAAAATGTCAGCCCAGTTATGTGGCATATAGCAGTAGACCTCTATTTATTCACCTTAACATAATATCTCAACTTATAGAATTCAGTATAGATTAATAATTAAATGGAAGTCAATTTCAACTTTTGGAAGATAATAAAAATAGCATAGTAATATAAACATATTGAAGAGATCTTTCCATTTTCAAAAGTGTTTTCATATATAAAACCTTATTTTTTCCTTATAATAATAGTATCACATAGAATGGGAAGTGTTATTTTCCTCATTTTTTCAAAGGAAACCAATGTTCAGATCATCGATTGATAGATACAAGGAAACAGAATCAATCTGGTAACCAAGTTTTCTGATTTCTACCCAGTGTAGTGTTCTAGTCAACATTCATTCCCATCAACATAAAATTGTTTAAGGCTTATTTCCCCTGAAGCAGAGTCTGAGGCAGAAATTCTTTTGCAAATAATTTACTTATTTACTTTTCTCAAAGAAATGTCCAGGATTGTGAGGAAAGTAGGAGAGAGGAGGGGAAGAAGTCAGGGAGACAGGGGAACTCAGGAGAGCTCTAGCCTCAGCCTGGTCCCACAGGCAGCTCTACAAGGTGAAAGCTTTTCTTCCCCAAAGTGAGAGGGCTGCTGTTACCGCTTTCTCAGTGAGCCAGCCAGCCAGTCAGTTATGCACACCCATAGGTGGGAGGAGGAGAGCCTCCAAGACACAGCTCAGTGATTGGGCCCCAAAGTCAACCCAAATCACAGTCTGAAGGAGGGTGGACTTGAGTGCAGCAGCTGGGGTGGGAGGCTCCAGACTTTATAGGTACTCCCACAGAATCTGCTATGGATAACTGAGTCATTACTTTTTAAGATTTCTTTTAATATTATTGAAAACACTACGGCAAATTAAAGAGAATAGCATAATGAACTGCCATGTACACATACCAGTCCTCAGTAATAATCAACATGTGGGTCATATCGTTTCTACTGCGAGAGTCAATGCTTACAATACAATGCCTGTTAGTCTCTGTGTTTACGAACATCAACATGCACAGCATAGCTTCAGCCATTATTTTGGTTACAGTGGTCACGTTAAGAAACGATTTTGGGTGTGCCCTGGTGGAATACTGGGTAATTCTAAAGCCTCCTGCTGAACGCAGTCCACATAAATCCCAAGGACCAGGGTTCATGCTCTGGGGAACCCTGGGGAGGGGGGGAAATAATAAGATCAACTAAAATACAATATGTAAGAATGCTTCCTTCTTTCTCTTGCTGCTTGCCTGCTTACTCACCATCGTTCTTGTCTGAACCTTTGAGAAGAGAGAGAGAGAGAGAGAGAGAGAGAGAGAGAGAGAGAGAGAGAGAGAGAGAGAGAGAGAGAGAGAGAGAGAGAGAGATCCTAGTGTAGTGGAGAGGGACTAGGATTTAGAATATATGTGTTTCAATCTTGATTCTGCAGAGATAGGGGACTGGATTAATGTTTCCTATGATGTTTGTAGCTTACAGTATTCTACCTCAGCAGCTGAGGAAACTTTACCTAGTGCTTAGGAATTGTTCTTTTTACATTGTGAAGTGACATAATTGGCATAAAATGCTAAAGCACCAGGAATTGATTTTGTTTCTAGAAGGACTATGCAGTGAGCTGCTGGCATAATTACAGATGTTCACACCCAAGAATGCCAGAGTATATTGATATGAATGTGTTCAGAAAAATATTGAAATGGTGCATGCAACTAATGGAAATGAAATTCATATATGAATATTCTTTTTGAACTGAATGTATCTCTATAAAAGTGTTTTCATTTGGTGGGTGGCATATGATTAGATATTTATGGAAATATACCAAATGGGCTTTCAATTATAATGCGTTTCAATGAAAAACAGAGTAACTGCTAAGCTTACCATATTGAAGGCAAGTTTGTTTTGCCATCTACAATTATCAGAGTACAATTTTATTCTGCTTTAAAATCTCACTTTGTAACTTCTAGGCTAAATGTCAAAATTTGTTGTTATTTTGCTTTGTTTTAGTTTATATGAAATACTTAAGCCTGCAAAATTTGAAAGGAAAATCACAAAATCTGTACAGATTTTGTTCAAAATGTCCATTATTTCCTACATCTGTTAGGTACAAATGCTAAGCAGCACAATTGTTACAACTGTTTCAGTTAGAATGAAAAAAAAAAAAGCAAGTGGACAGAATCTAAATTTAAAAGAATGGAGAAAAATTATGGGTTATTTTTAAGTTAAAAAATATGTTAATCCTATTCCCTTAAAAGATAAAATGATTGTTTCTTATTCTACTTGAATTTCTTAAGTCCCATAAACTTCAAATTGAAAGCAACTTTGAAGAAGCAAGGTTTAATTTAGTATTACATATGCATTCACGTGGACTGTCATATTCATTAGTAATTTCAATTTCCAGCTATTTTTAATGTTTCTTTTTGTCTGAACATCATGCTTAATTAAGAAAAAGTTCCATGCTGTATTATTAATTCCAAATAGCAATTTTTAAAATGCCACTTGAATTAGGAATTAATCTGCATAGATTCGTATATATATTTTTAAAAACCGTTAAAAACCATAACAGTAATAGAACACTTATATCAGAGAGTTTGACTTTTTTTTTTTAATGTTTAATATTGCCAGTCTTCAAGCCCTGTACGCTCTCCTGCAAGTTGATAAAAAAGCTCACACACGCTTTCTCTTTTGTTTCCCTGAGGATGTTAAAACTCTGCTGCAACACTCCAGTCCAGGCTTTGGAACTTTTTCCGAGCCCCAAGCCTTCGTCACTATCAGGGCCCAACCTACATTCTGTTTCTCAACTCAGCCTGACCTTACCTATACTCACCCTTTTCTGTCAAGGAATCCCTCCTCAGGTTGTCTCTTTGAAGGGACACAATGTACTTCGATGTGGTTACCGATAGAACATCCTGTCCTGGGACACCGTAAGTGCAGACAAGATCCTAACCACACCCAACTTTCTCTAGGCACACAGGTGTGGCACCTGTGCCACAGCTGCATTCATCCTCTCCCTCTTTTTGATGACCTCAGTCCTGAAGATGTATCCACGTCTTATCATGACATCACTATAGCTGCATTCATCCTCTGATGACAACTTCAACCCCGAAGTTGCAGTCATTTTGGATCGAATCATCCATAGGTTTTAAAATTCATGAAAGGTAATTACACTCCTTCTACTTCCTTTATTCTGTCTCTTTCTGATTCACCTCCAACTTCTGAGAGCTACCCTTTCTTTTCCTTGTCAATTAATTATACTATAGTTATATATATATATATATCCACATGTATAAACTATGTATGTATATATATATAGAGAGAGAGAGAGAGATAAAACTATTCTACAACTATATTATACTCTGTTTAGCTGATCTTGAAATGTTCCAATAGCACAATCTACTCTGCTTAACTGGTCAGGTTTTTACATGAATATCTAAGTCACTCTTGGTATTCCTTTAAAAACACTAACTCCAACTATTCAGCATGGTCACCTATAATATCCTGATCAAAATATTTACTGACAATAACTTAACTCTTGGTTTTGCATGTATAATGCTGTCTATGATTTTGGATTCAAAGGTTATTGATTTTATTGACACAAATACCCATCAATTTTATGCTAATTTATACTTCTACCCCACAATTTCCTATTTGACCTGCATCCCTGCATTTTGTATAAGTTTCTTTAAAATTTATCATTACCCAAAGCATAAAATTTAATATGCCCAACCTGAAGAGTAGAAAAGTCATCTCTCCAGCATTGCTTTTCCCAAATTATATCTTCCTCTGAGTCTTTACATAGAATCATTTTGTCCGTCTTTTTCATTCTCTATTTTGCACATGTCTCTCTTTTTAAAAACATTGTATTGAGATATTAGTTAACTATTAAAAGTTGCATGTAGCTAATGTTTGCAACTAGCTGAATTTTATAATATGCA
The DNA here is from genome assembly GCA_004363575.1 of Solenodon paradoxus. NCBI lineage: Eukaryota > Metazoa > Chordata > Mammalia > Eulipotyphla > Solenodontidae > Solenodon > Solenodon paradoxus. Next base: position 31,301 of record RJWH01001421.1, on the reverse strand, counting down.
TACAACAGTGAAACATTACAGCCATCAAGGCCATATGAATATCTATTGATTCCCAAAGTTTTCACCTTTATTATTTTGCTTTGTGTGTGTGTGTGTGTGCACAGTAACTATGATCTTAGTAAATTTTAGTACAGAATGCTATATTGTTAGCTAATGGTGATAGTGCTTAGTCTATTCGCTTCTTCTTTGACTGCTATTTAAACTCTTTATTAAGTAAATCACTTATCTCCATGTCATTAAGATTTATCATGAAGGAGGCTTATCTTCCTATTTGTATAGAACATATTCCCATGCTTCTTCACATTTATTGATTCTCTATGTTGATTTCTATGTATTAAATTAACCTCTCCTAGTTTTGACAGATTGGTCTGCTGTAGATGGCAAACCTCACAAAGTAACCCAACCCAAGCTCCTGATTAGCTCTCAAACTTTGTGATTCTCCAAGTCACCATCTTTGTTCCTTGTGTCTCCCTGTAGCTGACAGTGAACCAGCTGTATCCCCAAGGGGAAATGCATGGGCAGTACTGCGCTGGAGACTTACTAGAACCAACATGCCCTTAAGCTCCTTTAGGGAGTAACTTGGAGACAGGTGTTTTTATCTTTTCTCTTTGCACTAGTCTCAGATGTGTAGCTTTAGGGGTTGTTCCTGCACCCATTTAAAAATGCTTTTTTTTTTTGTTTACTTTTATTCTGCAGGTCTTGTGAATGCACATCCCACTGGTTGCTGGAGTTAGTTGATTTGGGGACCTGTTCCTCAGTTGCAGCCTTGCATGCTGGAGTACTAGCTATTTGGACAAACTCCTTACAGGAAAATGCTGACAACTTTGCTTTATTGTTGGAAAAAGCTATAGGGAGAAGGCAGGGAAAGTGCCTACTGGCTCTTTTGGACCTAGATGCATGCTAATTAGAAGCTGGGCCTTCAGATGGCATCTTGTTACATGCGCAGTCAAATCTCTGTTAGTGAAAGCCTGGGAGGTGGGTTTTCTGTTGCTTTTTCTGTGCTTAGAGCTGAGGGGATAACCACAGTGAATATTCAAGCACCCATTAATAACTGCTTCTCTGTCTGAGAACCATCTTATGGAATTCCTGAATGTCAGTCCTGTAGGCTATCAGAACCTGGTGATCATGGGGTCCCTTCTTCAGTCAGGAGCTGCAGAAGTTTGGATGCCAGATGTGTACAGCACATTTCAGAGAGATGCTGGTGCCCTGGCCTTGTTGCTGAAGGAAGGAAGAAGATGAAAGACTTTCCCACTGGTTCTCCTCGACACCAGGAGGACTGCGGCAATCAGAAGGATAGATGACTGATAGGTAGCTACCTAGCTAGGTAGACAGATGATAGATAGATGGATGATAGATAAACGATAGATAGGATACAACCAAACACTTCTAGGGAAACACTAAGAGATAGGTATTTTGTGCTGGGTCCTCTGGGTCATAGTATCAATGGGTACCTGCATGCCCTTTGAGAACAGATTCTTTGTTGGCTGTTGTTTTGAGGTATTTGCAAATGATGCCAGTCCTCTTGGCCTTCTGAGCTGGGTATTCAGAGCCTGGTTCTTTCAGACCTTTAAAAGTTAAGGTACTAGAAGAAGGGTGCAAGCTCTTTCTCAAAGAGAATTCAGGATTTGGGGTTTCTGCCCTGGTGGTATGACGCTATGCTAGGAGCAGAGTTTATGGCAAACATGACTGAGTCTTTTCTACCGTTTTCTATGTGGGTATTTTTGTGATGTGGATACTTTCTCACTTGTCCAATGTGTAGGAGTCATTCAGTTAAGTGTCAGATTTCTCAAAGAGGGTATTACTCCGTGAATATGCATACATTCAGTGTGTCTATTACTGATTGCTCAAATTCTCAAAGGGTTCTTACGTGGCTTTTCAAAAGAAAAGGGAACTTTTCCTCTGAATAAGAATTTTACCGTGGATTACACAGTAGGAGAGGTGTGACACATTTAAGACCATATTCTCCATGATGTTGCAGCAAAGCAAGGATTTTAACTTAAGTTTAGGGGTGATGTTGAGGTCTCCGACATCTGCAGAATTGAGGAAAAGAGGCAGAGAGTTGTAGAAATAGAGGTTCATGCTCAGTTCGGTTCTGGTTTTCATCCTCTGCGAATGTTCCAGAATGGAGAAAGACAGACTTTCATGTTCCTATGATTCTATTCATCCTTCCTACTGTTGGTTGATTCTGTCTCTAATCATTCATATGGTTCTCATTTCATCATGTGATGAATTATTCTCTGCTGAGTAAGCATCGCTGGAACCAAAAGTTAGTTTAATTGCTTGATTAAAAGTAAAAATAGCTGGACTATCTATAAATTTCTCTCTATTTGGCCAGCATAGCAGGGAATATTGTGTGAGTATGCATTGATGGGGTATGATCCTTTCATGGACCAGCCCTATACCAGGTAAGTCTATGGAAGGAAGGAAGCTCAGGACCTCATATATCACCACCCTGGACCCTCTTCTATGCCTTGTCATTATTTCTTTATACAAACTTTCGGCTCTTTTTCCTTCCTCTCCTTCTGAGATATTCATAATGATTTATTAATTATTATTATCCCATATTTCCTAGAGGCTTTCTTCTTTCTTTCTTCTTTTTTCTGTTTCTTTTTCTGACTGCATAATTTTGAATAATCTGTCTTTGAATTCACTGATTTTTTTTCTTATGCTTGATAAAATATGATGTTGGAGCTTTCCATTGAATTTTTCAGTTCAGACATTGTGTTCATAACTCCAGAATTTCTATTTAATCATTGTTAGGATTTTTTATGATCTTATCTCTTTATTGAACTTCTCATTTTATTCATGTATTTTCCTGATATTATTTTGTCACCTATCTGAAACTTGATGATCTTCCTTAAAGCACTCATTTTGAATTTTTTGTCAGGGAAGTCATAGATTTCTCTGTCTTTGGGATCAGCCATTGGAGCTGTATATAGTTCCTTTGGTAATTTCATCATTTCAATGTTCTTTGTGTTCATTGAAGTCTTCTCTGTTTTCTAACTCAAAAAGCAGTCACTTCCTCCAGTGTGTAGTGACTGTTTTGGGGAGAGAAAGACATTCAATGGTCAGGCAGTTAGAGATTCTAAAAATCTCTCAGAACTTTTCTGATTGTTCCTTCTCCAGTTCTGTTGCTCTTTCTTGGGGGAATGCCTTAGGATTACATGTCTTCTTTTAATACCTCCAAGCCAGGTTGGCTACTGAGAGCCATCTCTTTCTTTTTTCTAAAGTAAAGTTTCCAGGGTTATACTCATCCCAGTCCAGAAGAGTTGAACCACATCTGTTACTGATGACCACATCTTACCTGCAGGAGCTTTTATGTGCCATCTATGCCTGGGCATCAATCATGTGGGAGTGAGTAGTGTACTGGAGGCATTCATTAGCTGGCTGCGGAGAGGGGGGCTTTGGTTGAGTCATCTGTGGAGTTCACAGGGGACACTCTAGGAGGAATTCATGTGCCAATTAGCAGGATCCATGGCTGACTGTTGACATTCACTACTACTAGTGCTGCCAGCTGCCATTTTACAATTCAGTACTGCTGATCTCATTTCCGTTGATGGGTCAGGAAAGGTGGGCCTCCTATCAAGCCAGGTGCTCATTTTTAATTTTACTTCTTACGTGTGAAATCACAGGCTGAGAAGGTCTTTCTCAAGATCAAGTTGGGTCACCTTGGAGAAAAAAATGTGGATAAAGCATAACTGCCCTTGCACGTCTTTAATGCACCCAGTCTCCAATTCCTTCTCCATCAGAGTGCTAGCTTCTTAGCCAGACCGTGGGGCTCCCACAAAGTCATCCTCACTTTTAGATGCTTGAGAAAACCAGTGTTTCTGTGGAGAAATGGTGGCCGGTGTCCTGTATTCTATCATTTGACTAACATCACTGCTCCCTTAAGCTCACCTTATTCATTGTTGCCACTTATCTGGCAATGTATTGGCTGAAATTTGTGATCTGTGATTTAACACCCCAAGCAACCTGAGATTTCCACTATTATAATATTTAATTATGTATTGAGATTTTGTTTTCCTTCTCTACCTGCTGGATGAGGTTTTAAACTTTGAAATCAGAAATTGTCTCTTGTATGTCCAAAATCTCAGCCTATATACTAATAGCTAACACATGGCATTCATTTTGCACTTATGAATAAACATATTAGTTGTTATTGCAACATAATTGTTTATCAAATGCAGAAATCGACTTCTTGGCATCCTTATCTCTTATGTTTCTCTTCCCTCCTTCCAGATTTGTAATATATTCAGCATTTCTCAAAAAACTTTCATTTCACCATCCAAGACACTATCTGTCCTGAATCTCTCCCTGTTTTGGGGAATGTTTCTCATCTTGCTTCTCTCTAACATTTTTATGTTGGCGCTATTGTGCTTTCCTACAATTTTGATGACTGGAAATTGCTTATCGGTGCTTGAGTGATCCCATACCTTTCCTGACATAGTTGGAGAAACTGAGGAATTTAAGGAAAGTTACTCCTTGGTGATTTTTTTTTTTTGAGAAGTGAAACTCAATGTTTTGTAGAAAAATTTGATATATCATTAGAAACTACACTCAGACACATGTAATGCACATTCACAGATGTTCACTCAAAGAAAGAGAAAGAAAGAGAGAGATGTTATCCACAGAAAGGTATTAGCTGTCTGTACCAGTCATGTCTACTATTACTTCCAGCCATGTCCCTTTCTTTCTAACATATTTCAGATGGCTTCTATAAACTGCTATTGAAAAAAACAAAAATAAAACTAATATCTGTTTAGAATTCTAAGTTATAGAACATGAAGAAATAAACCTATTATATCTTTCAGGTTTCGTGAAATTATTTTGTATTCACAATTAAACATAAACTTCCATGACTTATAACGATGACTTACTTCTGTCTCCTGTCAAGTCAATTAAGTGGTACTGTGGGTCTTGTTTGTCATTTGATTCATTTCAAAGTCACAGTCCTTATTTAGGATATACTAGTCTCATTGTAGAAGAAAGGAAAAAACTGCACAATTATCAAAAAACTCTAAAACTTTTGTTGTGCATGGCACACACTTCCTCTTATTCTATTGGCCAAACCAAACTTTATGGCCAAATCTTTGTCAACATGATGTAAGGTATTTTTCTACCACAAGGCAGTGTTTAAGTCATATAGCATTGGACATATGTATGAGTATTAAAAGAATGATGTTGAATTATTGACAAGAGCACAAACTACTGAACCTTGTTTCTTCTCTAACATATTTCATATTCTAAAGTCATATTTTTCCCTCATCAAATCAATTTGTCCCATAAAATTTTGCCCCTTCTCTTAGTTGCTCTCAGATAGTGATTAGTTAAAGAAAGAAAATAATATGAGTTGTTCAAATAATAGGAGAAGAAATAAATGAAATACTCAGGCAGTGTGAGGGAAATAACATTTTGTGTTATACCCACTTATTCCATCTCTTATAACTAGTCATTATTTTCCCTTCTTTACTTTAAGTTCCATGAGAAAAGATAGAAGAATAAGGAAGTATGATATGGTAGTTATATATTTCTTACATTGAAGTTAGACTGTGCCGAAACCCTGACTGACTCTAATTTTTCCTAGTTGTCTAGCATCAGATAAATTATCCTTCTTTCACTTTCTGAATTTCAGTTAAATAATACCTGTTTTAATGGTTATAAGATACAGGCAAGTTTAGAAAAGGCAAAGAATTTGTAACTGTATCAAGCATGTATATGTCTTTGTTCTTATAGAGACAGGCTATTTTGTTTTTAATTGCATTTACAGTGCTTAGCACAATGCCTGTATATAGTAGGCACTGTAGCCAAATATTAATGTATTGAATAGATGAAAATCTATATGAATTAATGGTTTATTATGTCTCTGTCACCATTGTATGCATATGTATGTACATATTTGTATACCTTTATATGGATATTAATTTTATCTTGATATAGTAATATACTAGGGTGTGTATATTTAAAATATAACCAATGAAAGCCTTACATTTTTAATGTTACACAATAATTAACTTTGCAAGATTTCAAAATTTGAAAGGAAATGATCAATAAAAAAGCCATGGAGCTGTTTCTATGTAATGGGAAACAAAGGGAAAGAGGATGACATTAACTCTTCTGCTCTGTCACTTTGTCTTTTCATCAGCTGCTTAAAAGGTAGCAGTGAGGCATGTGATTGGTTTTGTAAGAGCTTTAAAGATGAAAGAAAAAGTGATTCTTACATATTAAAGCAAAGGTACAGCAGGTTGGAATGAAAGAGAACAAGGAGCAGGAATGGTCACCTTTTATTGACAATACCAGTGTCTCTTGACTGTTCTAAAGTTGGCAACCAAGATAGCTATAGACTACTTCCTGTAAGAGAGCACTCTGTATTCAATACATGTTTCTAGTCAGAGAAAGTCATCAATAATTGTCAGCTAGAAGCTTCTGTCACAGAGAATCATAAAATATTGAAACAAGAAGGAAATTTAGGTTGTCTAGTTCCAGATCCAGTCCTCTTTATCCATTCTAAGACTCCCCACTGTGGTCCTCTCTATCTTGTGGAGCCTGTTAGGCAAAGGAAAGAAAACATTTGCCAAATATAGCAAATTAAATTATATAATTTCAACAAATTATTTGTTTGAATTTAGAATATTTTTTTCTTTTTTCCACATTTAAGAACCTAATAGTGACTGGTGACTCCTTATTAAGGATTTAGTAAACAATTTATGTATGATGACTATCGGGAAATATTTTCTCAATACCTGAAGACTATGTTAATCTATTTACAGTTTGGGGATCATAGACAAACAGAGCCATCATGAATAGATATAGTATATTTATTTTAACCTAGAATGTTTTCTCATGTCCTTTCCAATTAGCTGTTTTCCCCCATCCCAAAGTTTATTATTACCACTATTACCTTTTGATATTGTTGTTTGTCTTGAGTTTCTTGGAACTTAAAACTTGAATTATGAACTCCTGCATTCCTGAATTTTTTCACTAAGCATGTTTTTGAGATTTTCTAAGTTGTCACAAGTATTAGCGATTTATTCCTATTCATTGCTAAGTGGGAGTCTATTGTGTCACTGTATTACAGCTCTTTTCTTCACTTTTCCATTGCTAGAAATGCAATTATTTCACATTTGTTAGTTATTCTGACTACAGTCCCTGTGCATGTTCTTACACTAGTATTTTTTGATGTATGTTTTTTATTTATCTTAGAAGTGGAATTGATGTGTCAAAAGTTAGCTATATTTCTAACTTTATTTTAATTGCTATTTTTTTCAAAGTGATGATATTGTTTTACACTCACACAAACAATATATGAGGATTTTGGTGACTCTATATCCTCATTATAATATAATTGTTAATCTTTTACATTTATCCATTGTAATGGATGCAAAATAGAACCTCATTAAGCTTTTAATTAGCATTTTCCTGGTTACTAATGATCTTTAGCATCTTTACAAATGCTAATGATCAAATCAAATTCAAGTCAATTTCAATTCTAATTCAAGTCAAATTGTCTTTTATATATGAGATAAAGATAAAGGTTTTGTGTTTATTTGGTTGGTTTTGTTTTTAATGTACGATTACCCAGTTGCTTCAGCCCTATTTGTTGAAAAGTCTGTCTTTCCTCATTGAATTATGTAGGCATTTACATAAAAAATGTAATTGGGCATACAAGTGTGAGTTTGATTTTCTGCAAACAACATTCTGCTCCAGTGATCTATCTGAATATATAGATGCAATTACTATATTATTTTGATCTCTATAGTTTTACAGTGAATTTTATGAATCTTAGAAATAATCCCTGAAAGTATTGTCTTTACGATGAGTTTTTAAATCAGGTAATATTGTTCCTCTAAATTTGTAATATTTTTCAAATTGTTTTGACTATTTTAGGCCCTTTATTTTCCCATAATATTTAGACTCAGCTTATCTATTCCTATACAAATTCTGCTGAGATTTTTGAATGGCATGACATTGACTCCATAGAGAAATTTGTATTGAATTAATATCTTAATGGTGAATCTTCCATTCCATGAGCAGGGTATTGGTCTCCATTTATTTTTCTCTTCTTTAGTGTTTCTCTATAATTCTGGAGAATTTTTAATATAGATGCTTTAGTCATTATTCTTAAACATATTGTTTAGTGTATTATTTTTAAAATGTTAGATAAAGATAAATTATTGTTTCTTAACTTACTGCCAGACATTTGTTGTTAACATATAAATATTAAAATGATTTTGTATATTGATCTTTTAATCTTAAATTAACCTCAAATCACTTTATTTCTGATAAATTCTATTTACAATGTGCACATAGTAGTATAACCTCCTCTGTAATCAAGCATGTCCTTAAACATTTTTGCATCAACTGTATCATCACCATAAATATCTACCTGTGACTACCACTTTATTTTTCAGTAGGAATCCTCTGTGGCTGTCTTACTACAATTTGGGTAGTATAGCATATATAAAGCAGTCACTGCTTTACTATTTCAATTGTCTAGTATATTTTGTGATGAGTCATTATTTTGCATTTCCCTAGTGACTGGTGACATTTAAGATTTTTTTTCTTGTTTTGTTTTGATTTGTCTTTTTGTCCATCTGTTCACTTTGTTGAATTATCTCTTCATATCCTTGGAATGTTCAATTTTATTGAATTTTGAGATTTCTTTATAAATTCTAGCTATGAATCCTTTGTCATATATGTGTCATTTGAAGATATCATCTCTCAGTCTTTATATTTTTCATAAGATCTTTTGAAAAATAAAAGTTTTTAATTTTAATGAAGTAAATTTTTAAATTACTTTTTTCATTTATGAATCACACTTTTGGTCATGTCAAAATATTCTTAAACACTGGCTTTAAAGATTTTCTCTTCTGTCTTCTAAAAGTCTTATGGTTTTGTTTTTTACATTTAAATCTATAAATTATGAAGTTTTGATTGAGTTGCTGGTTGTATTTTTTTCTTTCCTTATGGTATATGAAAAAAAAAGTCTATTATTTCTCCATTGATTTGTTTTTGCCTTTTTTACAAAAATCAGTGAACTGAACTGTATATATTTGTGGTATTTTTATTTCTAGATTCTCTGTTCCATTGCACCTATGCATTTGTTTATGCTTCTGCCAACAGCAATGTTTGGATTGCTATTGCTTAAAATTGACCAGGGATATTCCTTTTACTCTACTAGACTTTTTCTTTGAAATATCTATTCTTGTTTCTTTGCCTTTCTATAAAAGTTTATAATAATCTTGTCTAAAAAATATCTTGTTGGGATTTTAAGGATTGCCTCAAACTTCTAGCAATTGAAGAGATTTCACATTTTTATAATATTACATTTTCCATTTCATCATATGGTATTTGTCTCCATAAAAATTAGATCTTTGATTTCTTGAATCAATATTTTGTTTTCAGAATATAAGTCCTATACTTGTTTTGCTGATATATACCTGAGGATTTATTATCATTTAGTTGACTTGGTATTATTTATTTAGAAATATCTAAATATTTCATTTTAAAAAATGATTTCAAATGGCATTTTTAAAATATTTTATTTCCATGTGCTTTATGGTTGCTATATAAATAATTTATTTTTATTGATGTTGTACCTTACAATTTTGATGAAGTCAGATATTAGTTCTAGGAGAGTTTTTATATTCATTGGAATTTCCTATAGAGATAATCATGTAATCTGAAAATATGGAAAGTCAATTTCATATTTCATGATTTTTATATTTTTAATTTCCATTTCTTTTCTAAATTTGTTTCTGTCTTCTTTCATACACTGTCATTTTTAATACTATGTTGAAGAAGAAAAGAGATCTTTGTCTTGTCCCAGATCTTGACGTAAAAGCATTTCACTTTTATATTTGATGTTAGATTTATTTTTTGTAATTGAAGTTTTTTCTCTAAGTTTTAACTTACTGAGTTTCATTATAACTAGGTGCTGAATTTTATAATATTTTAAAAATTTAGACGATCATGTGGTTTTTCTTTTTTTTTTTGCTTTCTAATAGATTAGATTATGATGATTGGTTTTAAAATATTGAATGAATTTTGCATCTCTTAATTAAGCCGCATTGGTCATAATGTATAATTATTTTTATATACTGCTCACTTATATTTGCTGTTATCTGGTTAATATTTTTATCATCTGTATATATAACAGGTATTTGTCTTTAGTTTTATTCATTTTTGTTTTTGTTTTTGTTTCTTTATTGTAATGAGGTCATCATAGCATAATAAAATAAATGAGGGAGTGTCTACTTTTCCATTTCCTTCAAAAGATTATGTACAATGGCATTAATTCTTCTTTAAATGTTGGGTAAATTTCTCCAATGCAATTATTACTGTTTGGAAAGTTTTACAATTTTCAGTTAAAATTGTCTGACATTTTTAGAGCTACTTATGCCTAAATCAACAGACACTATTGCGATTTTTAATTCTTAAAAACTACATAATCTAGAAGCTACTTTCTTTTCCCCCAGATTGGACATGGTTCTGTAAAAGGAAGCCTCTCTACTATCACTTTGCTTTCCCCATTTTGTGTCTGTCAGTTTGCTATTATCTACAGCAACAGTTTCTCTAAACTTTTTTTATTTTCGTACAAGATGAAATTTGGAAGTTCAATGTAGAAAACAGATAAAAGAACTGGTCAGGGTTGAAAGAGCTATAATTTGTATTAGTTCCTGAGATATCTCTTTGAAATCAAAAGAACTATGTGAGACTCACTTATCAGTGATCCTGGTCTAGGGGAATAGAAGATTGGAGTGTGTGTCAGTAGGCAAGCACTCTCGAATCATGTCTGCCAACAAATTCTTGTGTGACCTGAGTTAAGTCTCTTTACTTCTCTAGGTCTCATAGTTCACTCTATAAAACTAAGTATTGTGATTGAACAGATATTCATATGTGGATACATGAAACACTTGAAATGATATGAAATCTTTTGTTAACTGTGACTATGTCTAATTTCTTTTGGTGGAATTCAAAATTTTTATCAAATTCCCAATAATATCAGTGACATGTAAATGTTTAAGAAACATGGAACTGAGTATGTTTTCTTTTTCTTCTACTACTATAATTCTAAGTCAATATATGATAAATATGATAAAGCCAGGTTTGCATTTTATAAAATTTTATGATTTAAACTCCTTTTATGCACATTCTTTTTTGATTCTGGTAATAGACTATGATAGGGCACTTCTTGCTGTCTCTACAGGGAAGAAAGAGTATTAATGATGCATCAAAGTAGAGAGACATCTTTATAGAAGGTGACAACTGAAGACAAGCCTTCCATCTTGGAATCCAGAATTCTTTTTCCCAACATCATGCTGTTGCCTCCACTATCTCCAGGCTAAACATAAATAATAAATAAATAAAATATGGAGATTCATTTAGCTAAAGCAATCTGTGATAATCAATTTGTTTAGCGTCACCTAAGGGCTCAAATTCTAGGCCTATTATAACACCTTAGAAGGAAGAAGATATTCTATTATATTCACCTCTAAGTTAAAGTCAAAACCACTTAACCGTCTCAAGTGTGGGTAAAATCTGATACAGGGAGAGAAAAAAATCGGAAAGCTGACTGAAAATCTTTAAGTTATTTTAATAATATGATTTTTAAGGTTTATTTCTTATTTTTTTAAATTTTTATGCTCTTAGGAAATGTTTTCTTTTCATTATGCTATACTATGAATACAAATCTTCTCATACTTCTTAAATTTCTGGGCATTTAGCTTTCCAGAACTCAAAGTGAATTATTACAAAGTGTAAGTATTAATAACAATATTGAAAGTAAACTAACAGTCCAAAGAAGGTGGTTGGGAAACTGTTTCACCACCTTTCATCTCAATATTACTGAAAATAGTTAAATCTACTCTTAAACATTCTCATGAAGAAAACCTACAAAGTATAAAAATCTAACATCCTGTCCCAGATTCCTAAAACTTGTTTATAGAAAAGATTTTGCTGACAAGAATATTTTTTATCTCTCTTTAACTTTGAACTCAAAACTCTGAGTAGACTTTAATAAGAACTCAAAAATACAAATTCAGACTTGCAATGAAAATGAATCAGAAGAGGTATTCTGTGAAATGATTACATCAAAGGAGCAAAGTTATTGAGTATATTGAAACTGTTTAATGAGCTCTTCCTTTTCTTCCTCAGAAACATCTAGATTTTCTAATTTCAGGTTAACAGAGAAGGTTAAAAAACTCCTCTCACAATGACAGACTTATATGATCCAGTTGTTCCGCTACTGGGCATGTACCCTAAAGACACAGAAACTCTTATCCAAAGAGATATATACACTCCCATGTTCACTGCAGCACAATTCACAGTAGCTAAGAGTTGGAAACTACCTAATGCCCATCACCAGAGGCGTGGATAAAGATGTAGTACACATATTCTATGGAATACTATGCAGCCACATTATCCACATAATCTACTCCCAGGAATTTGTCCAATAACAAATAAATATTTGTTTACAAGACTTATACATACATGTTTAGGGAAGATTCATGCATAATAGTTTCAACTGGAAAAATTCAAATAATCAACAGGAGAATGTGAAAAAAATTGTGGTATTTTCATGTAATGGAATACATAGATATTAAAAGGAATGAACTATTGAAACAACAATGACCTGAATGATTATAAAATTTAAAAATTCTAATATCAAAATATGACATTGATTATGCTGAATGAAAGAAGCTGAACTAATTGAGTATATTAGTGTACTTAGCATTTAATGTATCACCGATATTGATGCACACTTTAAATATGGTATAAATCAGTGTTCCATGAATAAAATTTAAATTAAAGAAAGAACTTATGCTGAAACGAATGCCCTTTGATTCTATTTATATAAAATTCAAGAAAATGAAAACTAATATTTAATGGTAGAAAGCAAGTCAGTGGTTACCTGGACATGGAGAGAAGGAGAGAAGGAACACAAAATGGCCAGTGAGATTTTTGAATGATAAAAACATTTATCCTGATTATGTAAAGGACTCAGATGTATACCTATGTCAAAATGGCTAAAATGTATACATTATTATTAGGCATTTAAAAGAGATTATATTTATTAAAAACATTGCTAATACAAGAAATACTAAAAAAATCTTTTTGAATACTTGTTGCATTACCTAAAAAGGTCATGTTAAGTCTTGTCAGGAAGAGCAAATATCAAGAACAGAAAAGACTCAAAAAAAGAGAATAAAGTGTATTGAGAGGTATTCTTGCAAAATATCAACATTTTTGTTAGCTTTTCTTAATGTAAGCACAGATTAATAGAAAAGAAAGATCTATTTAGCAATATATACAAAAATAAATTTCAGAAGAATCGGAGACCAAAACAACTTTTACAAAACAAAATCCATAAAGAAATATAATAAGGCCAACCAGGAAGGAAAATTTTCTTAAGCAAGATGCTAAAACTATAAACAATAAGCTGTATAGATACACATTAAATTTTTGATATTTAACAAAGAGAATCATAATTACATTGGGAAGAGATATTGATGCCACATACCTCAGATATTTGTAAAATGAATATGTAGCTGTATATATATCCCACAATGAATTAGGACATATAAAATATGAAGAACATCCACAAGCAAATAAGAAATTAATAATTGCCCATATATAAAAATAAGATTAAGATGTGAGCAGTTTAGAAAAGAAGTAAACTGAAAGACCAATAACCATGTAGAAGGTTGTTTAATTTCATTAGTAATCATAGAAATGCAACATATCACAACTGTGTAAGTAGTGGGTGCTTTCATTCCACAATATAACGTAGATCATATGACATTTCGTTAAAACAAAATTATATACATCAGACCAATCTATATTTTAGAAGTTATGACAAACAATATTGGCAAAGAATTCTCATGTACTCATGGTGAGAAATATAAATTGGTCCAATCACTTTGTGGAGTAATTAACATCACTGAACTTTAATATTTGAAGACCCTGAAATCCAGAATTCCATTTCTTGGCTTACAAACAGTATCAATTCCTAAACATATATCTATAAAATAGATATATGTGTGTATGTGTGTGTATATACACATAAGTATGTATTTTTTAATATTATTTTAATGAAATAAGAAATCTCTTAAACATCTAACTAGAGAATAATTGAACTGCAGCATTTTTGCTGTCATTGAAAAAAAATACTAGAAAATTTATCAACAAGCATAAACTTAAAAAATAAAGACCCATTAAAATAGCAATTTAAAATACTATATGAATATTATTATACCAGAATTTATTTATATGTGTGTGTATTATGCATAATAGGTTTGTGGTAAAATATAAGATCAGTATATTCATGGGAATGATAAATGCTAAATTCACTATGATGGTTGCATCTGGAGAAGGGAGACTGGGGAATTGCTTTGAAGAGGGATAAGCAGAGGTTTTCAACTCTATCTGTACTGTTTGACTTCTGAAGAACACATTTGAAACATCTCAGTCCTACACAATATAAAGTTTGGATTCATGAGTTCACCCTAAAAAGTGTTCATAAAATAATACAGCAAAGAAATGGGAAACAAGTTTTATGTCTGTATGACAATGTGATTTTAATCTTTAATTTTTCCATCACTTTCTCCTATATCCATGTGGTAAGTAGCTTGACATTGTTAAAAAAAAAAAAAAAAAAAGAGAGAGAAATAAGCAGTGCATAAAATTTTGGGAGCTATGGCTCTAGTATACACAGGTACACTCAACCTTTTCTCTCACTCTGTCTTACTCAGGTTTTCTTTTGCATACGCTGATCAATTTGTGGAAATATTCTGGGCAATATCTTTTACAGGTTATAAATTCCATAGAAAGTTTGCCACAGATTTGAAGAATTTCTTATTCTTCTAATTCATCATCTAATCACTTGATTGGTAAAACTAGAACATTCAACTGGGACTCAATTAACTATAATTAGCTAATTTTCTGAACTTGTGGAAATTTCTTAATTTTTCTATACTTACAGGAGGTGGGAGGGTTGTCTTTTTTTGTGTGTTTTTTGTTTTAGTTTTTGTTTTTGTTTTACAAAATACAGTTTGAACTAGCTCATAAATAATCATGTCTTTTCAATTCTAAATGCTTCAAATTTCCATTTTAAAATTCAATTATATTGTTAGTCCTAAGGGAATCATTCTAATTCTGTCTACTATGTTGACACAGTCTCTTTGTGACAAAACTTTCAAATGCTTAGTTTGAGGTCTCAAATTTTATTTGTTGACATTAATTCTCTGAAAACATAATTATGTTTGGTTTATTAACCCAAGGCATGATCAGAGAACTTTTATCAGAATACAATTTAAAATATACAGATATAATCTTCAAGCAGGAATGAGTCACTTTGCAAGCTATTCAGGGTATTTAGTATTTCTAAACATACATTAAATTTAGTCACAGCATGTCTTCCTTATGTAAACTTTTTATTAACATATCATAATTAATTGGTTAAGTAAATGTTCTCTTTATATTTCTCTACCTGGCAAGAAATCAACCAAAATCAATAATCTAGTTTTTCAATTTGGGATAAATTTTTGATAAATTTTAAAATGTTTCTTCGTCATGTAAGTATATATGCACTTCCTCAAAACAGACAAATATTTCAAGTTCATTTTGTCTATTAACATTGTTCTTTATCTTGGTATAAAGAGGAGAGCCTACTTTTTATAATATTTCTTTAATGAAGTACATATTACATTAATTCATAATGAGATGATTTCAAAGATAGAATTGCAAATACCATAACAGTCTGCTATAGATTAAAACTAATTCCTTCCACATGGTTGTACATTCTTTTATAGATTCAAACACTCTCTGCTACTGCCCAAAAAAGTAATTCTGAGACTTACAAGAAAAACCCATCACTTTTTATTTAAACATGGTATGGCATGTGTAAATCTAAATTAATTATGCAATTAATTGTGCAAAAATTTATCTAAATGAACTGCTTATACAATTGCCTAAGGGTTTAGTCTTTATCTTACCAGTGTGAGTGAAATAATTTTGGGTGAAAGTCTATTCACAAATAACTCTCCTGAGTCAGTAATTAGGGTTTTAAAAGAAGTAATTCATAATATATAAATCTGAAAGAACTATCTATTGTGTTAATATAGAAGTTTGACAATTTCTATATCTGGTACAAATAGAAAATATTTTATTTTTCATTGTTTTATCAGATAATTATTCATACCATGTGATTAAATGGTAGTTTCTTGGAAAGTAATTATTTCAAATGTTTAGTTGTATCAATATTTAATCATATGCTATGAAATATATACATCATATAAGATAGCTGTGTAGCTCTTCAAAAAAAATCTTTAATTCTTTCAGGCATATTTGTTAATATTTCACCTGTCAGTCTTGACCTGTCAAATGAATTTAAAGTATGTCTTCTGAGGTTCTAAGAAAATAAAAGAAATTAGTTAAATAGGTAATTTTGCAGTAGTTTCAAAACAAGCAAATCTATTATTCAGATATATTATTTTTCACATATTCATATAAATAAGCTAAGGATCTTTGAATGATGATGACATACAGGTCTTCACCTTTTAACTTGTGACCAGAATATCATATTTAATTCTAAAAATTATAAATTTAATGAGCATTTATTAATTAAATACTTTTAAAAAGAAGCTCTGGACGATTCTTGGTTATTTATAGCTTAAAGTGTCGGGGGGCTGAGAAAGGGTCCGCAAGTATAACCATCTCTTCTGATTTCCCTGTGGTTTACTAAGTAGCACTTGAATTGTACCCAAATCTCTTTATCACATATATATATATTTAATTTAATTATGCAATTTAACTAATATTACAATAAATAGTTAATGCCACATTAAGCCATTGGGATAGCAGCCACAAATGGAGCAAAGTTGTTATTCTATGAAAACTGGAACTATTAGTAATACTAAGGTGAGTTGCTACAGAATAAAATGCTAAATTGACATTAGTCACGCAATTGTAAAATACAGAAGAAAAATACCATAAAATCCTTAAATCAGCCTACATCCCTAGGGCTTCACAAATGTCTTGGTGTCTTTAACTGTTTGCTCATTCTTAATAGTCTGGTAACTACAAATGGTCCTTTATGGGTGTGACTTAAACACAAAAACTCTGCGACCTGCAGTCATTGTATCCACATCCAAAGATTCACGATTCATTAAAAGAAGACAAATGAGCACACTTGCTTTGATGTTTTATGGCAGGCATATATGATTTGCTATGCTTCTTATTTTAAGAGACTTTTCAAAAATTAATCTATCAGTGATTGATCATAATCATTTGATAATAGAGTCTATATTTAAATGTGCTGCAAATTATGGACATTGGGAATGGATTGGTGACAAATCCCTTGCAACTTTGAAAATGACTTTATATAAGCAAAAAGGTGTGACAGGTGTCCTAAGGAGATAAAAAAGTTAAAACTAACTTAAAATAGTGTTATGGAAAGTTCAAAAACATACAGATTAATAGGGAGTGACAGGCAGTTTGACCAAGGTTGTCAAAGAAAGCATCTTTGAATAGCAGAAATTTGACCAGAAACTTGAAGATTCATGAAGATAACTGGGGCAAGGAAACTTCGCACAGGTCATGGCAGACAAAGCTGAGGGACACCTAGAAGACCCAACAACTAGTGTTGTAAATATTGGGCAAAGTGAAGAAGTCAAATTCAAAGAGATCATAAGGGTTAGTTCACAAGTCTTTTTAGATCTTAATAAGTCTTTTTTTAGATTGTAGCTTATATGCAAGGGGAGGCCATTGAAGAATTTTAAGTAAATATATAACAGTATGATTTATACCATAATTTACACTTTCAAATAATTTCTCCCTTCTACAAGAGTTAAAGATAGAGTAGGAGATGCAGCCATCTCAAGGATTAGTGAGAGAGCAACAGATAGCGAAATGTAATACGTTTTAATCTTTTCATTTCTTTAGAAAGTAATTAACAGTTTGCTAACAGCCCAGATAAACAGACTGAAAGAGAGAAGAGTGAAAAATAACTTGTAAATTTTGGGCTTAGAATCATTAGCTAAGATTGGTAGGAGTGGGAGGAGAGATTTGATGTTTGGGGCGGGTGCAAAGTAATGAGATTTGAACAATGATTTTAAAAGTAAAAAGTCGATTCATTATTTAGGTAGAGATGCCAATCTGGAGATATAGCATAAGATCTCAATAGAGTCATGATGGCTGGAGATACACAATTTTAAAACATCAGTTTATCGAGTGTTTTGAAGCCATAGGTCTGGATGAAACCATGTAAGCAAAGAGAAAGTCCAGAAAATAGAAGACAAGAACTTAGATATTATTATGTTTCCTTAAGATACAAGACAGCACAAAAGGATCAAAAAAGAGATTGAAAAGGAAGAAACAAAGGAATACAGAGAAGTTGAAACTTTGGTGCAAGGGAAAGTTAGAGCTGTTTTGTGAAAGAGAATGCAGTCACTCATATACATAGTTGAGAAATATAAAAATCTCCGTGACTTTAAAACATTCAGTTTTGTGTGTGTAAGTAGTGAGAAAAACATTAGCGTGATCTTTTAAAGTAAAGACAGATGAAGTTCATCTGGCAAGTCTAAGTGACTCATTTACGTAATTGTATTATGCTCTCAAGGAAGAAATGGGTGACAACTATCGAGGAAGATGATGTTATCAGAATCAGATGTGTGGACAAGATGTAACATTAATTGAGGCACAATGCTACAGTAATAATAGTGCAGGTATGAGGGAGAAATGGAGGATTCAACAGAGACGTGGGACAGAGATAGAAGTGAAATCTTAAACAACTAACAGACGGGTTCCAAGTATCATTGCAGTGAATGTAGATGAATGCAAGGCACTTACTTTATTGTGAAAGGAGGAAAGATAGAGTAAACAGGGCCAGATGCAGAGGATGGACTTGCAGTGGAGAAGTCAGTTCTTTCCCATTTGACTACTTGATGGCCAAGAGCACTGATCTGGGGCAGACCGCCCGGGTTGAATTCCTTAGCCTGTCCTCTGACACTTCGAAGTTCTGACAAGTTGCTTGACCTCTGTGACTTCATTTCTTCCTCTGTAAAGTGTAGAACTGCCTTCTGAGGTTGTTCTGAGGATCTGACCTGCCTATCTGGGTAATGCCCTTAGAGGAATGTCAGAATTCATTGTGTGAGCTGAACTAGCAGTGAGGAATGAGGAGACAAAAGAAAGTGTGTTGGGGGGTTATTTTCCAGAGTTTTGTTAACCTGATCTTTGTCCTATCAGTCTGCAAGGCACTGCTTTAAATATTTTACACATATGACTATATTAACTACCTACTACATCTCTAATACACGTATAGATAAGAGACTTGCCTGAGGCTACACAGCTGGTAAGTGGTATAGCTGGAATTCATACTAAAGGAGTCTGTCTCCTGAGCCTGAAAACTATTCTTTTAAAGGACAATTTCTTTCTTCTTCTTCTTCTTTTTTTTTTTTTTAATTAATTTATTTATTTTTTTACATTTGTGTTGAGGTACATAGTATATAAATTAAAAACAATGTAGATAGACAGAAAATAATTTAACATAGAAAACTATGTCAATACCATTAACCACAGAGATGCACATTAAAACGCTAATAAGATGCCACACCATACAAAATGGGTAAAATGAGAAACAGTTATGAAGTCAAATGATGGTGATCGCAAGGAACGCAACGCACCGGGGCTGCACACAGCAAATTCGAGGAATTGTGCTAAGTGAAAAAGCCAATCGTGAAAGAGACAGACTGCATCGTTCCACTGTTCCATTGGGAAATGACGTAATTAGGGAGACGGAGAGGAGATTTTTCCAGAGAGGCGATTAGTCAGGTGTGAGGAAGAGGGGACAGAATAGTGACGTGTGTGTCTTTAGGCTAACACACAGTAATCTCGTGGTGATGTTGTAGTTGAGTATCTTGCTTATCACCGCTGCTACGAAAGGCTCCACATTAATAAAACTGCATTAAACTACATAGAAAAAAATACACGTGTAACCTATGACATCTGAATAAGCACGACCAGTTGTACTACTCTTGGTATTTTGTCTTCAATATTCTAATACAGTTGTGCGTGATGTCATTTGAAGGAAGTTGAGGAAAGGATACACGTGATTTCCCTGCACATTTTTAACCTCCTGTGAATCTATATTTGTTTTGAAATTAAACAATTTAAAAATATATATAAAGTAAAATAAAAAGTGTGTCAACCCAAACTCAACTATTTTCCCTCACACACATGCCCATGAAACTACCAGTCAGAAAAATAAAACAGTTTCAGCCTCCTACAACGTTTTCATGTGCTTCTTTCCAATCAACACCCATTTGTTCAGGCTTTTATCGACAACCTGACTTCTACTACCATTGATGTGTTTTTCTTGACGTTAGAACTTTACAAATGTAATCCAATGGCATGTACTCTTGCATCTGGCTTCCATCCATGTTTGTGCTTGCATCCACCATTGTTCTTTTCCATTGCTGTGTGGAATTACATTGTATAAATAAACCACATATTCTTTTACTTTGCTATTGATGGATATTTGGGTTGCGTTCCAATCTCTAGCCACTTTAAATAAAAGTTATATGATTGTTCTTGCACATGTGCTTTGGTATATATATATTTTTTCCTTGGGAAAATGCCTAGCAGTGTAATTGTTTTACTAGATACAGCCAAGCAATTTTGAATTAATTGCGCTTCCACCTGCAAAGTATGAGTTATCCAATTTTTTACATCATTGCTAGCACACAGAATCTGCAGTCGTAACTTCTGCACCGTGTGTGTGTGTGTGTGTGTGTGTGTGTGTGTGTGTGAGTGTATGTGTGTGTGTGTTAGAATGTAAGAACAGAGAAAAGAGGAGAAGGGTATGTGGTTATCAAGGGTTAGCATGAAGTAAACTTAATGTGTAAGGGAAATAAACATAGCAAAGAGTTGCAAAATGACTTTGGAATGCATGGTGGGTTTATTGATGTAAGTAAAAGTCCATTTGAAATTCCATGAGACTAATTTTAAAGGCAAATGAGTGGCCCTGGTTATATGGTGCTTGGATGCTGATACAGGCTATTGGATTTAATCAAGCTTTTTGAGAAAAGCAAGCAGAACAGTCTGTTGAATTACTTAACACCTTGAAGATAGGAAGTTTTTAGAAAGTGGCAAGGACACATGATGCATGCTCAGATTTGACGAATGATACATTTTGGGCTACTGTGTTCCTTGCTTTGTTATTTGTTGTTGTTGCTTTTAAGAAACTCAGTATCTTCTATCTTTTAAAACTTTCAAAATAAATCTTTTAGAGACAGTGACAATTCATGGTATCTGTAAAAAACTACTTTGGACAATCACAGAAGGTAAAATTGCAGTAACATGATCTATTTATGCATTAGTATCTCCCATTTTGCTTTTGTGTTACTTATACTTCTCACCAGCAAAGTTCATGATTTGATACTTGCTATAGATCTTCACATAGTTTAAAGTATATATATATGTATGTAAATACACACACATATATATATCCTGTAGCACATTTATTGTCTTTTCTTTCAAAGCTTTTAGAAGCATAAAAGGAGACAGTGTCATTATTAAAAATTTCAGATTCTTGTTTCCAATATATTTGTTAAATTTATCCCAAAGTTCCATATTTTGGAGGGTTTCTTTGATACTTGCCTCTCAAAATGTCATTGCCTTTATTGATATACCTTGTAAAGATGCTTAGCCAAGGAGAAACTTTTAGGAAAATAGAATAGCCATTAGTCATTTGTTAACTGATTATTAATGGAGGTATCTAAAAGGGTTTTACAGAAGAAAAAGTCACTTTTCATCATTACCTTGACTTTTCATCATCTTTATTTAAACTCTCCTCCCTCTCTCCCTCCCTCCCTTCCTTCTTTCCTCCCTCCCTCCCTTCCTTTTAAAGGAAGGTGAGCAGACAGGAATGAAAGCAGGCAAGCAACTGGCAGGAAGGGAGAGGAGGAAAAGGCACTTAAAACATTTATTTAGTTGATTATTTTAGTCATAATCCCCCAGGCTGGACCAGAAATCCAGGCTCTTAGGCTTTATGTGGATTGAGCTCCAGGCAAGGTTTCAGGCCTGAGTCACCAGGACACACCTTAATATCTACTTTTTTTTTTTTTTTTTTTTATAAATACATCAGTTAAGAGGTGGTCTGTGCATGTAGTATGTGCAAATAGCTATACACTGTAAACGTTTTCATGATTCTGTTTTAATTAGGTCATCTTTTTAATAACATTTTCATCTTGTCATGTAGAATTTTGGACCACAAATTTTAGTTAGAGTAACTTTGTTAGTTATTATGATCTCATGATCTCCTATATATATATATATATATATATATATATATATATATATATATATGTCTGTATATACAATTTTAAAATTCCTACTCTACAGTAAATTGAATTTTCAAAAAAATATTTCTGAGTGAAAATGTCATTTTAAAACATTCTAGAAAATACTTTTTATATCTCAAGATAATTTAGTATATAGAAAAATTTTTTATTCTAGAACATACTTTTTCATTGTATTGAAAGTTATGATTTAGTGGATTCAGTAATTATTTTTGGTTAAGCACTCCATTTTTAATCTGTATATGCCACACGATTTTGAAAACAGCGAAAATGTTCTTAGAAATGAAAATTAACAGTTCAATAGTAAGTTAGATTTTCCTTAGTTAATTTATAAAAATATGTAAATGTTACTACAAAATACTTGTATTTATATTGAGAACATCTATGATTTTGATTTTAATCACGGACAATAGAATAAATTTCAAGTGTTCAGATATAAGGAAAGTTAAGTTTCAATTTCCTTCTATTTCAAAACCACAGAACTCATTATGTTGGGATAATTCATTATGTTCTGTACTCCTTGTCTAGGAGACAAAAAATTGTTATTCAGTGTTACAGTTCTTGTTATATAGAACTACCAGTTTGATAGCTTTAAGAATTTATTTTGAGAAGAAATCTTAGATGGAAAGATTGAGATTAAATCTAGTCTCAACATTTGCCTCATCTACAAAGCCACCAGTTGCAAAAAAATAGAAACAAATTCTGACTTTCATAAGCAAAAATTAAGACTTACTAGAAGGATTTGTAGGGCCATAGCCTGAATGGGAGTCTTAGAAAAAATTTTGGCAATAGGAGAGCTGCTTACAATCTGTTGTCCTATAATGGACAAGACCTGGTGGAAGCAAAATGTAAGTGTTTTCTCAGGATTTTATGAGGACTGCAAACTAGTCTTTAGTAGAACTCAAGAAGCTTTGACTTGTGCTCCAAGTGGCCTACCAGGGATAAGGCATAGCCACAGAGAAAAGGTGGGAGAGTTCCCACTCTGGTCAGCCATGCAAAATAGGGTTAGAAGTCCAATGAGTGCCTCATGTACAAATTAGACCACAAGCCAGTTCTGACTGGTCCAATCGTGTGTAAATCAGGTGAGAAGTTAGTTAAGCAATGATTGATCAAATTTCAATCCTGGATGTCCTAGGACTGACTGGCATTGTTTCAACTGCTTCCCAGATGTGGCCATACCTGGGGTCTCATTCCCCACGATCTCCCAGTTTTGTCTTAGCATCAAAGACGCTTGAATGGTTCTCATTTCTTGTTGAAAATCCAGAAATACAATGGGTCTCTTCCAGCAGAGACAGTAAGACCCAGCCTTCTGAGGCTCAAGACACATTCTTTACTCAAGCTTGAAAGAATTGTTATTGTTTCTTATTCTTTGTGTCAGTCAAGAGACAAAAACCTGATTTGGGGTTTAGCTGTTACAAAGTAAAAATTTTTATTTAATATTTTCTCCATTAAAATACTAAATATACTCAGTGTGCCCTGGTGGCTCAGGGCCTGCTGCTCCACAGTATTATTTCACATAAAGGATCTGAATTCTGACTCAGGACCAGGGGCCTGGGAGAGATTAACAACTAAATAAATGAATGCTTCTTCCTTCTCTCTCTCTTTTCCTGCCTGTTTCCTTCCTCTTAAAAAAATTAAATGTAAACATATCACAAATACATATGCCTATATAGTAAATCTATTTTATATATAAATTAAGTATGCATAGACACATCAATATATCATGTATATTTTACATATACATTTCAGAATAAATAAAAGTCTTCAGATGAAACATATCCCAAAGCACTTGTTTTTAATCATTTTTCTCCTTTTCCCTTTCCGAGTCATCTCAATCTAAAGGACAAGTATTATGACTGCTGGTTTCTTCAACGTTTATGCAATAAAGTAAACTATGTGATTAAAAAATCTAGCTGTATATATTTCAATGAGATAGTCATCTAATACTATTTTTAATGTACCATTGCTTTCATAACGTCTTTCTCCAAACAGAAGTTAGTTGCTTATTTTAATATGGCTTGGACAACTGATGCTGTCACAGGTGCTGTGTGATGTGTCCCACATACCTGACCCCGTTGCCCCAAGAAAGCATCGTGACAAGCTTCCATCAACCGTCTCATGGTCAGGGGTCTGCACGTTCTGAGGTGCCTATGCGGACAGAGCTAACCATTCCCAGCTGTGTGCTGATCTCTCACCCTCTCACTCAGCACCTCCGAGGCAGAGACCCCAGAGCTCCCCGCAGCTCCTGCCTCAGGGGTCTAGCTAATTAGATTTCTCCTCTCTCTGCTTTTTTCAAACCACATAGTTTAAAGCGCTGACAAAAAGTGGCAGTCCTTGATCTGAATGTGCCTCTAAGAAGGGGAATCAGTACTCCTTGTCTTAAAAGCTTTTAAGCATGAATTAATTTATCACTAGAGATGAGGCAAAGGACAACATTATATAATTTCAAATGTTATTCAGGAGCTAGAAAATGTGATGGAGAGAAAAAGAGATCATCACAAAACACTTGCAGACAATCATGCTTCAGATTTGAAAAGTGTTCAAGGAAAACTAATACTTCCATTTTCTTAATAAGCTCTGTTATTTACAAAATAAAGAGTAATATAAACGGATTACCTTTGGATCACAACATTAAAAAATTCAGACAATAATTCTCAATAAAGCTTGTTTCTAAGTACAAAGGATCATTCCTAAATTCAATCTCTCCATAACAATAAACCAAAATTAATAATAAAAATCTAAGTAATCTACTGAATTTTAAATATGCTTCCTTTGGTCTTCTTGATAGTTATCTATAAACATAGTTTAGTAACAATGCTTAAATAGCAACATTTTCCACTGTTTAGAGCTGGTGTATCAGAGAAAACGCCTGTGAGGACCAAAGTTGGCTCAGATCCTTCACAGATGTCCTCAGTGTGGCTTTAAAGCAAGAGTAGAAATGCACACATCCAGTATGATCTAGGTATGTCTTAGTTGTAATTGAAGCCCTTTCCTTTCCCTTTGGGAACCCTGAGTCTTCACCTAAGTGAGTTGAGAGAGGACACCTGCTTTTCATTTGAGAGCTGACAGGTCATCAGACATTTGTGGTTCTTGCATAGTCCTTAATATTCTTTCCCCTGTTCCAATTTTATTTTCATTCCATGCTATTCACTACAAATTTACTTTTCAGCCCAAATGTCCCTGCTAGTTTTTACTATGAAAATCAGCATGACTCTTACCTTCTGCCCTCATCTTTTCCTCTGTTATTCTTTCATCGTTCCCTTATTTCTCCATTTTAGTGAGTCAATCAAGCCCTCCCCTACCACCTGGCTGAGTCACCATCAAACACCGTCAGTTTATAACAGCTGCTCTTAGGTTTGAAGAAGAAAAATCATTTTAATTAAAATACTTCATTATTTGTAGGCAGAAGTGTGCAAAGAAAGGTTTCCCTTTGTTTTCATATTCACAGGTTCTCTTAGCATTTTTTTTTCCAGCTTAGAAGTAGAAAATTGGTAGATCAGATACAGAAGTATATTTTACATCCTTTAAACTTATGGAGAATAGCAAGAAATAGTTCTAACAAAGACTAGAATAACCAACTTTGGCCTATCATGGTAGTTCACATAGAGTACTCACATGGCTAAAAAAATAAAGAGCAAAATATAATCAAATTCCTTTCCAAGGCATTTTCACAAGTCAAATATATTTACACTTCTACTGCCTCTCTCTCCTTATTAAGTTCCTCAAACTTCATGAAAATGATTAGGTGAGAGATAAGAATCCACTTTCCAGTTGTATCACAGAAGAATTAATTTCTGCTTAAAAAAAAATTCTAAACACTTTTTTCTTTTATTCCTCTCTGCCCACAGTGGGTCCCAGCGAGATTGAGTTACCTCAAGAATTTTTTGAAGATTCACAAATAAACGAATGCATGGAAATCGTGTTAGCCAGAGTAGTAGATGTTTGTTTGAACTTGATTAAAGAAGTAGAACTTTGATTCCAGGACTCTCTATTGTTCCAGTTTGAGCTTGCCTCCAGCAATATTGAAACGACCTCCTTGAGAGCTAACGCTTTAGCTCACTGATAGGAGACAGCTTGGCTGAATTGCATGATGGTCACCGGGTGGCCAGAACTCACTCCCACCCCAGCCCGCATGGCTTCTGTGGCCTCTGCCACTGCAGCAGTGACCTGCGGAGCGCAGAGGAAGGACACTAGACACATTCTTCAGGCTTTAGTAAAAAGAGCTCCTGTTTACCAAAGGTTATTGGAAAACAAGTTTAAGCTGCTTCTTTTTTTTTTTTTTTTTAAGGACAGGTAAAGGCAGGAATGAAGACAAGTAGGCAGTCCGGAAGAGAGAAGAGAAAGAGGCACTCCAATTACTTTTTATTTAGTGCTTCATTTTGGTTATTCCTCCTGGGCCCAGATTTTGAATCTGTATCCTTGGGATACATGTGGACTCTGCGCGGTGGCCTTATCTGCTGGGGCACCAGGGCGAGCCAAGTTAAGGCTTCTTAGAGAGGGTTTCCCGTCTCTCCTTGGGGAAAGTCTCTTTGCATTCACTGAAGAGGAAAAGGAAGTAGCTCACTTCCGGAACACTCTCTCGTCGAGTAAAGGAAGGTGGGGGAAGTCTGGTTCAAACTCATAAGTGAGAGAAGTTCTCTAAGGTCTGCAGAGACGCAAGCTACGTGGTATTATTAGAGCTGGGTAATTATTTGTCCATGCTACAATTATTTATATGACTAGATGAGTAGTTTTCATTTTTTTATGAGTAATTTGTTAGACGATAGACATTTTATATGGCAATACAAACACACATATAACCAAGCCGAATTTACACAAAATAATGTGCTCTATTCTGTTTATAAAAATCAATGGTGGTCACACATAATCTTATATTATGACCCTCTCCAGTTAATGACCCTCCACTAATGTGATACAAAAGTTGACGAAAAACATTGTATTAAAAGTCAGACTCTACTTTAGATTCCAGTCATACAAACATGAATTGCAAATGATTCCAACCCTTAAGAAATTCTTATTCAATGGAGGAAAATAACGAATACTGCGCGATTGCAAATGAGAATACTATCCAAGGCAATGGAGAGAACAGCAAAGCACTAATGGGACGAATGATTTGTGCATCAGCTTGACTTTTTCTTCTAGATGGTCTGGCAGAGGAAGTAAAGTCTTCTGAAGGAAGGAGCACCTGAGATGAGTGTTCAGTGATGAAAACCAGGTGAATAGTGAGGAGGAGGGATCAGGAATTTTGTTATAAAACTCATGCAAAGGCACAGATGACTGTATGTTTATCAATAAGCAAGAAACTTGATGTGTGAGCAGTTCTGGGAGGAGGTACTGAGAAAAGAGACAGGAGCACTAAAGTAGGAACCACTTTCGTAGTTAGAAGTGTGTGTTGTATCCTGGCGCAGTGATGTCCACACAAAATAATTCCATGAAAGGAAGGGAAGGGAAGGGAAAGGGAGCAACCACGACTTCGGGTTGTGAATTTTCGCTCTGTCTAACGAAGACAATGGCCTGGAGGGATCCTCCTGAAAACATGGACGTTAGAGAACCTGAGAGTTTTTGGTATAGTCGACAGAATAATGGTGCCCTATAGACACCACATCCTAATCCCTGTAAACTGTAGATGTTAGTTGAAATGAGAAGTATGAACTAAGGTAGCAGGTAGAATGAAGGTTGTTAGTCATTGACTCAAAATAGAGATTATGCAGGTGGTTCTGATGTAATTACAAGGATTCTTAACAGTGGAAGAGGGAAGGAGGGACGCGAGAGTGATACATCCTGAGAAAAGCTCCACCCGCTGTTCCTAACTTTGAGAAGGAGGAAGGGGCCAGGAGCTAAGAAACCTAGGTGACTGTAAAGCCAGAAAATGCAAGGAAACAGATTCACCCTAGAACCTACAGAAGAAACACAGCCCGGCAAACCTTGATTTTAGCCTCAGATCCACTTCAGATGTTTGCTTTAGAGAACTATAAGAACTTTCGCTGTTTTAACTGCTGAGTTTGTGATAATTTGTCACAGTAAAATAGAAAACTAAAATCATGCCAGATTAATTTTGTTGGGGAAGGTTTTAGAGAAGGTGAGTGGAGTGTCCACAATTCAACATGCTGCACTCTCTCAGCTCTCTCGCTCTCTCGCTCTCTCTCTCTCTCTCTCTCTCTCTCTCTCTCTCTCTCTCTCTCTCTCTCTCTCTCTCTCTCTCTCTCTCTTTCTCTTTCAGTGTTAGAGCCATTATCCTTATTTAACCTGTTTCCATATGTCCTTAGGATGCTAATTAACTCACACCAAATTTTTCAGCAAATATCACAAATTCTATAAGGTACTTCATTAAAATTACCTTTTTCCCACAGTCTTTTGTACACCTTTAGAAAAAAAGCATTAACATTTCTCTCTTAATGCCAGATTTTATCTATTAAAATTTAATCTAAATCATATTAAAATTATGCATCAAAATGCAGGAAAAATCAGATTTTAGGATCACAAACTATGACACTAGAAAATGTAATTAGACATATGGTTAAACTGGTTAATAAAATGGAATCTTCAGTAGGCAAATGAAAAAAAACTGATACATAAAATCAAATAGATTTATGCTAATCAGATGATTTTGCACCTAAAGTAATTATTTTATGGAGTGATAGAATTACAACTCAGTTAATTAAGTCTAATATTCTTTGAAAATAAAATGCAAATTTAATTTTGCATTTTAATTGCATCATCTATAGCCCTCCTATTTTAATTTATTAGAGGTTCAAATTTAGGTATTCATATATATTTGTGTATTGATTTAACTGTCATATTAAAATTGCACAGCTTACTAAATAGTGGTCATTTCTACCTGTCCTATAATAATGTCACTTTAGCAAAAAGTCCAGAAGGCATTTTCATTACCTCTTAGTAGAAGCAGCATGTGACAAGAAATATAAACAAGGGAATATTTCAATGATGGTATTTGTGAATATTTTATTTTAGTGCTTTAAGGATTCATATGATCAATTAAATCATATTAATTAATTCTTTCCTATTCTTTCATCACGCATGTAAATGAGACAGGCAGCAAGTCCCCTGCAAAATTTCCTAGTATCTTAACTTTCATCTCCAGTGTATATTAATTACAATGCCTAGGGAAAGCCCACAAATCTAAGCATCAATGAAAGACAGTCTACCTTAAAAATAATAAGTTTAAATTTCTACCTTTTTGGTCCCATTCTTCAGTCTCATTCTAATTTCTCCAATATTCCCACTTTTTCAACTGAGACCCACACTCCCTGATACTCCCCACCCCCAGTTTACCAGCTCTCCTCCTCACTTCAAATCTTTCTCTTTCTCTCTCCCCACTCCCTCCAGGTCTTCCTCTCTTCCCACCCCACCCACTCATGTGACACTGGAAACCCCAATCCTCTTAAACTCCTATAGAAAGGGCACTAACAGCCACCAAACTGCACATACTAGTTCTGCAAATCCTGATCTATAATCCTGGTAACAACTTTTTTTTAACCTTGGTTTGTGAATGATGGTAGGCTTATCTGTGCTGCCATAGCAAATAAATTCTCAGATCTCAATGGTTTGACACAATAAGGCTTATTTTCATCTTATGTTGTATTCTGACATCACTGGATAGCCCTTCTCCAACACAGAGATTTTTCATTTGGAACTCCTGATGCAGAGAGCAGGTATACTCATTCTAAATTGCCTCAGACTGGCTATGACACATTCCTTCTGCCCACATGAACCCTCCTAGAGGCATGAACACTCAAGAAATGTAATGAAAAAGATGAATATTTGCTGAACACTAACAATGTCTGATACACATGGTTAGCTTGATTCTACCACAAGTTTTCACACTTTCCTTAAGGTCTTAAATCAATTTCTGTCCCCTCCCATCCCCTTTTCCTCACTTTCCCTTCCATTCCCTGTAGATTGTCCTTTCCTTCTTCTATGAGAATTTTGAATGTTTTAGACTTTATCTCTCGCCATTTTCCAACCTTGTTCATTCCTTATCAATTCCCTTCTACTTTTACCATTCCTTAAGACCATACTCCCTCAATTGCTTTCCTTATTCTCTAGCTTTAGACTATCTCATATCCAAACATCTTTCCTTCAAACTATAAGTATCTTTGTTTAATCCATGGATTAAAAAATAATAATAACCTGTTCTAAATACTTTTTTTAAATCCACTTTTCCTCTTTTCATCTGAATTTCTTCAAGTTCATGTTGATTATCTCTCACATACACATGAGGTCATTGTAATCTAGCTTTTGTTCTCACTGGTTTTATTAAATTTCTCTTTAGAAGGTCTAAATACAAATGACAGTTCCAGTTTTTATCTTATTATACTAATCAGTTGCATTTGACTCTGCTAGTTCTGAAAATTTCCATAACTGGTATTAAGTTTTGAATCTTTTCTTATTTTTGATTTTCTCCCCTAGTGGGTATTTCTCCACCAGTCTTTCTAATGTTGATATTCCTGAAAATACCAGCAACAATACTTCTCTGTACTTTGTACTCTTTTTATTGGAGAAATGATCTGATTTCATGTCTTCTGAAACCAACTATTGGAAAATGGTTCTAAAATCTCTATCTCTTGTCAAGTCCATTATATAATTTTAAGATCCTCTACCTAATTCCCATTTTGTTTTGTTTTTACTACTGAAGTATCTAAAGGTACTTCAAAATAAAAAAAATAGAAATAGACTCACTTCATCAGCTAATACGTTTTTCTTAAAGACTATTTTATATTCCACCCTGATACTAAGGTGAAATTCCAGTCAACACCTTCTTCCATAGCACCAATAAGAAACTTCGTCTCCTCTCTCATCAGTTCAATGACCAATCAAAGGATGAAAGCCCATCACTCTCCATAAACATATACTTCTTAAGTCTCTATAACCTGTCCTAATCTGACTGCCAGAGTTCAGATTCTTTCTAACTTTACTACAGCAATA